>OX439000.1:55612219-56212219 GCA_949316495.1 Amphiduros pacificus
GATGACAAAGTGCCGTTACTGAGAAGAAAAAGAAGTCTGGCATCATCACAGGAGTACCAGAGGGTTTTCCTCCGTAGCTCCAAGTCTCATACAATGAGACTAATAGAAATCAACACCCAGATGATTCTCATTGAAACAGGCCTTGACTCTACCATGTATCTATCATCAAATCGTAGATTACTGCATTATGATAATTATCATTACCAGGATGGCAACAGTGGTTACCATGGTAGAGGACCAAACAGAGGTGGCTCTAACAGAGGTGGTCCCAAAAAAGGTGGTCCCAATAGAGGTGGTCCCAACAAAGGCGGTCCCAACAGAGGTGGTCCCAACAGAGGCGGTCCCAACAGAGGCGGTCCCAATAGAGGCAGTCCCAACAGAGGTGGTCCCAATAGAAGTGGTCCCAACAGAGGTGGTCCCAATAGAGGTGGTCCCAACAGAGGTGACCCTAACAGAGGCGGTCCCAAAAGAGGCGGTCCCAACAGAGGTGGTCCCAATAGAAGTGGTCCCAACAGAGGTGGTCCCAATAGAGGTAGTCCCAACAGAGGTGACCCTAACAGAGGTGGTCCCAACAGAGGTGGTCCCAATAGAGGTGGTCCCAACAGAGGTGGTCCCAATAGAGGTGGTCCCAACAGAGGTGGTCCCAACAGAGGTGGTCCCAATAGAGGTGGTCCCAACAGAGGTGGTCCCAATAGAGGTGGTCCCAACAGAGGTGACCCTAACAGAGGTGGTCCCAACAGAGGCGGTCCCAATAGAGGTGGTCCCAATAGAAGTGGTCCCAACAGAGGTGGTCCCAACAGAGGTGGTCCCAACAGAGGTGGTCCCAACAGAGGTGGTCCCAACAGAGGTGACCCTAACAGAGGTGGTCCCAAAAAAGGTGGTCCCAATAGAGGTGGTCCCAACAAAGGCGGTCCCAACAGAGGCGGTCCCAAAAGAGGCGGTCCCAACAGAGGTGGTCCCAATAGAAGTGGTCCCAACAGAGGTGGTCCCAATAGAGGTGGTCCCAATAGAGGTGGTCCCAACAGAGGTGACCCTAACAGAGGTGGTCCCAACAGAGGCGGTCCCAATAGAGGTGGTCCCAATAGAGGTGGTCCCAACAGAGGCGGTCCCAATAGAGGTGGTCCCAATAGAGGTGGTCCCAACAGAGGTGGTCCCAATAGAGGCGGTCCAACAGAGGCGGTCCCAACAGAGGCGGTCCCAATGGAGGTGGTCCCAATAGAGGTGGTCCCAATAGAGGCGGTCCCAATAGAGGCGGTCCCAATAGAGGTGTAATGTAACCACACGCTCAAATGATCCCTCTACATACACAAAGTCGATGAGACATGATAATTAACCTGAATATTCTTAAATTAAGACATTGCTTCTAATTCATGTTATGTTATGTTACATAAATGTGATAGTGCGGATGAAAATAAACACATCTTATATAATTGCCCTGACACAAAATGGTTATTTGGAAAAATGGCGGAACAGAATCTTTAGGGGCGATCCATTTGATTTTTGTGGGGTGGGGTGGGAGATTTTGGAGAAAAAAATTTATTCACCCACCCCATCCCAGAAAAAAAATTTATTCATTCACCCTACCAAAGAAAAAAAATTTATTCATCCACCCTACCAAAGAAAAAAAATTTATTCATCCACGTCCTTCCAGTTTTTCTATCTTCTATATGGATTGCTTGAAATGAAGGATCAGAGTCTGGGGAAGCAACAAGAAAAAAAATTTATTCACCCACCCCACACCAGAAAAAATATTTATTCACCCACCCCACACCAGAAAAAAAAATTATTCATCCACCCTACCAAAGAAAAAAAATTTATTCATCCAGTACTGCTGTCCCACCCCACCCCACAAAAATCAAATGGATCGCCCCTTATGAGACAAAGACAAGAACATGGGTTCGTGCAGTGTTCAGGCTGACAGATCTCTCTCGTTGGATCTGGTGGAAAGATCTCACTCGTCCTTCGGACACCAGAACCAACTTGAGAGATCTGTCAGCCTGAACACTGCACAACCCCATGTTATTGCCTTAATATATTTAATTCACCAAAAACAAGGATAATTTAACCTGAATTCATTACGTGTTATATATAGGCCCTAAAGAGATTTGTTGCAATTTTTGACGAACTCAGAGCTTCCATGTTTTCAGCGCTTTCACAACTTGGGTACAGGTATCGCAAATAATCCGTGCTCTCCTCTATTCAACATTTTAATCCCCCACGATTGCTACTTGCTCCATTGTTTCACCTCCAAAGTCAGGTATATTCGCTAACGGAAAAAAAATATCATGTTTATTATTTATAATTTAATTTTCACTGTTATATTATGTTCAAAAGTGAACGCATACATAATTCTTGTCACAAACATGTAGCTTGTATTGTTTCCTCAATTGAGATATATCACATTTTACAAATTAAAACTTGTTACTGTTTTTCTATTATATGAATAGATGCATCATGTATAGCCAGGTACATGTATAGCCAGGTACTTTCAGCCAGGCACGTTTCGCCAGGTTTCGCCAGGTACTCATCTTTATTGGTGGCCATACAAAAGAAACATAAGCAACACGAGTCAAGATCTTTGATAACCATTTCAGGAAAATGGTCAGCAGAGAAAACCATCTAGTATCAGGCTAGAAAGAATCCTTTCCAAATTTGATTATTTTCTCCATGAAAACTTATGATTTATCTGTTCATTGCATCAAACAAAAGACTTGGTGCGTGTGCAGAGTAGAATGTCTGAGATCATCACCTTAGTGAGATATAGTTCATCAGTACAGATTGCCACGTTTCCTGATGTGTGCTTGACTGAAGTCCTTTCCCACATCTGGGAATCAGTCCTCACAAATCTCTCGCCATTATATCAACTTTTTATATGACAGGTTAGGAAAGTGAAAGCGCATTCTTTCTCCTATGACAAACTATCAGAAAATTTACAGTTGATCTGCCCTAAAAACATTCTACCTTTCAGAAAGCATTGGGGGCACATTTCTTAATGGAGGATGTTATAATCATTATACTGAGAGCTTTCAGAGTTTCATTTACTTATTTCGAGCTGTCATCCATTAAGTCAACTTTTAAATTAAGAGAGAGAGCCCTTGACTTTGACAGACAGACAGACTGTCCCCCACATTTTAATCAATCCTGGTCATAAATATTAACTTATTTATACCCAATCCAAATTATTTCTTGTCATATTAGGGTAAACACTCCAGAAAGGCGTCACTCAGCTGGACAACGAGAACCAGGCCAAAGGACACCATGCAACTCCTAATCTTTTTCTGAATATTTGGTATGGATTTTAATGCTTGTCTTAAATCATGTAAATATCAGGGTCTCTATCCAAACAATAGTATTTCATGGGTTTCAAGAAAAAAATATATGTACATGCAAGCTCAATTATACTCAATTTCGCTGTTCCAATCCATTGGTTGTCTTATTGTTCATCATGAATTATACCAAATATACCAAAAATAGTGTTATTTTTGTGATTTCAATACACTGGAACCCCAGGAAAATTTGTTTTTGTGGGCGAGATATCATTAAAATTACCCCACTTCTTACACACTGATTAAGAAGCTTTGTAAACGTATCTGCCCTGTTTGTGTTGGACTCTTGGCGTCTGTTTTACTTGATATCGTAGGCACATGTATTATTAGTAAATGATAAAATAAGCTATAATTATACAACACTCAGACACATAGTTTCATACTGAATGTGGGCAAAATGTTAAATATGATAATAACAGACGTCTTAATATTACGTGGGTTCTTACGTAATACATATATGTCCTTATGCCCTTAAAATCGTTCCTTAATACGCACATGAATATTGTAATGTTTTGCAAGATGTGGAATAAACAAATTATCATTGGGTTCTTAATTGCGATTATTGTCACTCTTTTCAATCCCCCTTTAATGCCATGTTGTAGGACTGATAAGTTTCACTTTGACAAAAATTCCTTGCAATCCTCAAATTACTCTTATTAATAGTTAAATTCTAGAAAAATGCTTCTCTGATTTAAATTTGACGCGAAAATATCCGTGGCTTTAGTAATACATACATGATAGCACTCTTATGATAGCCTTGAACATGAACTCCCTCATATAATAATAATAATAATAAAATTTGTATAGCGCTGATACCAGACAAGTCTGTTCATAGCGCTGAGTTCAGGACATGCATCCTGAAGAGATGAGTTTTCAGCCTACTCTTAAAAGAGGAGACTGAAGTGCTTGTCCTAATATTAGTAGGCAAGGAATTCCATAGTCGTGGACCTACAGATGAGAAGGCCCTGTCACCTACTGTCCTTAGCCTGGTATTAGGTACCTGTAGGTGGGTGCCATCATTGGATCTTAGACAGCGTTCACCTTCTTTAATCAGGAGTAGATCCCGTAAGTAAGGCGGAGCCTTACCATTAAGGGCTTTCCAGGTTAATAGAAGAATTTTAAAATCAATTCTCTCATGAACGGGAAGCCAATGCAGTTCCCTTAATTTTCCTGAAATGTGATCAAATTTCCTGATTTTTCCAACTACCCGTGCTGCAGAGTTTTGGAGGTATTGCAGTTTCTTGATGTCAGTTTTAGGAAGACCCGCCAGAAGACCATTACCATAGTCAAGGGTGGATGTAACAAAAGCATGGGTAAGTGTTACCGCGGTCTTCTCGTCTAGACAATGTCTGATGGCCGCCAGGTTCCTGATGTGATAATAGCCTTTCTGACACATTTTCCTGATCTGGGCCTTCATGTCCATGTTGGAGTCAAATGTGATACCAAGGTCAACAACTGACTGACTAGGAGCAATATCAGAGTCACCCACTCTGATTGTGGTTGGGATACTGCTATGGGTGGTAGTACTGTACCTGTCAGTACATATGAGCATCTCAGTTTTTCCATCATTTATCTTCATCTTGTTTGATATGAGGAAGTTTCTGACTTCACTGACACACTCCTCCAGTTTGTGTCTGCTCATATCCACATGATGGGGAGAAGCGTGGTCAACAGGGATGTAGATCTGAGTATCATCTGCATAAATGTGATAGCTCAGACCATATTTTGCAAGTATATCAGATAGGGGTGTCATGTAAATGGTGAACAGTATAGGACCCAGGACTGAGCCTTGGGGTACACCATATTTTAAGGATTTGAGACTGGATCTATGGGTCCCCACCTTCACACATTGCTTTCTGTCCATTAGGTATGACCGAATCCAGGAGAGTGCATGACCTTTGACGTTGCATCTATCCCTCAGCCTGTCCAAAAGGATTTGATGGTCAATAGTGTCAAAGGCAGCGGAAAGGTCAAGCAACAACAAGATAACTGCCTTTCTATTGTCTAGGCAACCCAAGATATCATTTTGCACTTTTAACAAAGCGGTTTCAGTGCTGTGATATTCTTTGTAGGCTGATTGAAACTTGTCAGTAAGACCATTCCTTACAAGATGGGGGACTAGTTGGTCTGCAACCGCCCTCTCGGTTAGTTTAGAGACAAATGTTAGGTTGGAAACAGGCCTATAGTTTTTTTCAACCAGTTCTAGACCGAGTTTCTTCAGCAGGGGTGTTATGATGGCTATTTTCATATTTTCCGATACTGCTGATTCCATCAGTGATTTATTTATGATGGAAGTAATTATTGGTAGGAGGTCATCTAAGAGGTCAAGTAAGAGCCAGGTTGGAATTGGATCCAGGTCACATGACTTCTTTGCTGACCTTTTGACCAATTTCCGTACGTCGTCAATGGTTAAGGGTGTGAACCTTTCCAGACAAGTAGTACTATTGTTCGCAGTGTCACCTGGTGGCGAAGTTTGGCAGGGTGGAGCGTTATCAATGTTCAGGCGGATTCTCTCTATTTTTTCAAGAAAGAATGTGTTGAACTTCTCAGCTTGAGTAGTCTCACAGTCAGATTGGGGCATAGGTGTGTCCTTTTTCTTGTGCATGACTGTGTCAATGACTCTAAAAAGCTTTTTAGGGTCATGTTTGTTTTCCTCAACCAGGTTGGAAAAATATGATGATTGAGCAGATTTAAGCATTGAGTTGTATTGGTTCCTCTGAGAGTTATACAGCTCCTTGTCAATTTGAGAGCCAGTCTTGCTCATTTTTCTCTCAAGCCTCCTCTTGAGAGATCTTTCCAGTTTTAATTGGTCACTCATCCAAGGTACAGGTTTGCGTTGGGTGACCATGGCAACTTTGATAGGTGCATGTTTGTCCATGAGTGATGTGAGTTCCCTATCATAATAATTTACCATGTCCTCCAATGATAAATGTTCCCAAGTTGTGTCTCTGTCAGTTAGGGATTTGATGTCCCTTCTTAGGGATTCAAGATCTAATCCCTTGAAATTCCTAAATTTGATAGATTTTTTGGGGGGTTTAGGAGGTATAATATCAAGGTAAATCTTAATCATTTTATGATCAGATAGGTACTCATCTACCAGGTGACTCTTCATGAGTTTATTACCCCTAAAGGTCATGATTAGATCAAGGGTGTTCCCTAACCTATGGGTTGGTTCTTGAACCCATTGTGTTAGATCAAAGGTAGATAGGATGTCATTAAACTTAATGACATCAGGCTTTAAGGGCAGGTTGACATGGAAGTTGTAGTCACCAAGGAAAATGACCTCATGACTAAAGGAACCATAATGTGCAACCAACTGGGTGAACTCATCATAGAACTCAGAGTAGGTATATCTATTCCGATCAGATGGTTCAGGTCTGTATATCACCACAAATGTTATCTTTTTTCCCTTCAATGTGATGGATGACTCCATGAGCTCCATGGTGGTGACTACTGGTTGGTTGGCCCTATTGGTTGTGAAGGGGAGTTCAGATTTGTATAAAATCCCTAATCCTCCCCCTGTGCGACCAATCCTAGGAAAAGACTCAAATTCAAGTGACCCTTCTTTAAGTTCACTTTTAACTTTGTCAGATTTTGAGTCATGCATCCAAGTCTCAGTCATGAACAGGGCATCAAGGTCATGCTCAGTAAAATAATCTTTTACTGGCAGGATCTTGCTAGATATGCTCTGTACATTGCAACATCCAATATTTAATGTTTTCTTCCCGTTTCTATTAGGATTTTTAATACGAGAATGCTGTTTATTTACAATCCGTGGCTGACCACGTGGAGCAGAGCGAGCACGTGTAGCTGGAGCCGGCCCTGAGACGTGATTGGTCGAAGCAGAAGACGGATGTGTATTGATAATATTGCCAAAACTGCACGATTTTGACGAATTGCATGGACTCTCAACATATTTGTTGTTCAGTCTATGTTTTTGTGGCCGAGGAGGCAGAATAAATATGTTTTCCCAATAAAGATGCTTTGGGTGCGATATTTGTGTATATCTAACAAAATTGAACTGACAATTTAGCTTGCTTGCCCCATGTACGGATAGTAGTGTGTTCGACTTTATGTATTCACAAGTATCGAGCACCCATCGAAACTGACAAGGGAACAGTTCAATTTCCTTCTCGGACTCAAATATATTAATATTTGAGTTAGCAACAATGTTAAGTAATGATTGAAATTGGGCCGCTGAGATGATATTAAAATTAATATATCTCAGAGAAGAATTCTTCTTAAACGTGCTCGCATGTTCATCACATAACAGTACTTTTCTCGATCCTATACCATTGTGGGGCAAGGATAGAGTCTCAATATTTGTGTTAGAAATCTTGTTGTATATGTTAAAACACGAACATATACAAACAATGCCATGATTGTGTAGCATTGAACAGGTAGGTAATCTCTTTGTATATATACGGGTCAGTTGCTATATGAGCGATTGACACGTTCTGTATTTTGAACTACGTATATTGCAGATTATTTACCCAAAATGATCACGGGTCAGCGTATTATGAAAAGCTGACGTGTGGTAGATTCTTACTATCGTAATAGTAATAATAAATAGAAAAGAAATAGTTTTCAATCTTCAGCTCAATGAAGTGTATATATACGGGTCAACTATATGAGCGATTGACACGTTCTGTATATATCATTGACTGAAGGGAACAATCCTTTGCTATATGTTTTAATCTTCCAAGATATTAAATTGAAAGAAATGCCACTTATTTGTAGCTATTGGTATTTATACCAAAAGGTATTTTGCAAGAGAGGGCTAAGTAGGTAGCCGCTTGCGGTTTTTCTTTGTACAGCGGGTGGAGCAGGCAGCGAGTGCTCTGAATTTCCACCGTCGGAACAAGTCCGAAAATCACTGTAAAAATTGGTTTAATATACCGAATTTGCTACTAAAAGGGTCTGAAAACGAGTCCAGACACGAATAGCGTGCAAATTAGATTGGTATATGTACCTACAAGTAGGTATATCGCAAGAAAGAACTACTTACGTAGTTGCTTGCGAATGTGTATTGGACAGCGGGTGGTGCGTCACAACAAGAAAAAATGGCTGGTAGTAGCCCCTTGTTTGTGTATCAACAACCACCGTCGGAACAAGTCCGAAGATCACTGTAATTTCAAAATATGTTGCTGATGGGTCTGAAGGTGATTCTAGACACCAGGAGCGACAAGTTTTATGAATACAGAGGTTATAAGGTATCAGACCAAGCACTCGACACTGGCAGCAAAGAGTGGATACTCGTGAGCGCGGTGCCTCGCAAAGACAACACAGTATGATCCCGCCCTCGCGAGCGGTTTTCCAACCAAAACTGCCGTCAGAGCTTGCAATAAGTCTGGTATCAGATAGACCTCTGTATAGACCGGGTTCTCTGCGAGAAAGTGAGGCGATAGACTAGCAATAGACTCCAGAAAATCGACCAAGAAGGACGATTTTATCGGAGCTCAAGTGAAAGCCGCCATTCCACTCTCAACGCATGCGCAGAACCTCCATATGTAACAAAGCATCCTCACTGAAAAGGGCTTTACCCAATAAAGATGTCGACATTAGGGTTGATGTTTAACTTCTGAGGAAAGAATACTGTAGCTTCAAATGTTATCGGACTTAAAGCTACACGTGGTCAAATTAGAAAATAGGGTATATGTCTCGAAAATTACCGTAATTCTTGGAAAATGCACAGAGTGGTTCAAATGACCGATTACAACAAAGGGATGGACCATACTGTACATTGTTAGACAAGCACATTTTTAAGATAGACCAATTTCCAAGGTAAAGTCAAAGGTCAAAAGTTCATAAAATCTGTAAATTATAAGATTGGTGCATCATAAAATGACTCTGAAGCTGTACCAAATGGTACGTTAATAAAAGTTAAAACCAAAATGGAGATCATGTTTAACTTGTCTAAGTATAGATGGAAGCAATTGTTGAACAGTATCTTAATGGGCACAAAGCTGAGAACTAACCTTTTTTACATAAATTTTTGGTCATATCAAAGATAATATGTTTCTTACAAGAACTATTCTTGAATTAGAATTATCCCTATTAACACGGTAACACATCTCTATTAACATGTAAAGGTGCAATATCCAAGTTCTGCAAATGAATAAAATGTTTAATTATTCAACATCGAATCGATATTTTTATCGCGATTGTTCATGTGGTAGAAGGAAAGCAGATGGCGAAGTGAAAAAATAATTCCAGGACCATAATGTTTCAAAATGAGTCTCGACAATCGCAGTTTAGATAAAATAAGAAAATATGTCTCGTGACATCACCCATTATACATGAACTGCGTATTCAACATATATGTCACCGTGCCATATTGTCCTAAAATATAAACGTTTCTATAGATACGGTTCAAGTTGGGGAGACATAAAATGACAGGGTATCCATAAATGTATATAAAAGTGATCATATGGCAAGCACTTGGAACTGTATATAGTTATGTTGGCACGGTCAATCAATACGGTGTGCTTGATCACATGGTCATGATGGTCCAGGGTCTGTCTAGATGCATGAGTGGTATTAGCCCAGACTTCCAGACCGCTAGACTACAATAGTCAAGGGACAAGCACAGCTCCCTCGCCAATTCTTTGTGACTGCGTTCCTCATCTGTTATCAGCTGGACCAGTATTTACACATGGGCCTCAGCTTTGATAGACTTGATGGGCTGATACATGGCCGGGCTTTGGCTGGTCAGGGAATGCATGGCACACCTCACACCATTGTATTTCTTTCATTTTCCCAGGGGCACGATTTGTGCTCACTACACATATGTATATTTCACTACATTTCACAAACAAACTGCACCATCAGCTGAAGGTCAACCTTGGTGGGCCAGCCTCTGCAGGGTCTCATGGGTAATGCAGTAACACCAAGTAACTTCCGCACACAACTTTCCTTATATGGCAATAACAACATGAAGTGGTTTTACTATTGGTTAGAAGTAAATGGTCACAAAACAAGTCATCTTCAAGTGCAAGGTCCAATCTCAACCACCATAAAGCGGCCATTAATTTTGGGAAATGTGTGCTCCAGCTCACCTGCTCATTCCTGCAGTCATATAATTGACCCTCAGAGATCACCAGTACATTGTTAAAGCTTGACGCTGCGGCAACACTTTGAGGTCTTCATTGCTGTCTCAGTAACGACCAAAACACACTTAAGATGACGTCATTGTCCACGGGACCTTTGCTCATAAATATGATCCTTTATCACCTTACGCGTTATGTTAAATTGCTACTAGCACTAAAATAGTAATATGTTTGTATGTGAATTGGTTGTCACATACGTATCCCAAAGGAACTTTCACTAAACTGGTAATCCAAGGTCACTAGGCAACAGGGAGTGGTGACCGACTTTCTGTCAAAGGTCATTCGGAAGAAGATGTGTCACGTGTGTGCACTTAAGAAGAGACTAGCGGAAGAAACATTTGTGCTGTACTTGGTAATTAACTTGTCCTGAGCAGAATACATTGCGTAAACTGATGTCACTTTTCAGTGTTATTATATACATCTTTAGTTTCATATTCAAGATCTTCAAAATTTGTTGTCCAGTTGTCCACATTTTGTTACTCTGCATAACATCGGTATAGTTCTCGCTACCTCTGCCGTCATTGCCCTGTTATTGCCCTGACTTTGCTTGACATCTCTAGTCCAGTCACACATGTGAGTCTCGCCCATCAAAATATCATACAATCAGAAGCCAATTTTGAAAACCCCAGAACCTAATCTAGGGAAATATTCTATCTTCATTAGTACCCGGATTTTTAGGACTAGCTTAAAATCTGATACTCTCATTTTGGGATGATGCAGAGTTATAATTACACCCTGACTTTGAGGTGATGCAATAAGAAAATGATACCCTGTTTTTGGACTTCAATACTGTGAACATTACTGTGAACATTACAAAAAGTCAGACACGTTTTCATGCTTTAACTATATTTCATAGTTGCAGCACTCCCAGTAGTAATGAAAAGCAGGACTACGTGTTCCCATTCTCTACCACCAGGCTGGGGAGAAAAACTGTACAAATATGCTAATACAGGTATAAATTTACAGAGCTAAACACAGCTAAAAACCTCCGCATTCATGGCCCAAATTATGGCCACCACTGACCGCAGATTATGAATGAAATTGAAATATGAAATTATGTATCTCAGAGGTGCATCATCACATCAAACTAAACGGTGCCCACTAATTTCATTTGCACAAAATAGTATCTGTTTGTCTGGTGATGTGCATTGCGGGAGGAGCCTATTTGCATATTTATTAATAATCTGGAGTTTTGATATATAGGATGAAAGTGACAAAACCTGGTCTGAATTAGGAAATTTGTCAATTTATGTTCCCTGTTTATGGAGATTATGCATGTATGTATGTGTGTGTGTGTGTATGTGTGTGTGTGTGTGTTTGAGTGTGTGTGTACCCAACGTTGGTGCAAGACGTCTTGTACATTATCACGTTAGATGACAGAAAACCTTTTCGTGGAATTGCTTTATGCGATACGCGAGTGGTGGGCCGGGTGAAGTATTACTTCCTGGTAAAAAGATCCAGATATATCATCCATAAATTGGCAATTCTCAGAAACAAGTCTTAAGCAAAACACCAAGTGGTCACAATATAAAGTATTGGGACAGATATGTCTGAATCCTTTTTCATATAATATCATTAATTGTATTTTCTCGTACATTTGCTAACGCCATGTAAAGATGTAAGAAGGAAGACTCACATTCAATCATCACACTTTCAATTTAACTATGATTATTCTATTAAAATCCTGACGGAAAAATAAAAAGTTTTATTTAAATCTGTTAGACATGGCATCACAAACCGCACTGCACAAAGGAACACAACGACCACGTGTTGATTTTACACCAATAAGGTTTTCACAAGGAAATAAGAGGTCCTTAACGCCCATTGCATTCATATAGCTACCCTTTGCATTGGGTTTGGAATAATCAGATTTCTCTACAATCCTACCACTTCAAAATACAAGTTCAAAATACAATTATGCGCACAATAACACTGCAAAATGTACAGAGCGTAAGGCATGACCCAAAGACGAGATGCCTGATGCAATACATGATATAAAGAAGAGATGCCTGGTGCAAGACATGATATAAAGAAGAGATTCATTCATTCATAGTATTTTATTTCATACACATATAATATAAAACATTTTCATGCAATACATCATTGGTATAGTATATTAATATTAAAAAGAAAAAATATATAATACATTAAAAGCACCATATTTCAGTCACTACATAGTGACGCAATTATATCAGAGATCTCAGTTCTATTGAAACCTGCCAGGATAGATTTTCCTTGCATAATCTCACGGAGTTCTTGTATCATTGCCACAGTCTGCACATCATCATCACAGAGTATTCTTTTAAAACATACATATTGTCCATTATTAACATGATTAAAATCCAAATTGTATTGACTAGCAATTACTCTCAGGTTCTTTCCAGTTATACTCCTTGCATCATTTATCATATACCTGGTGAGAAAAGATATTCTCTTATTGTCTGACTTTGCCATTGTGTGAGTCATTTTATAACATCTTTTTAAAACCTGTCCTTTCACATGCAAATTTCCACTAAAATCTGCTAAAAACCGTGTGTGTGTGTCATAGGGGAGTTTAAACAGTCTTTGTACACCCCTATTCCATGCAGTATAAATTCTGTCCACACTTGGGTCTGTCTGGTCCCATGCTTCACATCCATAGAGGTGGGCACATTTGCTGTTGAAAACTGTCCGCACTACACTATCGTATGCATTAGGGAATGTCACAGCAACGTTGTTAATACGACCAAAGAGATCACCTCTCTTTTTAATGATTTCATCAGTTTCTTTCAGATCCCGCCTTAAAATATTTCCCAAATGCTTTACCTTTTCCACCCATTCAAGAGCATCACCACATACTGTAATACATGGCATAAAGGCTTCTCTCCGGTGTGTCATATGCATTGCCACAGTTTTCTGGGGATTGTACTTTACACCATATATTTCTCCATATACTTCACAAATATGAATCATTTTCTGCAACCCATATGCTGTTGGACAGAGCAGTGTCAGATCATCTGCTGATCCCACACCACCAAAATAGTAGGATCCAATGTGACAGCCAATGCCACTTTTCTCCAGCCTTTGAAGCAGTTCATCCATATAAACTGTAAAGAGAATTGGGCTTATTACACTACCTTGTTTTATCCCATTAACAATATCAAATGTGTCTGATGCACACCCATTCCATACTGTCCTCATCTTAGATCTCTTGTATCCATCGAAGAGACTTCTGAGAACAATTGGGGGAATCCCTCTATCCATCAACAATAGAAAAAGCATATCATGTCTGACCCTATCAAACGCCTTGCTGGCATCAACAAAACAAGCATAGATATCACTCCCTTTCCTCCAGTAATATTTAACTACTTCCTTTACTGCTAATGAACACATAGTAGTCCCATGTCTGTCCTTAAAAGCATATTGCATATCCGATGATTTTAATAGATCCTTATACTTTGTGAGTATGACAATGTCATTAATTTTGCTGATGGCTGAGCTCAACGCAATTCCCCTATAGTTATCCCCTGCCTGATGCAAGACATGATATAAAGAAGAGATGCCTGACGCAAGACATGATATAAAGAAGAGATGCCTGATGCAAGACATAATATAAAGAAGAGATGCCTGACGCAAGACATGATATAAAGAAGAGATGCGTGGTGCAAGACATGATATATAGAAGAGATGCCTGATACAAGACATAATATAAAGAAGAGATGCCTGGCGCAAGACATAATATAAAGAAGAGATGCCTGATGCAAGACATGATATAAAGAAGAGATGCCTGATGCAAGACATGATATAAAGAAGAGATGCCTGACGCAAGACATGATATAAAGAAGAGATGCCTGATGCAAGACATAATATAAAGAAGAGATGCCTGACGCAAGACATGATATAAAGAAGAGATGCGTGGTGCAAGACATGATATATAGAAGAGATGCCTGATACAAGACATAATATAAAGAAGAGATGCCTGGCGCAAGATATGATATAAAGAAGAGATGCCTGATGCAAGACATGATATAAAGAAGAGATGCCTGATGCAAGACATGATATAAAGAAGAGATGCCTGGTGCAAGACATGTTATAAAGAATAGGTGTTATGTGAACATAAGATTTTGTCCCAGTGTAAACTGTGGATGTGTCAAACGCAAATGGACTGATTTGGTTATTATAGCCAGCACAGTCGAATAAAGCACATGTCACAAAATGCACAATCTATAAATGCAATAAACAATAGCGTGGTGTACATAATTAGTAGTTAATTAAGCTTTAGGAGCCTGAGATAAACTGGAGCATGCAAGAAGTCCTTGGGTAAAATGTTTTAACAAATCATCATTATTGATGTATGTCCATTTTAAACGACAAAAATTGACATTTTATTTCAACATTGGTAAGACAATGAATGAGCTTTGTGGCTTAATATCCAAATATTCGAATATATTTGGGAATGTATTGTTTGTTATCTTAAAACGAACCTATAATTTGACTTGGTATTCATGTAATATTTCAGTCAATGAATAATAAATTTGTATTTTTATAACCGATTCGAATACCTCATGCTTTAATTGTGTGTTGAGTGATTTTCCACATAACTGTTTTGAAATGTTTCACTGTTTGCTTGGCATGTGAGGCTGAAACTAATAGCTTTTTGTTCTTAGATTGGTAGGATGGTTCTGGGCTTTACAAAATTTAAATGGTCGTCTACTTAAAAAATGATAAAATCAAATTTAATTAAATTACTAAGAATTGACGCATTTACTGTAAACATTGGAACAATGGAAGCGTAGGTGGGCTTCACGTCGCAGTTAGCCCACCTACGCCACAGAATAGCATCTGTTCCAGAGATAACACACAAAAAAAACAACACATTTTGTTCACTTCCGCCTACCGATGAACTATCGTGACCCATCAATTTAACGCTATTAAGTTATCAAAATCCTTAAGGTGTACTAAAATATAGTCATTCCTGTCATTCCTAAACAACTGTCCTCTGTAAAATTCGATTGAAGCGCTTTCCTGAGCAGATCTGACCACTGTATTTGTGTGGACTGCTATTTTCCTAGGACATATTGACCGTGATTGCATGGAGCCACAGGTATGCAGAACGTTACCCTTCCCCTGACTGGATGCCACTAAATGTCCTTTTTAATGATCAAATCTTACAAGATAAGTGAAAACGGCTGACATCTCACGATATTTATTTCAACACGTTTGAAGAGAGAATTACCAGCAATAGGTGTGAGTAACAGTTGACCTTCTCAGGGTGTTCTTCACACAAGGATTGGGACAGGCTGTGTGAACATTGATCCGAGTCGCCCACTCCGATAATCTGAGTCCTTCAGTTTCCATCACTGCATCTGATCAATACCGAACAGTCCATCTGCGAGGAGAAATCTTATTACCAAACCTTCTCAAATATACCACCACAAGTAGAAATTGTCTCAAGAAAACGACTTCTTATCTTAAATATCCTACACTTTGCAGAGAAATTTATTTATTTTTATCAATATCAGCGGAAGCACACCGCTCAAAAGAACATACATGCAAACGGCAGTTCCGGTATGTGACACGTGGAGGCCATATCTTTATGGTCTAATCGAAACAGCTGACTAATTTGATGCAATCTTTACATTGACCAAAACCGCTATATTGGTTCCTGTTTCCCAAATTTAATGTGTTAAATCCTGTAATAATATAAATCCAATATCTATCTTGGTGACAACTAAATCAGATATGAACTTAATATCTAATCTATCATAGTAGGGTTTGCACATGAAGTAAACAGAATACACACAGATCAAAAAGGAAAATAGATTTCAATTTGAACTATGTCTTATGACGATAGTTGCCACAAGTACATATCTTCTGGCTTTCTGAAACGAAAAATTAAGAACGCCGATGTTGTACAATAAAGTTATCAAATTTAACAATATGCAATTTTGAAATGTAATACTTGAAGAAATCATAATTTGATGACTAACATTTTTGGGCTGTCTATTTAAATTTATTTGGCTCATGTTGTCCAATATTTGTTATGATATAATCACAATGAATCTCTCTTTGAGAAATATGCCGATATCTTTGAAAATAGACCAATCAAACTCATTGATTGTCCGAGCTTCACTTCCCTGAGATTTCTAAGATAAGGTACAGAAATATGCCGATATCTTTGAAAATAGACCAACCAAACTCATTAATTGTCCGAGCTTCACTTCCCTGAGATTTCTAAAATAAGGTACATTAGGGATGGTAAGAGGTAACCCCATAGAATTTAACTAATTCATTGTGAAAATATTATCTACTTTAACAGGGATGAGGGATGAAATAGATGAAATTAAATAAACATAGATTAAAGTTACCAAATTGAAAAGAAAAATGCCACGAGTTAAAGTTCAAATTTAACTATTGAGCTGGTTGAGCTAAAAAGCTCTTCGTGAATTATACCAAATCTTTGGAATGGACATTTGTGATTTCTGAAGGCAAACTGTGAAAGCACCGGAACAAAAATGGCGATAAGTTGATCTAATATTTCAAAATCTTTTACACGTAACGTAATCATTTTCACACTTCATGTCACTATAATTCGTGTAATTTCTGTATATCTGATGATATAAGTTACATTTTAAATTGCTATTGAGATGTACTTCAGAAATCCTATGATGGATCAACGATTTATCGGGTAAAAATGGTCATTTGTGATACTCCAAATCAGATAAACGTTTTGTTACATACATATATAAAAAAAGCATGATCAGAGAGGAAGGGTGACGAGATTTAAAAAAAAAAAGTTGCTATATGAGGTATTGGCCGCGACAAAAGTCGCCACTGATAAGAGTGTGTGATCTCGCTGTTCCGTCACCACGTAGTGTTCTCCAATCACCCATCGGCAAAGCCCAGATAGGTGATCTGGAGAGGTCTGAGATTTTTGCTTTTTGGTTTTAATCTCGTTTAGATGTGATTTTTTAAATACCCAACTGTTTAAGTGATAATTCATATTTTATGTATGATTATGTCTAAAATCTCACAAAAAAGCTTGATTATTTTTTGGATAACATTAAATAAAGAAAATATAAATACTTGATAATAATCGCCAGCTGCAAAAATTGAATCAAACCCGTTTTAACGGCAGTTGAAACGGGTTCAATTTTGACGTTTTAACGGGTTTACCACAGTTTTTATAGCTGGCGATTTTTTACTTCACTAGAGCTCAATCAACTCCACCAAACTTTTCTTTGGTTGGAGTTGGTAGAGATCATGGACGTTCGACAAACCCCTCCAGATCACCTATCTGGGCTTTGCCGATGGGTGATTGGAGAACACTAGTCACCACGTTGCCTGCCCTCTGGTGGAAGTGATGCTAAACTAATCTCCACTTCACTTTTGTTTTGCAAGTTTATGTGAAGGGTTACGCTTTTAGCATATTATGAATGGCACAATTATCACTAATTTGTTGTCATAATTACATTAGAAATGAAAATTACCTCCAATATGCCTATATTTCTGTATTAGAGCTTTGTTTTCAACCATCGGTAAATTGACCTATTTATTGACCTACTTATTGAGGCCCTGCAAAGGGGTCTATATGGGTGAAATGCAGATATTTTTATAAGAGATAGCTGCATAACTGAGAGATAGCTGCATAACTGAGAGATAGCTGCACAAATAAGAGATAGGTGCATAAATAAGAGATAGCTGCATAATTAAGAGATAACTGCATAAATAAGAGATAACTGCATAAATAAGAGATAACTGCATAAATAAGAGATAGCTGCATAAATAAGAGATAGCTGCATAAATAAGAGATAACTGCATAAATAAGAGATAGCTGCATAAATAAGATATAGCTGTATAAATAAGAGATAGCTGCATAAATAAGAGATAACTGCATAAATAAGAGATAGCTGCATAAATAAGAGATAGCTGTATAAATAAGAGATAGCTGTGGGAGAGACAGCTGCACATGGTGAGACAGCTGCACATGGTGAGAGACAGCTGCACATGGTGAGAGATAGCTGCACATGGTGAGAGATAGCTGCACTTGGGGAGAGATAGCTGCACATGGGGGGAGAGAGAGCTGCACATGGTAAGAGATAGCTGCACATGGTGAGAGATAGCTGCACATGAGGAGAGATAGTTGCACAAGTGAGAGACAGCTGCACATGTGAGAGATAGCTATATAGGTGAGGGATGGCTGAATAGGTGAGAGATAGCTGTACAATTGAGAGACAGCTGCACAGGTGAGGGATAGCTACAACAGTGAGGGACAGCATCACCTCCCAGCCGAAGGCACTTGTTATAGTAAAAAACACTTATTAAAAATGATGTCTCTCGATGCTCTCAGATCTGATCTAATAATCACGTTAGAGTCAAGGGTGAAACTGACATGGCCAGGGGACAGCTCTTACAACATCGGCCGGGATCAGATCCATTTGCGAATCTCACAAAATTTCGATATATAATATGATGAATAAATTTTATAAAATCATCTGGCATTGTCATGTAATTATAGCTACACAATGTTGCTTGTGGGCGAGGGTGGTACACGCAGACGGAGAAGATGAAGGGGTTGTCCGTGTATGGGACAAACACGAGGTTTAAGCACGCTGTATGACGAGTAGGCGGTTTGAAGTGTCCGAGTGACTCTCTTTATGTCAGGTGATCACACTGGTATTTGTCCATATGAAGAATGAAAAAGCATAATTTAGATTGTTTTAAAAATGGAGATGACGTCACTGCATTTCCACACAGAAACACTGTGCTTGCAAGCTGTGTGGGGGAGCATATTACACGATTCCAGACCAGAGAGTGTGCATGTTCAGACACTTGTTTACACTGGTTACTGAATGAGCTGCCAAAGTCTGGACGGTCTCACAGAGACAGCGCTGAAATCAATTTCATGCCAAGTGGAAAAAAGTTGCATGAGGTATTGTCTGAGCCAAAGGTCACAACTGAAAAGAGTGAGCGATCGCGCTTTTGGTTGACCATGCATGCCGCCCTCTAGTGGTGACACTCAACCTGTATTCACATCAGTTTCTTTTGGTTGGGTTATGTGATATGTTGTGGCATACTCGTGTTAAGAAAAGTATATTTCTCACTTTTTTGGTGGGCGGCAGATTCTGCCACTCATTATACTAACGTTGCAATGCATCTGGATCCTGGAGGGAGCCCACGTGTGCTCTGAAGTAGGTGCAAAATGACAGAAGTCATGTTCAGCTATGTCTCTACATAAGTGACATTGCTGAACAAGTGAGATGCAGTGACATAAGGGGCGATCCATTTGATTTTTGTGGGGTGGGGTGGGAGATTTTGGAGAAAAAAAATTTATTCACCCACCCCATCCCAGAAAAAAAAAATATTCATTCACCCTACCAAAGAAAAATAATTTATTCATCCACCCTACCAAAGAAAAAAAAATTATTCATCCACCTCCTTCCAGTTTTTCTATCTTCTATATGGATTGCTTGAAATGAAGGATCAGAGTCTGGGGAAGCAACAATCTGTTAACAAGAAAAAAAATTTATTCACCCACCCCACACCAGAAAAAAAATTTATTCACCCACCCCACACCAGAAAAATAAATTATTCATCCACCCTACCAAAGAAAAAAAAATATTCATCCAGTACTGCTGTCCCACCCCACCCCACAAAAATCAAATGGATCGCCCCTAAGTGAGATGCAGTGACATATAAATGAATGACGTCTGAACAAACTAGAAATAACTCGTGAATTATCTTCGCAAGTGAGACACACTGAACTGCACTGAGTGAGACAGACACACCTTACTCAGGCGAGATATCTAAACAAATGAGAGACAGCTACACAAGGAGGGACAGCTACACTAGTGAAAAAGTTAAGAAAGTCAGGAACACAGAAAGACAGTTAGACCTTGCACAGGTATGAAAAGCTACATATGTGAGAAACAACTGCACAAGTGAGATAGCTATGTGAGTAAGGGACACGAAAAGACATATGAAACTTTGCATTGACAGCTATACAAATAAGAGACAGCTGCCTGCACAGGTCAGAGACAGATACCATATTCCATCCAGGGGCACTTGTGATTGCCAAGTATTACTGTAAGTGATTTACTACTTCCAACCATATTCTAACAAGAAACACAATTAGGTCCGCCAAATGTAATTGTTGCTGATGTAGATAAAACAGTTAATGGAAAACGCCATCATGCATCATATATTGAGACAATCTTTTTCCTTAAGACGGCATTTTTTCCACTTTATGACAAAAAATGAGGTCCAGGATCAATCAACAAAAATATGAGACTTTAAATTTAAACAGAGTTGATAATTTTCATTCAAATCTGTTGACTCTGTTGTGCAATGAGCTTTCAGAGGTCCTCCTGTGGGTTGATTGAAAAGGTTTGTACAGTATTGTTGATTTCATCCCATATTATACACAGTTATAGAATACTTTCTTTTGCAACAAATAATCAGTTATATACTATAAAGAAGGTAAGATTGACCAAGTGCAAAAGCAAAAAGCCATGCATATGTTAGAGCTTAAAACATGTGCATGCCATTGTAAGGCACAGACAGACATTTTTGAACAAAAGGAAAACTATAAAAGTACAATTTCCCTTTTGCATTTTTGTAGATTTTACGTTGATACAATTTAAATCCTTGCTTCGGTGAAATGATATGAGATGATGTCTTACTGTGCACAGTATAAGGCAATATTTCCATGTGATCAGCCACAAGTCATGACTATTCATAAAAGAAATGGCTGTAAACTGATTAGTAAAAATATAAGTGACTATTCAAACAGATTCCTTTTACTGAATTCAGGCATGGCAGTATTGCCTTATGCACAATGGACAGTGCCCTATGATGGTTTATTGTAAAGTGCTGAGCCTGTTTGATGTACTTGATGGTTTTAACATGGCATTCATGTTGGTATTTGCCAACTAAGTTATGACAGTTGAATTCTTTTGTTTTAAAACAAAGCCAAGAAGCAACCATCTTGGATGCCATTGTACCTGTACATCCTGCTAACAAGACATTATTGCAACACAAGGTTTAGAAGTGTATTAGTTAAATATTGCAAATATAAAGTTCAGAACACCGAGATGATGGTTGATTGATATTTTTTATGTAGATAATATGATGTCGATGTACTGTTTTAGACAATTAATTAAATAATTAGAGGGAATAAATTGCAGAGCCCTTAAGGAGCAGTCAGCTAGCTTCCCTCTGTAATTACTGGTTAAATAACGAATGGACTTAGCCAAAAGTGAGCAAGGGTTCCTACTGACTTATTTTAGCAGATGTGTTATCTCTCATATGTATACCTAAATTTCGACATATTATTATTATAACATGTATATATGTAGATACAAGTCATTATGCTTATATGAATTTTTAAAATTAGATTATCCTCACTTTACTTATTGTGATGTGATGCATCATGGGTATCCTCCAAGGGTTGATGATAGACTCATCCCAAAGCTCATGTGCTGATGCATCACCTTCACTAGAGGTCAACAACCACATTTGTCCATGCCCTGCACTTGAAGGACTTCCCATAGTCACCAAGTAGGGAGGATTTACCATAGTCACCACCTGCAGCCATTGGATGCAGCAGCCGAGAGAGAGATTCTAAGAGACTTTCCATAGTCATCAGGCAGGTTGACTTTCCATAGTCCCCCTTGACTCTCTTTCTGCAACAAGATGTTTGACTGCAGACTAGCATATCACAATTGTTTTGTTGATTTATATTATTTGCTATTTAACCAGATCATTGTATATCTTTATGTCAAAATTTCTATTGGATGAAAATTGAATAAATGGATATATTTGAATGGAGAATTGTGTTTGTCAACAAATTAAAAGGAATTAAAAACATTGAGTGCAAGTCATCAGTATTCACAAAAATCTGGCTTTCAACTCATTGGTGAAAGAATAGATTAAAAAGATTTGTTTTGTACCAGCAAATGTACTAATTGGTCAGTATATGTGCCAGACACCTGGTTACAATTTATGGCCTAATGTTGGTCAATTCCAATTTGATGATATTTTTGTGAGCAAGGACCTTTTGACACAGGGATTTCGAAACTATGAATAAGGTCAAAAACAGGGCAATGACTGTAGAGGTGGTAATTGAATACTACCTGTGTAATGCAGAGTAGGTAAAGTCATGTCTGTAAATGTGCAAATGAGGATCCGGGCAAAATGTTGAGTGACCAATCCAGCCATGAGAAAAGGTTAAGGCACATCATCAGACCTGTTAGGAACTATTGCATTGTATTGGATATATTCATACATTCTCAAGGTTGGCCTCATGATCAACTTACTCGAAGTTTAAAATCCATGATAAAATCTTGAAATTGGCTCTATCCCATATGTCTGAGCTCTAAAATCGGAATATGAAGATGAAAAAATATATTCAATTCTATATGTTCTGACATGATTATAGCTCAAGCAATGTCCTAATGTGAAGATTTCATATTTGTTTTCATATTTAAGTCCTTATTAATCATATGTTCTGTCAGCAAAATAATAATAATAATATAATAATAATAATAATAATAATGATAATAATAATAATAATAATAATAATAATAATAATAATAATAATAATAATAATAATAATAATAATAATAATAATAATAATAATAATAATACTATTAATAGTAATAAAATTCTATATGTAATGAAAAATAAATTCTTGTGATGTGCATATTGCTCAATTAGAACACAACTATAAAGATTTCCTTTTTTTGGTATTTTAAGTCATTTCTATTATTTTATGTTCTACATTTGCAATAAACAAATCAAATTATGTTTCTCACATGCATATCACTCGTACAGAACCCCAAAATGAAGATTTCACCTTCATCATGAAAATAGTAAGAGGATGAGTTTATCAGTGATATTGCATGTATACCATATCATATTGCAGAGATTTTTGATGACAGTGATGACCAATACTGGGTATACAGCACACTATTGTCAGAAGTTGTTAATAGTCATGCACCATTGAAAAAACGGATTCTCACAAAGCCAAAGGCACCTCAAATGAACAGTAAGCTGAGGAAGTGTATATACAGCAAACAAATGGCTCAAAATAAGTTCTGGAGAAATAAGAGCAATAACACCAAATGGGAAGATTTCAGGCGCAAAAGAAATGCCTCAGTCAGTCTCAGCCGCACATCTCTTGTCAAGTATATGGAGGACAGGTGTGCAGATGGAGAACAAAGCCGAACTTTCTGGCAGACAGTCAGACCCTTCATGAGCTCAAAGGGAGCAGACCATGATGAAATCATGTTACGTGAAGGAGGCAGAATTGTAACATGTCCACACGAGGTTGGAGAAATCTTTAATGATTTCTTCATTACAACAGTCAATGAGATAGGTCTACAAGAGAATCTATCAGGCATGACCATACAAGACATTGTGAGAAAATATGAGGATCACCCAGGAGTTAGAAGCATCACAAACAATCATGATGGCAGAATGTTTAGCTTACAGCCTGTTACAGTCAGTTATATGGAAAAACTGATTTCTCACATAAATCCAAGAAAGGCAACAGGATTTGATAACCTTCCACCCAAATTGCTTAAGACAGCAGGAGCAGCAATCGCACCACTCTTAACCACCATTGTCAATAATACCATCATATCATGCCATTTTCCAACAGATCTGAAATGTGCTGAATTATCGCCAGTATTTAAAAAAGAAGATAAACTGAACAAAGCCAAATACCGCCCCCTCAGTATTTTATCATGTGTGTCTAAAGTAATGGAACAGATTATTGACAATCAAACAGGATTATACTTCAGAGACATATTAGATGTACGGATATCAGCCTACAGGAAAAAATATAACACCCAGTCAATACTGCTGAAGGCCCTGGAAGACTGGAGAAAAGCCCTTGATGAGGGGAAATATGTTGGTGCAATTTTAATGGATTTGAGCAAAGCTTTCGATGTCATCCCCCACGGCCTGCTACTTGCCAAATTGAAAGCTTATGGATGTGATGAAAATGTGGTCAAACTGATGCACAGCTATCTCACTGACAGAAAACAGAGAACAAAAATTGGATGTACTAGAAGTGAGTGGAAATACTTGACCAAAGGGGTCCCACAAGGTTCGGTCTTAGGGCCGACATTATTTAACATCTTCCTGAATGATATGTTCACTGTATTGGAGCTGTGTGAAGATTATAATTATGCGGATGACAATACCTTGTCAGACGCACAGGATACACCTGAAGAGCTGAAAGCATCACTAGAATGTGACTCCAATAATGTTACAGACTGGTTTACAGAGAATGGGATGCAAGCCAATACACCAAAGTATCAGGGAATAGCATTTGGCTCAAAACCTGACCGGCCCACATCTTTCACTGTCAAAGACACAATCATTGAGTGCCAAGATGAGGTGAAATTATTGGGAATACACTTTGACTCAGGTTTAACATTCAACAAACAAATCGCAGAAATATGTAAAAAGGCTGGTCAACAAACAGGAGCATTAATGAGACTGAGCAAGATATTGACTGTAGAAGTGAAATTAGCTATGTACCGTGCATTCATTACAAGTAACTTCAACTACTGCCCAATAGTCTGGATGTTTTGTGGACGGGGTAATGTTAAGAAAATGGAGCACTTACAATTAAAAGCTCTGCGTTTTGTATTTAATGATTTCACATCTAGTTATGATGAACTGCTTGTGAAAAGTAAACAACCTTCAATATCCATACATCTTATACGAACGATGGCTATTGAAATATATAAATGTTTAAATGAAATGGCTCCAGACTACCTGTGTGAACTACTTACAAAGCATGATGTTCCATATGGGTTAAGAGACAACAATAAGTTATCAGAAAAGAAGTTTAGGACAGTAACATATGGTAAAAAGTCATTTGTTTACTTAGGGTCAAAACTTTGGAACAATATGCCAACATCAGTCAAAAATGCAATGACTCTGCATGAGTTCAAAGAAAAACTCATCACATGGGATGGACCCTGTGACTGTGCCAACTGGACATAGCCCCTATTTTAATCGCTCCATGGTGTAAATAGTGTATATATTTTAATAGTCATTCAATAGCTTCAAGCTAATGTTTTATTGTTTTAAAAAAAATGACTTTAAATAAATATTTTTGTATTTTGTATTTGTATTTGTATTTGTATAGTACTTTTCACTAACAGGGATTCAAACCCTGGACATTTAGCATAGAAGACAGACATCTTAGCCACTAGCCACATATCACCCCACGGCAGCGCAGCTTTGTATAGACATTGGGGTCACAGCATTGTATACAAATTGAAATTAGCTCATTCAAGTTACAGTTTCTTTGCCAATGTGTCATTGCTCAAAATAAACCCAAATATGTTGATGCCATCTTTTTGCATAACGTCATTATTTTTTATACTTTCTGGCAAAAAAAAAATCAATTCTATATGTTCAAATGTGCATACTGCTAAAATAAAATGTCTAAATCAAGATTTAATTTTCAGCATGAAATAAAAGTACTTATCCCAACCAGGAATTGAATCTCAGACCTTTAGCATGGGAAACAGATGTCTTAACCACTGAGCCATGTTGAAAAGTATACATTTTATAAAGGAAGATATTCAGTAATTTCACACAACAGCCAAAGTTAAATTTATAGATTAAAATTATGTTTGTCTAGGATGATATCGATATTAGTGCAAATAGACCAAAACAGGTATAGATATCTGCAACTTATATTGCATTTAAATCTAAGACACCATTTTCTAGTTGATTCTCTGTATGTAAGTATATAAGCTATGCATGTAATTATTTACATTGAATAAGACGTGTGGCATACAATGTCCAGACACAGTTTATATGTTTAACTTGAACTCATAAAACTGAAAATGGTAATAAAACAGACAGTCGGTGACTGGAGTGGTGCATATTTTTCTGGGGAAATCATGTGGAAAGTAGTTCCGTTGGATGTTACTTCCAAAGGGAGCTAATGTGTTTATATGTACTCATTGAGTTCACTCATAACAGAAATCAAGATGGCTAAATGCTGGTTGAGAATGTGCTTGATTTCTCTTAGGGAAAGTAAGGGAAGTACACGTCATGAGATTATTACAATATATGATTTCTCAAAGAAAATGTTATATGAGGATTACCATTCTTTATACTGTTCACATGGCTTTAACCACTCGAATGGTTTTATCAATTGTATCATGCTCCATATCTTTTGTGATATAATATGATATAATAACTCTATATATTATTATTCTTAAACCAATGTCAGAATCTTTTGATTTGAATTCTAAACTTTCCCAAATAAGGGATTATTCCAAAAGAATCATATTTATTCTGACGTCATGGCTTGCGTCAATGTATTTATTTTGAGTTGAGTTTATCCTTACCTAGATTTTATTCATTTTTTGTTGTCATTTAAGCATGACATATACATTGAGAGAATTCTCAATTTGGTATAAACAGCCTAGTCTAGTTATCCGTTTTCCAATTATGTTTTATTTGTCATGTAATTCTATCTAACACAATGGAGATAATTCAGTATTGTCATTGAGGACACGAAGGTACCATATAACGGGACAGGGTATTGGATGAAGATACCCTCATTACAATTACTCGCCTACACACCCAGTGCTCAGAGCTTCCGGTTTGAGCTATACAAATATTCCCAAAGAATTGCTGTGAACGATTTTGATTATACATAGACATCTGTGTCTCAAAACTTTTGTGAATGAGAGACTTAAGTTGATATGACACTGGTTGGATTTTGTGCATTTCGTTGATAACAGATATCTTGAATGAGAGACAGATGGGCGAATGTAGTTTTTTAGACCTAAAATGAACAGCAATCGGGTTAGAATTACACTAAAACTATTTCATTTCAACAAATATGCTAGACTGTTATATGTACAAGACATTTTCAAAGCACCATTTCAGAAAAAGGGTAAAACTACTTTACCTACCTTAATTGACATTCTCTTTATGTTAGTCACAATTCTTCTAAACTTTTATGAAATCAGATTTTCAAGTAAATCAGATTTTTAAATCAGATTTTCTTACATAATATAAATGTTTCCACCCTACATTTTGTGATCAAATCATATTTCCATCATATGTCTGTGTCATTTGAAAGTAGATGAGTCCAAAATTTGTTTATCTGACCACTGACCGAGTTTACCAGGTAACATCCCCACTACACAGTTACTTTCAACATAACATCCCCACTGCACAGTTACTTTCAACATAACATCCCCACTGCAGTTACTTTCAACATAACATCCCCACTGTACAGTTACTTTCAACATAACATCCCCACTGCACAGTTACTTTCAACATAACATCCCCACTGCACAGTTACTTTCAACATAACATCCCCACTGCACAGTTACTTTCAACATAACATCCCCACTGCACAGTTACTTTCAACATAACATCCCCACTGCACAGTTACTTTCAATACAACATCCCCACTGCACAGTTACTTTCAACAGAACATACTCATCATCGCAGGTGTATTTTGGTCATTTCCGGGGAGATAACTTCTTTTTATCACATATCATTTAAACATCTGTTAAATTGCCAGTGATCTACGTGATTTCATGAAAGCTTTTAAAACATTTAAATTTTTAAATAAATTTAATGTAATCTTATGTAATTTATAAACAATTCAATATGATGATGATGATGATGATGATGATGATGATGATGATGATGATATTTGATGTTTGATGTTTGTTTTTCCTGGATCAAAAGGTTCTTTGATATTCCACAACATGCCCATTTTTAAGATATAGAATCAGAAACAACAATGAATTTTAAAAGTCACCTTTATATCAGTATTTATCATCTTGAATACAATTACCTTCTAACGAAATCAGGGAATGTTTGTTGATTTCCTTGTCATCATTGATTCACAAAGACACATCATGCATGTAAATCATGCATGGAAATAGGATTATGGCCATCCCAAGATTGTATGTCAATCTTCTGTCCAGTCCCAAGGGTAATGTGCAAAAAAAACGCTCTGCATACATCCACCCACACAGTGCTTGTTTAAACTTTGTTTATGGAGGGAAACAAAAAATGCTTTAATTTTTGTTAGTTTGATATACATATGATATACGTAGAAAGGCCTATGCATCAGCAGTTTTGTGAAATATCATCGCATGTAAAATTAATTATTGATAGGCATGGCAGAAACACGTCTTTCTTAATCCATATCTTTGCTTCTCAAGTGGCAGAAATGTCTTGGTCTAGGTCTGCATAAATTGATAAAAATTTACATGTTCAGTTATTGCATTTTTACTGCATTTTATAAAATGTCGCATTCGATTGAAAAATCTCCAGATTGTTTGCTTTGCAAGCTGTATTATAATGATGATGATGATGATGATGATGATGATGATAATGATAATGATGATGATGATGATGATAATAATAATAATAATAATAATAATAATAATAATAATAATAATAATAATAATAATAATAATAAATAATAATAATAATAATAATAAATAATAATAATAATAATAATAATAATAATAATAATAATAATAATAATAATAATAATAATAATAATAATAATAGTAATAGTAATAGTAATAGTAATAGTAATAGTAATAGTAATAATAATAATAATAATAATAATAATAATAATAATAATAATAATAATAATAATAATAATAATAATAATAATAATAATAATAATAATAATAATAATAATAATAATAATAATAATAATAATAATAATAATAATAATAATAATAATAATAATAATAATAATAATAATAATAATAATAATAATAATAATAATAATAATAATAATAATAATAATAATAATAATAATAATAATAATAATAATAATAATAATAATAATAATAATAATAATAATAATAATAATAATAATAATAATAATAATAATAATAATAATAATAATAATAATAATAATAATAATAATAATAATAATAATAATAATAATAATAATAATAATAATAATAATAATAATAATAATAATAATAATAATAATAATAATAATAATAATAATAATAATAATAATAATAATAATAATAATAATAATAATAATAATAATAATAATAATAATAATAATAATAATAATAATAATAATAATAATAATAATAATAATAATAATAATAATAATAATAATAATAATAATAATAATAATAATAATAATAATAATAATAATAATAATAATAATAATAATAATAATAATAATAATAATAATAATAATAATAATAATAATAATAATAATAATAATAATAATAATAATAATAGGAAGCTAATGCAACTCTTTCAGTTTCTTAGATATGTGATCATATTTCCTGATTTTGCCCACTCTGCATGCTGCACTTCTGCAGGTATTTCAGGTTTCTTTTAATATCACCAGCAGTGAGGCCCACAAGAAAAAAAGACCATTATCATAATCAAGGGTAGAGATAACAAAGGCATGCGAAAGGGTCTCAGCAGTCCTAAACACTGTCTAACTGATGCAATATTCCTGATATGATAATAATCTTTCTTGTATATTTTTCTGATTTGAGCCTTCGTATCCATATAGGAGTAAAAATGACACCTTGGTCCATAACAGACTCCCTTGTCAGAGTCACCCATTTTACTGTGCCTATATCCTGACAGCAGAACAATGTGTGACAGAACAGATTGGCATCTCAGTCTTGCCATCATTTAATTTCATTTTATTTGCAATAAAAAAGGACGTGACTTCATTAATGCATTTTTCAAGTTCTTGTGTGGATGTCTTCGTATGATCCATGGACCCATGTCTACATATCATGGGGTTCGTATCATTGGTGGACATTTATTGAGCTCAACAAATTCTATCTTTTCATTCAGCAACTCAGAAAAAACAAAACTGCATGTAATTAGGTTTTAAAAAGAAACTTCGGAATAATGCATCGTTATTCGTGATAGACTTTCAAATAAGCATCACTATCACTTTGATTTTGTCAGTTACATGGCAATAGAGACATCTGCGGAACACTTGCTTTATAATTATAAATATAATATATTATATTATAAGTTGACTTTAAACATAATTTGGCTGTAAAGTCATTGTGAGAATAAAGATACACTGATATACCTGCAGATCAGTCTTTAATATGACAAATGACTTTAAAAGATCAATTTATAATTAACACGAGGATTTCTATGAGTTTTCATATATTTCATCACTTCTGGAAATAGAATCAAGCTTAGTCTCCAGTGAGTTTAGCAATATAATTGTTTGAAAAAACACCCCATTTTAGATAATAATTACAATGTCAGATTGGTCATGACATGTCCTTTTGAAAACATACACAGATTACTGATTGTGATGAAAAATGCAAAGCTATGAATAAATGAAATCATTAAGTAAATATTGATGTCATAGTTTCGGAAAAATATTATCAGTCTGAATATATTTAATTCCCCCTGATATAAATATCGAATATATCTATGAAATTATTTGTAATTGAATATTTCTAAATGCTCCCGATTGCCTCATGCCACGTGACGTCACCTCGTGTTGCCAAGCCGTAGAATCTGGCCTCCTCGCGGTGTGGGCTACCAGGAAAATTCTTGTTGGTGCGAATCAATAAGTCTAACGTCATATATCCAGGTTTTCAAACAATAATGTCACGGCAGTGCTCACGACGTGTCAAAGATAAGCGTAGATTGCGGCCACAAGTTATTCAAGTACCGCCAGTGTGTTGTCATAGAACGTCATCCGCATAATGTGTGGGGCCGAATTACACCTTGATGGGTTATGTGTGAGGAAAAACTTCAAAGACAGGCTTCTCCGCAGTTTTGTCTCCAGTGGTATAGACATGCTACATTTGCCAACACTCGTGTCCAAGACAAGAACTACTCAAGGCACGTATTTCACAATTAAAAGGCAATATGAATCCTCCCACGCAGCGTTCTATAAAATAATGGCTTCAAACATAAAAACAACATAATTTTGTCATTAAACAAATCCATGTCAGTCTGCACAATTTGAAAACGAGGCTCCTGAAATCCCCGGATATGGTATACGGTAAGGATGCGTCTTGTGACCAAATCCTTAAAAGCACTGAAATAGCAATACATTATAAGTCAGTCTGCCAAGTTCATATTTGTTCTATACTTCACTGAGTGGGGATTTCCACGAATTCTGGACTCGTCTTGCAATCATCCTTCTGAAACATTCAAAGACGAAATAAGAAAACGTTTAGTATGGTCGGTTTGCGGATAAGTAAGCCTTAAGGGGTTTCAATCAGCATATCTGTGTGTATATTTATAAAGACAGACAGAAAGATAAATAGATTAAAGAAAAATAAACAAAAGGAAACATTTTTTTCTGGAAACAGCACTTTCATTTCAATTTTGACTACTTTTTGATCAATGGAGAGGAAAATGGTTGTGAAATATATCACTGAAATTAGATAAATCAGTGTATATATATATATATATATATATATATATATATATATATATATATATATATATATATATATATATATATATATATATATATATATATATATATATATATATATATATATATATATATATATATATATATATATATATATATATATATATATATATATATATGTATGTGTGTATATAGAGATAGATAGAGAGCACCACTGTTTTCTGAAATCATCTCATCACAGACTTAATACATTTTAACAGTATATATAGCTGCATGTTACACATACAGTTTTGGTAAGATTAAATTTAATTTCAGTTAGTTAAACTTGGTCAAGTGTATATCTCACGTAACCCAATACATATCAGTTACTCCATTATATAACATAAAGTGTATCTTTGAATTGATGTAAATTGGATCCTTTTATAAGATGTTGAAACTAGGTCTGTGTGTCAAGTTATTCGTGTGGTGATGCAATCTAGCATTGTCATTATTGGCGGATTGCCTCTGGGGATCCATACACCTAGGTTTGGTCTTAAGGGACGAATTGATGACCCCCGTCCATGCCCTTTCCTTCATTTGCAGATATAAAATGCAAACGGTCATACATAGCTTAATGGCAAAAGCTAATGTGCAGCTAAGAAAAAAATGTACATTTTAGTAACTTGAAGCATCAAGTGTCTCAGACACCAGAACAAATCATTTGTTAAAAAATGGTGTCAAGTTTTCAAGCTACTTTCATACTCTCGGTACATGGAATAGATATGCTGATAAGAAAGGATAATAGTCAAGTCTTCTTTAAAAGAAATATCAAAATTATATGCATTGTATTTGTAAAATACAATTTTAGGAGCATAAAAATAAGTACTGACCTTTAAGAAAACAAATAATATTCGTGCATTTTATACTGTGGCGATATATAAATTGAATTGGGATAAAATACCTCACACTCGGTGGGGTCAAAATTAATGTTCTGTGATAATAAGGAATGCTAAAAAAACATAAATATTGAGATGAAAACGATATTACAATGACAACCTCTTATAAATATATTCATTCTAATTATCACTCAAACCTTAATAAAATAAGTTTACAAATAGAAAATAAGACGTGCACTTTGATGTCATAAATAACGTCAATGATGTCTTTGAACAATTGGCATAACATATTGCACACAAATCTAATATTGCACAAATCTAATTTGCATTTTAGCATAACAAGACCGTACTCCACTTTGGCACCAAGTTCGGGTGCACTTAGCAGCGTCACTGGTACAATTATAAGGTTATTTATTCGGTGAACAAGATATGGTTCACTCGATGGCTCTTCGGCGGTGGAGAAACATTCAATATAAGTTGAATATTCAGGTAAGTTGTTCATATTGTATTTATTACCTGGGTTATTCCAAGAGGTGCACAGCAACACTTTAATTGTAAATGAGTGTTTTTTATCTTTGCCAACTATATTAATAGATATGCATTTGCAATGTTATGCTTATTATTTGAAATGATCTCATTGCATTTTATTACTAATCCGATCGTGAAAAGATACATACATTAATTTGATATTGTTTTTTTTATCAAATCAATTGAGATTAAAGTTATCATTTCTAAACAAAATGAAAAGGTTATCATATAGTATATTTATTGTCTTCTAAAATTTGGAAGATGTCAAGTTTATACTCAACTTGCACTACACAAATAAAATCAATTACTGGTGGTTATTGTAAGGTTATCTTGTCAAGAGACTGCATAGCGTATTTGCAGTGTTGCGCAACAGCTGATTAGCACTTCCGGTGCCAACATTTCGGACTCTTTCTCAAATTCCCACAATTCACCAGCTGTGACATATTTTATACAACTCATACAACCCTCATGCTTGGAATTCCTTTTCATGAACATGTTCAGAATCTTTGGCTGTCATGTGGTTTGAGTATTTCCGTTACATATTTAGCTGTATGCCTTTTTCTGGTTTGTGGTATATGATATCTGAGGGCGTGTGCACATGTGTTACTAATGCTTCTACCGGGGGCTGTCGCATCATGCCCATACTTGTGGCATTTCAAGGCATACCATAAACAATGTGTTTTTATAGAAATTGTCTTAAAATAGCACAAGCACTTTGTGAACTCTCGTTTTAGGCCACATCACCTATAATGTGTTTTTAGTTTCTTTCAAAATTGTTAATATTTATTCTGTATTGGATATCATTACCAAATATTTATAAAAGATAGAGATATAATGTATCGTGTAATAAGTCCAAAACAGAAAAGTTTTACATAGAGTATTAACATAAAAATGAATAAAAAATAATCACTAATATTTTGGAATATTCTTAAGCACATCCCAAGGTCACATGATCAACAAATATGTTGTTATGCTGTTTTAAAACAAGATTTATCTGGACAGGTAATATAAAGCAGGTTTGGAGGGGTCAAAAGGTCAGAGCATTACCCCTTTCAAGAATAGGCCTTATTGTTAGAGGAATATAATCATATTATTAAGCATCCACCGGGAAAAGCACCTCAGAATCACAAGACTGTATATAAACAAGTTACATCCTCTAATTTCCTTAAGTAAAGTGAAAGTGGTTATGTCATACATATCTTCAGATTACACAGAAAACAATGCAAGGAGGTGACTCAACTGGATTGTATTGTCCAGGTATCACTTAGGTATCAGACACACACCCCACGTGATCACACTTTAGTCTCAAAGAACACATATAGTGTGCTCACAGCTCACTTTCTCAATTGTGGCAGTGGTATCAAAATGTACATTCGTAATTATGACAAGCAATTGGAATGTTTCCCCCCACTCGTCGTGATAAAAACGTGGCGAGCAATCTACCAATAGCCACTGATCTCAATAATGACCGACCCACCATGCCACAATACTATTTATGAAGAATCAATGGTTGAAGTTTATCAGATGTGCAGATATTGCCGGATATGGGGGTGTAGAGAGCATATATAGAGCTAATATAAAACATATATTCTAGACGTTACACATTTATTGCACTTTGAAGCATAGTCATGAAGAATATATTTGAAGTAAAACATATATGTATACATATATAAATGATAGGAAAAAAGTCAAAACGGTTATGTCAAATACGGAACACTTGCAGGAAGATATCATGATGACACACATGCGCGTAGGAGTATATAAGTGGTGAATATCCTATTGCTACCAGGCAACCATTCCAAATACACATTCCACAATATATAATTTCTTGTTGATCCTTTGAGGATGTAACATAACTCAAAACTTAAATAAAAATTTGAAATAATATAACTAACTAGCTTTGACAATTTCAAGTCCAAAAACGTAAAACTGTTTTCACTATTATTTTGTTATGCGTTTTAACGAGACGTTCAGAAATAAAGACGGGTTTCATTTTCAAAAGATCACAAAACTGATCGTCAGAAACACAGAAATCAATGAAGATCTCTTGACATGCTTCACCGAAATACGGGGATAAATACTTGAAACACAAACACCAGATGACAATGCCACTCCTTAATCTTATATACATCTGTATCCTTAAAGTTAATAAATGACCAAGAGCGATCAATGGAATAGACTCCATTTAACTGGGATTAAATGAAATGAGATATGATCCTGCTTGAACTTTTATGTTGTGAGATAGCAATGACAATACTTGCAGTATAAAGTATGAAGTACAGTAATAATTCTACTAAGCTATCACGCATATAATAGTTATTATTTCATATCACATTACTATAAGATAAGATAACTTCCTCACATAAATGCCACCAGTGTTGCCTTCTATCCTTATTCCAATGAGAGAGGTAAGACCAATCTAATATTGTGATTTTTCACTCTAAAATTTTATTATATTCATATAGTAATTTAAGTGAAATATATAATTGTAGAAAGCTTTGGAGATTGGGGCGCCATTGGAAAGGCAATTTAGGGAGAAATTTGGTACTTTTCACGTATTTTCACACCAGTGGATTTTGTTTGATGGCAGAGAAGTCAAAAAGTCAAGGCTGGGCCCACGCGTTTCAATCCCACAGACACCTTGTCGCTTTAAATGTCTTTTATGATTCTAAAACTGATGCATTATTTTTTTGGTAAATCCGTAAGTCTGTTAAATCGACGGTAAAAAGAGTGATGTATTAAAAATCCACCCACAACGGTTCAAAATCAATGAATTTTGACTTCGAACAAATGTAGAATGTTGGGACGAGAGTGGACTGTTAGCTGTTGGACGGACGAGGAGAGACATCGTGGCGATGGGTCCGCAACTTTATCAGTAGATGTTGGCACAGCGCTATCTCATGTTATCTCTACATGGGACAAGGTGGTTGTGACGGGGCGTCACACAATGCTGGTGGTTGTTTCTCCTGTCTGATGCCTCTCTTGTGTTGGGAGGGTTTCTCACACCCATTCGCTTTCCACCCATCAGCTTTGTGACGCCGCCTCGACCATCACATCCTCCCTGATCAATATGTCCTGTGAGCTGGCAACTACAACTGCTGCTTAGTCGCACGTCACAGCTGTCGATGTTAGGTCACTGGGTGCTTGATGGTCATCTTATCTTGTCTGAGTGAGCATCTCTGCTCAAGTTTGTTGCTTCATAGTCCTGCAGCAGTAATTAATGCACACCATCTTTGTGGACTTGATTTCAAGATTGACTTAAACACCAACGAGTTGTGTGGTAGTTGTAGTTTAGCTTTTGTCTAACACATGCTTCAAGAAGTTTATAAAAAAAGTGAAATGACAATGAAGTTATCACCCATCAACAATATGGTTTTGTAAAATCATATGAGAAATGTTTAATTGCATCCTTATCCATTATAGTATGTGATGAAGATCTTAGCAGCCAGACTGCAGTGGCTCATAGAACCGTGCTACAACTTTTTTGATTGGTCGTGAGTCACCTTTGCCACGCCCCCGGACTGCCGTATTGATTCAGGCTGCTAGCTTTTACTTAAATGGGTGCCATGCCGAGGTGGTCGGTCCTTTCTAATCCACAGGCAGGCCAAGCTTCAGTCAACGGCGGTCCCATAGTCCCCTGGTGGACCTCCCTCAGCTGGCACCGGACGCAACATCTCCGGTATACATCACACTCCACAACTTTCACATGAAAAAGTGCCACCCCTCTGTCTAAGACCACTGTCACCGTGAACACTAACCTCAGCTGACTATACTTGTGTGCTCTTGTCTCAACAGATCTGTCACCATAAAGATGTTGCCGCGAGTGGAGACCGTCCGTGCCGTAGTTCTCATACTGATGGCCGTGCCTAGCCTGTACCACACCAGTGTCATCCGTGGCACAGACCACCACCCTGTGGGACCCCGGCGCAACCACCACCGCCGCTCCGGGACCGACCACGAGAGACTCCCCTCGGCTTCTCCTCGCCAGCCCAGCACGCTCACCAAATCCAAACATATAGCAAATCACGACATGCACCAACAAGACACGGACTGCCCGGAATGTAAAAAAAGAAAACAAGAAAAAACATTAACAGCTGAAGAACTCAAAGAATTAAGGATAGCAATGATCAAGAAACAAATTTTAAATAAATTGAAACTTTCCCATCCTCCCCGGTTGAACGTGACAGAGAGGCCGAGACACCTTCCCGAGCCACTGCACCGGGTGGAGGAACAAGTTGTCCGGGCAGAGCACGCCAGCACCGCCCGGGTGCAGAGAGGCAAGGACGACTTCTTCGGAAAGACTACTGAGGTCGTAGTGTTCGGAAATGAAGGTACGTTGATATTTTGGTGTTGTATTATTGACAGTCTGGGAGAGGGGTTGAGAGAGTTGTGGTGACAGGATTGAGATAGCTGTCTGTGGCATTTATCAGACATCAAACAATCTCTCTACAACTCCCAGGCACTCGAGAACCAAGTATAGTCATAATGAACCCAAATAGGACATTTGGTCCCGATGTTTGATTCATCATAGAAATACAAAATTCATCACTCATGAACGAAGAGCATTCAGTTTAAGTGTCGCTTTGCACATTTCTTAAACATTCAAACATTTTTAAACATCACACTTTTACGATTAGGATGAAATTGTTCTCTGATGTAGTTTAGGATGAAATTGTTCTCTGATGTAGTATTGAATGTGTACAAATCATATAAGGTAATATTTAAAAGTGAATAAAATAAAGATAACGCGGTTTCATACAAGTATATCAGATACTGTGAGGCTGTTTGAATTATTAGATCAATGCTTAGTATATGTGCACTTAGATGGGCCTGTTTAAAGATGGTCAATGACGGGTATGTCAAGATAACGATAGTAATGCATATGTATTAACCTCACAACAATCTATGTTATTTAAAGTTAAAATTCTCCAGCATCTAAGGGATGGGTGAGGTCAAAAAAGAGAGGAATGGAGCTTGGATACAAGTCCATTATAGCAGGCATGGCCTGAGGTCCTGATCTCAATCAGCTGTTGATCATTGATATTACATTACTCTTGCGTAACCAACAAACTAGGGTAAGGCCTGATTGAAGCTTAAGGCGCAATCTACAGGTTATATGGTGGTTGTGCCAAGAAAACCATTATCCCTACATATTACCAAATTCCACGTAAATCATAACTTAATAAGCTAATATGTACATAGTATTCTATACTAAAAAATGGCTTAGATACTTAAAAGACATCCGTATTGAAATGAATATTCATTCAGTCAAGAATCTACATCATAGTGATATTGATTGTAAATTATCTTGCGTGCGATATAAGTTATCCTTTTATCAAACAATTAAATAATAAGGGCACTCAACCTAAAAACTATTGCCAACTCCAGATACACTGCTCCATTTTTGGGAGACATTCGTGAACCCTGATTGTGTAAGGCCAAGAAAACGGATAACTTACACCATACAAAAACATGTTTACCTTGCGGTTCTGATAATTGTGATTTGAGGTCGAGAGGTCAATCTATTCAATAAAGTGTGATGTAACCACTGAATTTATATTTATTTCTCTGAGGCTCTGATGCAACCATTTTAGGCAGAAGAGCTAATTAAACGTAGTTAATCGTTTCATTTTCAAATATCTCCTGCTACCGATATTGATCTAATTATTCCAGTGATTTGGGGGCTAAGAGAAGTGTTTTCAGTGTTTGTGTATGTTTTGTGTATAATATGCATCTACCGGATAAAAGCAGCTGTGAGTGAGACCGTGTTGCACGACTGACCGAGCTTTATATAGCTCCCCATCGTGGAGACAGGGGCCTGCTTGACCACTGGCCAGCTGATCATGCACGTCCGGTGTGATCTCCCCAAACTGGTCCATGCCGTGGCCTCTTATTCCTGCTATTCCACTAAATAAATCAAAATGATAAATACCCCATTACGATAGTCAAGCCACAATATACTTCACTGCACAAAATGAAACAATTTACTTCTCATTATCAAAAGGATTGATAGGGTGGTAATAAATGTCTTAAATAAAAGAGTCTGTTATTGGGATTTAGAAACTACTTTAAGTGGAGTATATTCACTAAATTTGGATAGCTAGCAAGGAGTTGGTGTAATTTAAGCTATCAGATATGTCAACTTATGAACTGTTGATGTATGGCAGAGCAAAAAATAAAACTGGGTGATTCTAAATAAGTGTCTCTTCTATTAATATCTAGGTTTAAGGGACAGATAAAGGAATTGTGTCAAAAGGTCCAGGGGCCGAAAACAGGGATATATTTAAGAGGAGAAAATAAAAGTTGTGAAGAAAACCTTTATTTTCATGCGCTTTAGAACCTCACAATCAAATAATGCATAATGAATAAAACTATTGGAGAGTAAAATCTAGCACCCATCCATAGCATGCTTAGGACCTATGGAGTTCTGCAGAATTGTTTGTTTCATGGGAGTCCTTTCTCAACTAACAACGTCTTATCATATTCAAATGATACAAATCTGCATACCCTATGTTTAGTGCATTTATTTCCAGATTATCTTTTTCATTTGAACACAAATATTCTCATGTCTCGGCAATACAGAGTATTGAAGGAAGGAAAAAAAATCTAAATCACCCCCCACAGAAATATGTTTATATTTGTTTAAAATGTAACAAATGGTTTTTAAACAAATCTAAATAGTGTGAATTCTTTACCATAAACAAATATACCATATCACATCTATCAAAGTTAACGAACCTTTCATATTACTATTCACTGTAAATATTTGTTACTGTTAATTTACAGCTGAACTTGATCCTGCACAGTTAGGCGCAACATTGGTGCAGATAAGCAGCATTCTCTACTGTTATGCATATAGAGTATTTTTGCTGTAAAATTGTTTAGAATTCTTTTTATCTAAATAAGTTCATAATGATCTCTTGATTTTTTAGTTCTATCATTTGCTAGGTGAATTTTTTAATGGAAAAGAAAAATAATTAGATAATTGTACTTCCACATTTACAAGCCTCCAGAAAGAGATATATGTCTCATCAGATTTCTTTAAAAACATAGTCCAAGGTGACGATTTTTGTAATGTTTCTGAACATTTCTTGGAAATAGCCCTAAATTGCTTTATAAATGGTCAATTTCATTGTCTGTGATGCAACGTCACTTTCAACATTATTTCAGTTATTTCATGACGGGACTTACTTGAAGCAGATGTAGTTCTGATTTGTCATGTTGCACAGGCCCGTGCCCGAAGGGCTAACCCATTGCACGTGTAAACATATGACTGGATGTGTTGGCATATCCAGGACCTCAGCTCATATGAGAAATCATACATGAATGCAATTTCGGATCATCACAAAGAATCTGGTGCTAATAAGCTTGCGCTCTGATTAACTGTACCACCACTGGTCGCCTGAAATGATCATTGTATATATTTACACAGCATTTCAAGTGGAAAACAGAATATGTTGCTGAAAACAATGTGTCCAATATGTGTTCGACTCCATCACCCCTTTACTTTATTACAGAAATCTCAAACTTAGAATAAAAGGGATACTAAGAGCAAATAGAACCAAATTACCATTGATATTAGGAATTCCTAGCTATAATTGTCAATCATATGCTAGTAACGTTTAAATGTACTCTTCTTTTAAAATTAAGAACATATTCAATTTAATGTCAATAAATATGAAAATCTCATTTGGAAAAATTACATTTCATTTCAATTCAATAATCCTATTTCTTATCACGATTTTTTCATTATTTTTAAAACATACGAGACAATTGAATTGTGATTCCAAAAATAGCTGGATGATTAATATGTTTGCCTCCAAGTACTGCACCTAGAATATGAGACATTAGAATGTGGTATCTGTCTGAGGTATGGAGCTGGTCAGCACAAATGGGCTGTAATGAGTGTTTGTATGTTCATAATGCCCCCTGACACACTGTGAGCAAGCGCAATACTTGCCTACATGAGCTTAATCTACCCATCAAACACTTACTGCAGCACAAAGTGCCAAATACTGGCCACAAAACGACGTCAAGGCCATTTGTGTGTTCTTTATATGTGGTGTAGTAGGAGCGTGTGGTGTTAGGGAGTTCCACAGGGGGCCAGGTTATGTAGCCATAGTATGTAGGAAGTGTGCGATGGCACAGGTGATTCATCTACCAATGTTGTCTCTTGCATACAACATTGAGTGCGCTCTATCACATACACCTACAACAGGTCAGCTCTATTGGGTTATTTTCTCAGGCAAAACAACTGTTTTAAGTAGACTCGCAACTGCAGTCAATCAACACGGGGGAACTGTGTTTAAAAAGCGTCCAATTGGTGTTTTAAACAACAAGTGCATGACTAAAAATAGAAAGAAAGATAAGCAGATGATTAATAAAGGGAATGGCTCATATATTAAGCTGGGCTCGGCAGCACATGAGGAGACAGCACTGCAATGTTGGCACTGATGCATTGCGTTCTGCAGGACGGAAGCTGACGTCGGGCACGTCCACATGTTTCCGGGGGCTGAGCGTGGCATTCAAAGTGTTCATAGTAATAGTTCAGATGCAAAGGCGTTCCTACATCACTTACTGATGATAAACTACACCACCAACTGATGATAAACTATAACACTAACTGATGGTGGGCGGCTTTGGAGCATACGTGTTCCAATGCAGATGCCAAAATGTTTAGCAGAATCTATTGCTTTGACTCATTACTTCCTTTATAAACGAATACTTGTTCTCACATTGATGACAATTTGACAGCATTTTCGTCCGGTTGAATATCATGACTTCCCCCAAGGACATGCTTTTCTTCCTTGTTTATAAATAGTTCTACAAATGACCTCAAATATTTGCTTACAATCCAAAAATAGAATTAATCATGTTTGAATATAGATCTAAACCTATCTAAACCCATCATTAGTTGATCATATTATTGTGGAATAAAAATTACACTTACTATGTGGAATAAAAGCATACTCTCACAATGTAGAATAAAAACAATACATCCATTCAAACTACGGGAAATTTATCCGGAAAAGGTTTGTAATAAATATTTATGCTGAATATTTCTATTATTGTAGTGGGTAATTGCTTCAGTGATCATCCCACAGGATGCTTCCATTTTCCTGTGAAAGAGAGCCTAAACCACGAAGAGATTAAATCGGCTGAGTTGTGGGTATACAAGCTACCAGACACAGGCTTCAGTAACGTAGAGAACCAGACGTTAACAGTATCCAGACTGGGCAACCCTAACAGGAGTCAACCTCAGCACGGGGAAAGAGTGGATGTCCAGTCTCTATCAGCAAAACAGGGTTGGCTCAGACTGGATGTAAAACAACTTGTGAAAAGGTGGCTACATCATCCTGCACACAACTATGGGCTAGAGATCAGCTGTAAAGACTGTGCAATGGACGAGGGAAGATCTCCAGTGGCCACAAAACCGGACCTTAAGCCGTTTCTAGTTATTAAGACACGAGAAGTTAGACACAGGCGAACTCGCCGAAGTGCAGTAGACTGTCAGCCAAATACCAGAGAATGCTGTCGAGAATCCTTCCATGTCAAATTTGATGACATAGGCTGGGGAGACTGGATCATTCAACCTAAAAAATACACAGCCAACTTTTGTCGGGGTTCTTGTCTAGGTAAGTGTATTTTTGTGACAAAAATATCTAGATATTACAATTCTTTCAACGAATTATTAAATTTGTAATGGAACGGATTGTACATGTTCTTGCCAAATGTTCCAAATGTAGTTCTAAACTAAACCAGTTCTGTTCAAGTTTTGAAGCATTTTATTTAAGTGGAGATAGTGTTTTTGCAAGGTGTGGGTGGCTACTATTTACGATCCTGATGGGTATATCGAAATCATATAAGATCACTACCTTTAGTGAATCGATACATAGACTGGGCTTTTAATTGTGATGAGCCCATATGCCACCTTTCACCCTTAGTTTCATATTTGACTCTAGGTATATAGCATTAGCGTTATATTTCCCTCAAGATGGACATGTAGGTTCAAACATGGTAAAAGGTATTATCCAAAAGAATGAACGAATACAATCTTGATACCGACTGGTAATTGGACAGATTTGGATTGACCTGCAAAAGCTCAGGTTGAGATTCTCTGTTTGATCACAGTCTGTGAGTAAAGATGGCAGACATTGATTCAGAACTAGTATTACGGACTCACATTGAAGGCAGACAGGCTAGTATATCAGAACATTGATCCCAACTGCGGGGGTGGGGGAGTCTTCAAATAATAATAAAAAAAATAGAAAATATACATTACAGAAACATCTAAGGTCTTCTGTATAGAATAAACCAAACTCGCTTGTACTTTCTGGTTTTCTTTTAGATGGTTGAATTTGTTTGATATTTGTGTTTGGTATTGGATGTTGTGGAGTTTTTGCATTTACCTTCTTTCTCTTGGGCAGTTCCTGTATTACATTCATAAGTTATGATCAATTATACTTTGTCAAGTCACGTGACCTTCAGGGAACCTTCCTACAATTCAGATTTACAGCTTTTGCATAGCTCAGTCATTCTCCAGACATCAGTGATGGTTTTTCAAATGGTTCTTTTGATTGGTCTGGTCATATAGTTAAACAACAAAGAGATATATCTGTAATTGTTTATGCCTTACTGATTGCAGAACCCGAACCAATATTGCCAGAGTACCACTATTCGACTGTGATGCAGCAGGTAGCGGGGAACACGGAGGACACGCACCGAAGAAAGCAGCTGGCTCCATGCTGTGCGCCCACCCGCCTCGGCTCCATCTCGCTCATATACTATGATGAAAATAATGCCATTAAAGTGTCAATCCTGCCTGATATGGTGGTGGAGGCGTGTGGCTGTATGTGAGTCTGTCCGTCGGACACGTGTTGTGCCAAACTCTGTACAGCATGCAAGTCAGAAGGCAACACCAGAGGAGGAAGTGAAACTGTGATAAACTAAAATGAAACCATCTGGGTTAGGACTTGAAGTGTATTAACTTTACTGAGACATGTCGGTTGTGTCATATAATGACTGAAGAATGGGTTAAAAACGATAAGCAATTATCAATGCAAAGCTTGAGTTGTACACACTGGTACATACAAGGTGACTTCCCCCGTGTGTTGAGGGTTTATGTTGAGAGTGAGTACTTTGATGTACTCTCTTGGCTACCGGTGACCGACTCCTGCATCGAGTCCGTCACTGTCACAGCCTCTGATGGTGTGAGGCTGACTTTCCCAACTAGACCGCCCATTTGACTGCCTTCCACCCACTATCTAGCCACTAGACAGTATTGCATTAAGCCAAATTGTAACTCATAGAATCAGTTAAATGTTTATTTAGCTTTTTTTCTATGGACATTATTTTAGGGCGTAAATGAATGAGTTGCTATTCCAACATAAAAACGTTTACTTCTAACAGCCAATATAATTCAAAGCAAAGCTGTGAAGAAACAAGTTTCCAATGTCTGATGTATGGTCACCTGGTTTCACACATAAAGGGTATATTTTGTAATAAAACACAACAAGGAATATCTAATTTGCCTGGAAACATTCCATGTAAAGAACAAGAAAATAGGGAGGGAATGCGAGTCTGGTTGTGAGAGTGAAGACATGTTTCTATCAGACATTGGCTTACTATATGGGCATTATAACTAAAGTAATCATTATTGTCCAAGCAAGATGGCGCTCCACCATGTTGCTCCTTGTATCACGCTCCGTGGTGCAGCACAGTGGCAACTGCTTACTCCAGTTCCGGAGATATGCCACGTTAAATATCAATTGAGAAGAAATTTGCACAAGTTATCAATAACATCATGCGATACTAGTCTTTCAATAGGTGTACGTATATACCAACGGTGTTTACAATTGACTGTGATCTTTTTCAAATGTATTTATTCTTTTCAACAATTCTTTATATTGATGTTCTCTCTATGGGTGCTAATGTTGTAACTTATTTGACGTCATCTTTAACCAGATTCTTTTCAAACGTAACGAAGTATTATCCCCAATTAAATTAAAAGACAAAGTTGAAGAAACAATTAAAACATTCTCGCTGCGCATTTCACAAACATTGGTAAAAACATTTACAGCTTGTCATGTAGCTTAGGTCTTCGTTGTAATATTTGTAATTTATAGTATAATTACACGTTCAAAAAGGACATTCATGCAATTATGAGTGCATGATAATGGTGGATATAGAAACTAATGTTGAAAATGCTGGTACACAATGACAAATTTTAGGTAAATCTAAATCATATTCAATTAGTTTGTGAACGCACAAAATACTCTAGCCTTGTAAAGATGTGCATTTTATGCATGTGATAATCTCCTTTCTGATAATCTATAGTGTCAGTCTGAGCTTCTATATTCCCACACTATGGCATGGGTGTGCCTGAACAGCTGAGGGCGGGTTGTGCGCTCCCTATAGTATAATACAACGTAACAGCTGTCTTAATAACAGCTTACACATGAGAACACTGTCCCTTCCTCAACTGTCTGGGCGCACATTATTGATTTAGCTTTACAGCACAGACAATGTACTTAGTGCATGTACTATAAGATATATTTCTTTAATAAAAAAGAGCATACAAATGTTAATTACGTATTATAAAGTGTATGTGAGAGTGTGTCTTGCAACTAAATATGACGTAATGGGCTTTCAAGTGATTTGTAACCCCACTGCGGGGAAGTGATGACCAATGAATGCATGATTTGTATTGAATTGAAAAGATATTTGGCATTAGTGTTGGTTTGGACCATGTTGTATCAGTAGTACCACAAAGTGATCAAGATACAATTGGTAAACTAGGCTGGGATCTAGATACCCGTTAATCCTTTATTCTTCACAGTTATTGGTACCTGATGCGCTCTGGTCCAAACAACCGTCTTATGCTTTTATAGTTGTAACTATTCAAGAAAAATAAGTTTTGTAAATGTATAAATATTGTACTTTGAATCAGTATTATAAGTCACACAATATTCCAGAATATTATCATAAGACTAATAGCGAAATGAATGCAATATAAATACAACCCAAACATGATATCGACCCAATAGATGCTATACTATTCGCTGTTTGTATATGTACAACAAATGTAATACAAATATTGAAATGAAGTGAAAAATATAATTTTATATAGTAGAAAATACTCTATAAGATTCAATATACATGATGTAAAAAGGGTTGTAAAGATATTATTAACAACATACGTAATAACTATACATGACTGGTTCATGATTGTCATTGGTTAATATTTGTCACGAGTTTCCCGTTTTAGTTAAATCTTACTATTTTAAGCACCATTATTGCTATCAAATTGTACCTAATTTATCGTAATGGTCATTACAGTACCCTTTCTCAACAATCTTAAAAAGGGAATCTCAACATAATTAGCTGAGAAATCTCATTAACTTGCATTTAGGTTCTAACATGCTGAACCCAAAACGTGTCATTTGTGACTTACCACAATTGTCATGAATAAAGATATTAAAAGTATGAGCTGTGAAAATTGTGTTCTTTTATTTTTGCCAAGAATTAGTAAGTAGTAAAATTGCAAATTGACCTCAATGCCCTTCAGTGAGCAGTATTGTTGATAATACAGGTTGTTCTAAAGTTTCAGACATGATACGTCTTCAGGTGGTAACAAGCTTAATTAACAACCCAGGCATGAAAAGGGTACGAAAGCCGTGGTATATCAAGACTTTCAGTGCCATGCTCCTTAATAGATCAGATACTTTAAAGTCTCCAGTCAAACAATTCAACTAACAGGTAACAACACACTTCAAATATCACAAAATTATTTTTTTTGACTAAAATTCGTCATCCTTTTTGTTATGTCTTTGACCACCTTTATTGAAAAAACCTGGCACAAATCTGCATAAATGGGGTATTATGCTTGGTGTGAAATAACCTTAAATAACCTGGCACAAATCTGCATAAATGGGGTATTATACCTGGTGTGAAAAAACCTGGCATAAATCTGCATAAATGGGGTATTATCCTTGGTGTGAAATAACCTGGCACAAATCTGCATAAATGGGGTATTATACCTGGTGTGAAAAAACCCGGCATAAATCTGCATAAATGGGGTATTATCCTTGGTGTGAAATAACCTGGCACAAATCTGCATAGATGGGATATTATGCTTGGTGTGAAATAACCTGAAATAACCTGGAACAAATCTGCATAATTGGGGTATTATACCTGGTGTGAAAAAACCTGGCATAAATCTGCATAAATGGAGTATTATGCTGTGCACCTATTTGGACAATTTAGGACAATTCCGGCAAAACTTTGAGATGGTGATTTGAGATAATGCCCCAACCCTTTTAAAAGAGTGACTTGCGGTCTTCGTTTTGCCCAATTTATGAAATTGTAACAAGTTTAAAGTTTGATTTCGGTCAGGTAATGTCTCTAAACATTAACATTTCCAATTGGTAACAATGTATCTTTCAATCGGCGACAAAAGGTTTAACATTTAGAGGCCCTAACACAAAAACACTAGGGTCCCCATTTTAGATGCAGATCTCTGAGAACACATTCTTTGAGCGGCGGGAAGCATCCTACCCGTTATAAGCTGCCCTTACATCGCGATGTGTTTAATTTATTTTGTCAGAATTAACGACTTTGTATAGATTGGCGCTATACCTGTCACTGTGATTCAATGCCCTATTTTACTTGTTAATAGAAGAATATAATAATTGTACATCCATTGCAATGGATCGAATAAAAAACACAAGAATAGTTTAAGCTTTTGGCATGGATATGAATTATTTATCTATTAGATTTTTCAAAAATCAATTCAAAGTGGAAGTGAGGAAAATAAGATATGAAATATGATTCCTGTTTAAATGATAAAAGTCAAAAGAAATGAAAAGGAATGGTATTTTCTATACTGAAATAATATTAGTGTCAGATCTATAATTGATCTGAAGATGGGTTCATATTTAGTTTTTTTGTTTGTTTGTTTGGGGTTTTACATCACTTTCAACATTATTTCAGTTATTTCGTGATGAGACCTACTTGTAGCAGATATAGTGCTGCTTCACTGAATTGTCATGTCGCAGGTCCTTGACATGACAACCCACCCGGTCACAGATTTACAAGGACAACGGGTTAACCCTTTGGCACAGGCCTCAGCTCATGTGGGAAATTGTATCATGAGTTCAATCCCGGCACGGCCGGGGTTCGAACCCACGACCTTTGGATCACCACAGAGGAACTGGTGCTAATAAGCTGGCGTCCAAACCAACTGTGCCACGGCCCGTGGCCCGATGGGTTCATATAATTGAAAATACTCTGAGATAACTTCTTTACATAAAACTCTTAAACGGTACACCTTGTCCAATAAAACGAAGACAAAATTGTGGCAATGCCGGACAAAGGACAAAGGACTTTTGTGTGAAATCTCGTTTTGTCTGGAGAACTGCAATCATTTTAACATAATTTATAAGTTGTTGGTTTTTCCTGACCAAAGTCAAAATTCCCTCTCTTTTCCTGGGACTTCAAAAAAGTGCCGGACAACTCCAAACATGTGACCGTTTGCAACCCTTAATATGCATATGTAGTGGATAACATTGCAATGATTTAGTTCAATTTACTATCTTATTGCTTTATTAACGACAGAAAAACAACATTTTTTCTATGGGTGTTTCAAATACTTGAATATCTATATTTTGTTGGTTCGTATCATAAGCCTTTTCATGATAATAAAATCGTATATTGGTTCACAAAGAAACCTGCCACTTGGACAGATATGTTTCAAATGCTTGAATATCTATATGTTTTTTTTATAACATGAACCTTTTCAAGATAATAAAGGCATTAATTTTTCAGATAGACGCCTGCCACTTGGGCATAATGCCCTACCCCTTTTAAAAGAGTGACTTCAGGCCTTTGTTTTGCATCATCACTTGAAAGTGGAATTGGAATGATAATATCCGACATTTCCAAACATATTGCCCTTGGCAATCCTGAGTATGCACAGGTAATTGATAACTTTGAAATGGTTAAGTTTAACACTTCAATTTCACTAGTCAGAAATACTATTGGACATTTCAAATATTTGAATACCTATATTTTGTTAGTTTGTATTACAAACCTTTTCATGATAATAAAAAACAACTGATTAAGATAGAAGCCTGCCATTTGGAAATAATGCCCTGGCATTTTTAACAGTGACTTTGTATCTTTAGTTTGAAGTCAAAATTGAAATGATTATCTCAGCCATGACGTTTGATTTCACAATCATAGATCAACACCACACATCCGTAATAGAACCCTGTTTTCCAGCAGACATCTTACCATACATTGAGTTAAAAACTCCATCCTGAATAGATATGGAATTCCCACAAATTGCAAAACTGACATGAATAACCCGCACGCTGACAAGACACAATGAGCATCATATAGAACAATTCCTTGACTCTTACCATCCCTTATGAACTTTTTTATGCCTAGGGTCCATTAAGGAACTGGAATATCCTTTAGAATTGTAACATTTGATTTCTTCCTAATCTTATAATTCCCCAAATTATTTATTTAAGTCCCACCCACTGACAAAGTCAGTATTGCAAGCCTCTTGATCAATGGAACCTGCTGGAGCACTCAGGCCAGGGCCTATTGTTCTCAGCAAAGGTAGTATAATTTAGTCAGTATTGCAAGCCTCTTGATCAATGGAACCTGCTGGAGCAGTCAGGCCAGGGCCTATTGTTCTCAGCAAAGGTAGTATAATTTAGTCAGTATTGCAAGCCTCTTGATCAATGGAACCGGCTGGAGCACTCAGGCCAGTGCCTATTGTTCTCAGCAAAGGTAGTATAATTTAGTCAGTATTGCAAGCCTCTTGATCAATGGAACCTGCTGGAGCACTCAGGCCAGTGCCTATTGTTCTCAGCAAAGGTAGTATAATTTAGTCAGTATTGCAAGCCTCTTGATCAATGGAACCTGCTGGAGCAGTCAGGCCAGGGCCTATTGTTCTCAGCAAAAGTAGTATAATTTAGTCAGTATTGCAAACCTCTTGATCAATGAAACCTGCTGGAGCAGTCAGGCCAGTGCCTATTGTTCTCAGCAAAGGTAGTATAATTTAGCTGTCTGCTGTGTCACCATTTGTCTGCAACACTGGGCATATACTTTGTATGGCTGTTATCCATGCTTATCAGACATATTTGAATAAAGGCTGCCTGGACAAGCCTTCCTTGGGGGAGAGGCCTGAATCGCAGTCAAACAATCCCATTAAATTATATTTCTTTGTCTTGCATATGCGTCTATTGCATCTTTTTATTGACATTTCCTTTTCAAATTACATAATTTTAAATTCAAAATTTGCTATGATCTCAAAATTTAAATCCTCATAAAGTTCACTGTAGCATAACCTATTTTATGCCTATCATTATTATTGGCAGTCATTGTAAAGATTACAGAAGCATTTATTGTGGTTAAATTTTATAATAACTAATTCTTCTTTGCTAAGGTAATAAATAATAATATTAATAATCTTGATAGTTTTTTCATGTATTTGCACTAAATTCCATACTCCCAACTCTTTGATTAAGCACATCTTCAACTCTTAATAACTTAAAAAAAGAATTCAAGTTTTACATTCACCTTATACCATTTGTAAACAGTCAAATGGCTTGTAAAGAATTTACAAGTACCAATGAAACAAAAGAAGTTCAAGAACAATTCAATTAAATATGTAATTTATTAATTCATTTCCCCCCAGATGAAAGTACATATATTTAGGTATAAATATACATTTTCCAATCACCAGTAAAAGCTGATTAAGTGTAAATTATAAGCCACCAAACCACAACATGTTATTCCATTATGTTAATATATCAAACTTTGAAATCAAAGTCTACTGGCAGCCAAGCTATGAAAGCACAAAATCTCTTAAGGGCTTCACAAGTAGTGCTTAGGACAGAACAATGGTAGGCATTTAATCTGGAGATAAGCATGTTCACGTCTAAATTATCTGAGTCTGGAGACCAAAGGTACAAGAAATCAGTTACTTTCTTATATTTATTCATAGTCACTGGAAGTAAAATACACCTGTAATAAATCATGTTTTACTATCAATGCAACTCAAACTTATTCTTTGTGCTTTTATGATTTGGACAGCTTTAATTCAGGTGCAAGAAAAATATTACCTACCCTTTTTGACCTGCCACCCTCCCTCAAAAGTTTTTAACCCCCTTGTAAATTTTACAAATATTTAAGATATTTTGCAACAATCACTGGAAGGAATCCGTTAATATCAATTGACAGCAAAATTTACAGCAAGCAAAGATTAATGAAGAGGCAAAAGTAAGAAATTTGCCCAAACAAATTGGATAAATTAATAAACATGTTAAGCACACAGAACAGAAAATGAAAAGAAAGAGGATATTAAGAAACTTAAATTTTAAAATGAGCTATTTTTATAATGCTTTTGTTTGAAAAGGAGAAAATTTGTGACTAAAGAGATAGAGTACAAATTTCGGAAAATGCCAACAAATAATAATAAACATGTTCTGCAGATAGAAATGTTCAAAACTTTGTCCGATTGTGGCCAATGATCCCCGGCTTGCCAGCTGATTTAAAAAAAAACCCAATGCATGCCCGTTGACTGAAATCTGTAACTGGGGTATGAATGTATGAGCAGTGAAACCAAAGACATGTTTGACATCCTTTGAGTAAATAAGCACAGAAACTCCATCCCATAAATAAGAAATAAGTATGATATTTTATCATTATATTCAATATGTCTTGGCCACATTAACTGACTGAAAATATACCATTTATATAATATTAACAGAATCACTCTTCCCCAGGAAGTTTGTAAAGCAAAAGCTGACATTTATATACCACTGATACCAGACAATGTCTGCTCATAGCGGTTGATAGTAACTGGCCAGGATTCGAACCTAGAACCCCTGGATCTCAAGGCGAATACACTACCAATTGAGCTATTGTGGCCAAGTTTGTTCATACATGACCTCAATGTCAACCCAGTAAAATAATACCCAGGTTTAATTATATCTCCTTAGTATCTGCCAAGCATATTCCTAAATTATAAAATACAATACAAAGGACTGGTTGATACTTGATATGATATCACATTATGACTTTCTTCATTTACACCGGTTATGACATTCCCATTTACAGCTCAGAGCTGACATCAGTGCAAAATAAAATATAATTCCTTAATATTACCAATTATTACAATTAATACAATAATTGCAGACTAAAGAACCACAACTGCCATTTCACACCTTCCTGATGGCAAAGGGGCGATGTCAAACCAGCTGTCTGTCTGATGGTCATAGCACTCCACAGTATCAAGGGTGGATGGAGCAGAGAATTCGGACATGCTGGAGGTGCGGCCTCCCATAACATAAATCAGTCCATTAATGGCTGCAACTCCGGCTCCAGCTCTGGCTTGAGACATGGCTATCACATCCGACCAGCGGTTCTGCAAATACACATTTTCATTATAAAATTGTACAAGATGCCGACAATTAAAAAAGGATCACATTTTCAAAAGATTATTGTCAATGGTACAGGATTCTTGTATGGAGCATGCCTACCATGAAAGCAGCACCAGGGAACTGCACAGGTTTTGGCACTGATTATGTGTCTGTAGATATATGACCTGATTAGGTGTCTGCACAGATATGTGCCCTGATTATTTGTGTACAGATATTCCCTGATTATTTGTCTGTACAAATATATTCCCTAATTATTTGTCTGTACAAATATATTCCCTGATTTATTGTGTACAGATATATGGCTTGATTATTTGTCTGTACAGATATATGCCCTGATTATTGGTCTGCATATATATATTGCCTGATTATGTGTCTGTACAGATAAATTTCCTGATCATTTGTCTGCAAATATATGCCCTAATTATTTGTCTGTACAGATATATGCCCTGATTATTTGTACATATATATTCCCGGAGTATTTGTGTACAGATATATGACCTGATTATTGGTCTACAGATATATGGCTTGATTATTTGTTCAGATATGTGGCCTGATTATTTGTTCAGATATATGGCCTGATTATGTGTATGATTGTGTTTGATTATGCGCCCTGATTATTTGTCTGCACAGGTATATGGCCTGATTATTTGCACATATATATATTCCCTGATTATTTGTATATATATATGGCTTGATTATTTACATATATATCTGTACATACATGTACATATTCCCTGATTATTCTTCTTCATATATATGCCCTGCTTATTTGCCTGTATAGATATGTGATCTATTTTTTTTGCACTGATATATGAGTATGTATAACAAGTGTGTCTTATAGAGAACCTTTTTAATGGAGATAAAAAATGAAAAAAGGCAAAAGTCTGAATGAAAATTGGAAATGACTAAACCAGAAGGGTGAAGGTTTCATGTTTGTACTTGCACAGATATATATATATGCCCTGAATATATGATGGTACAGATATTTGCTATGGTTACATGCTGGTACAGATATTTGCTGTGGTTACATGCTGGTACAGATATTTGCTGTGGTTACATGCTGGTACAGATATTTGCTGTGGTTATGTTTCTACAAAGATAAACCCTCATCATATATTGTACATATTCCTTTCCTGATTAATATATGTATTTGGTAATGTTTAAGATCATTTATTTGGACAGACATTTGCCTTTACTATGCGATTGATATTAATCTGATTGATGCCTTGATTCTATGTTTCTACTAATTAATGCTTGATTTCACATTTATAATTGATGATCTGGTTATGCATTTGAAGTTAGCTGTCCTTTACTATGTGTTTTGGGATACAGATCAATTTACAAGAAGTAATAATTTCCGGAACTCCAACATGACGGTTTTCCAGAACACCATGCTTAACATGTAATTTTTAATAAACATAAAAACATAAAAATAACTGGTGATTTTTTTCAGGACAGTTCATCTTGATGTTAGATTGAGGTATACCTGTGATTCAATATCGTTTAATTTTTCCCAAATGATTTCACTAAATATAGTAATAACATGTGCAACATATTGAGTGCAAGCGGATCCACCCAGAGACTGGAATGTCAGCTTGAGATGAGGTCCTTGTTTGGGCCATTACCATGATACATGACATGCTCACAACAGGACTCGTGGGACCAGACATCACAGCGCCCCAGGCCGCCAATTAACCATGCTTATTGTGCTGAACAAAAGCATTAAGTTGTTATTGCAAATAAGAGAAAATCAATAAATGTATAACTTTCAAGAAGTCAGTCACTTACGTTTACATTTAAACTACCTGTGTGGCCCAATAAACTCTGCATTTAGTGAACCTTTAAAACATTTATGTCAATAGTTTGATTGATACGAGTCAATTCCACTTGCAGAAACTACAATGCAATAAATGATACAGAAATGATGAACCATTTTTTCTGTAAATGACTGCAGAGACTGTAATTTCATCTATTTTGATTTATTGTTTTTCAAATGTTGTTAGGTGTCTGAAGCCAAAATTCCATCTAGCTTTGGCGTTGCATCTCTCTTTACAGTTATCACAAGGCTTCCAGCCAGACAAAAATAACTCTCAAATTCTAAATATAGTTATATACCTTGTCCCTTGCTCTTCCCCAGATTCAACTATTCCCCTTGAGGTCTTGGGAGTGTGCATGAGAGTGAATGAAACTGTGATACCTAGACAAATCCTGGCAATCACAACTGACCCCAGTTAAGCTCCGCAATGAATATGAATGCTAAGCCTGTCAGTGAAAATCATCTTTATGGGCACAGCGTTTTGATAGTAAATTGGAAGATCAGATGAGGGTGGGTCCAGTGTGGGCAGATGTCTCATTCTCCACAGACAAATGCACAGTGTCAAATGTCTCTTCATTGATTTCACATTTGGCACTGTGACCAGACAAATAACTCATTGGCCCCATAAAGCAGTCCCCATTTAAGCCAGCAGCTTTCCCCAGCCACACACAAAGTGTATATTACCTATTCTTTATTGCTCATTCCCTAAAAGTTTGCACTCAAATCAAATCTTGGGAAACAAACTATATATATATAAATATATATAAATATATATAAATATATATAAATATATATAAATATATATAAATATATAAATATATATAACTGTATATATATATATATATATATATATATATATATATATATATATATATATATATATATATATATATATATATATATATATATATATATATATATATATATATATATATATATATATATATATATATATATATATATATATATATATATATATACCGGTAATATATATATATAATACATATTGCTGCTTTCTTCAGAAATTTTCAAAGTAATCAATAGTCAAAAATAGTCAACAGACACATCAGGGATGAATTTAAAAATGTAAAAAATGTTATCATTCCAACATTGCTTTGGAATGATAAACACATTTATTTATTTATTCATTTGGTATAATGAGTTTTGACTTGCCATGCACTGTGATATCTGGCCATGTCTTAATTGGAAGTCAGACACAGGGTAGGTTAGCAATCTTAATGAGAGGGAAAAGAATAACATAATTCCTCTTTACTTTTGTACCCTACATCCTGAACCATCTAGAGACCTTTATGTTGGCATGAGTACCTTTTTCTAAGCACATGCCAGTGGTGCATTATGAAATTTCCATATTCCTAATGGGATTTCATGATGACTAAGACATCCAACAAACACTTGGCTCATGGAGTTGTTTATATTCCAACTTTATATCCCAAACTCTATAAACAACTTCTTTTAGATTCAAATTTGAGCTGAGTCTTGATTGAAGTCACTTTAAGAGCGCGGTATCAGTGCGTCTGTGTGAGGTGAATGGTCATGGGAGGTCTGGTATTCTCTGTGGCTGCCTTGAGATCTGATGCTGTGCTCTGATACTGACCAGCCAAACTAATCAAACTAGCCCATAAACTGCTGCTTTAAAAACAAACACAAACACCCCCCCAGACCTGGATTTGTCAGCAGACCTCTTATACTTATAGAATAAAGTTATGATGTTCCTATCTCTTTCTTATATCTCTTTGACTAAAAAGAAAACTTGCATATATTTGCATGCTATAAAACACTTTTCATTCCACTTAATTGCATGCATGAATTTATTATTCAAAATAATTGATAGAGTGTTCCTACATGTGCAATATAAAATGTGTAACTGCAACTTTTAAATCAATCAGCAAAATTATACTATTTTATAGTTCTTACTGGTCTGTTAAGGTTTGTGTACTCAATCTTGGGCGGTGGATGGATGTTAAATTGACATAGCAGTATTACCAAAGAGGTGGAGATGATGGTTCAGATGAGCCAGGCTGTGTGCAAGCATCAGCTGATTTCTTGGGTGGCTGCACCATCAGAAGGGGCCAGACATTACGTAATGCAACATTACACAACTACTATGCCAGCTATTGTCTAAGCATAACGTGTGCCATGGCTTGGGCTCAAATAATTAGAGGATACAATCAAATGATTCTTATTGGTGTCATAGCATCAAGTTGTACTTCACATATAAACCCATTAAATTGTCAGGTGCATTTGGTATTTCACAACACATGATCAATACACAAGTGAAAATGCCAGGAATTTTTATCTGTACAAAATTGTCCACACCCAACAATTCCCAGGGTCCTAAATGGACCAAACATGCAGAGATATGCTGGCTGGGTTTAGGTGAATTCCACAGGCAGATGGACACAGAATCACAACTAAGGTTTATGAGGCCCTGGCCCTATCAGTCATTAAAGTAGAAAACATTTTCTTATACCAAAGCCTCTTATCCCAGACAACTGTGCTCCATAGTATCAATGCCCCATAGTATCTGCGCAGTAAAACAATTGAGATGTTGGAGACAAAGCCTAATCCGAGTGACCTGTTTTCCCATCAAATGGCACTAAAGCAACTATGGCAGCTGTCTGGTCTGGCAGGACAGACTTTGTCCACTTCACTTGACCTGCCTATATCCACCAATCAATGCCAGACTGGGACAGCACAATCCAAATCATACGCTGTGCACTTCAAAATATCTGCTACAATATATTGTATGTTGTTACATTCTTATCATACATTTTTAACTTGGCCAATGATAATTGCTTTGAGCATTATGAATGATTTAAGGTAAATTCTGGGGGAAGATTTTCACTCAAACAATTTAACTTTTTGATATTGGAAATTCTTGTTAGTTTGCTGTTCTATCTCCAAATGCAGGCCATTTTGTGTCACTGTGACACATACAAAATTGACTGTCTGGAAATCTCAGTTCCAATATCATTTTCACACAAATTCAATTTTGTTGACCACTTGTCTCTTTGTTTGCATCTTAACATAATAGGTCAACCAAGACAAAGAAATACACTTGCAGAATTACAAGAGAGGATTTGCACAAAATGTCTACTTGAACGCTCATACATTTTATTCTTTATTGATACTTGACATTATCCATTCTTGATCATCCATCATCCAGAGATAGGAGAGAGGCCACATGTTGAGAACAAGTTAACATGGAACAATTTTGGTCTTAAGGAGGCCAATATCAGAGACAATGCTGACCACAAAGCCCCGTTTGCACTTCCTGTTTCTTTGCTGAGAGCCGTTGGTACCTTTACCATCTGGCGTACTTGTAAGAGGCCTGGACCTGCACCGCCGCTGTGCCGAGACACACACTTATCACTGTCGCACATCCCCACTTCCGTATAACGGAATCAGCTGAGCCGGCCTGCTGCTGAGCAAACACACCATAAAGTAAGGCTCAGGCAATAGTCTATCACATGCCTAATGAGAAGTCCTACATCTGATTGGACGTTTTGGCTGTTTTTATATAATATATACGTAATAGTGTCATTTCATGCATGCACACCTTATCCATGAAGGATTTATGTTGTTTGTTCTGTACATTTTGATGAATAAAACACTACTTTTGGGGACCAAGCATGATTTTTTTTACATCAATTAGCTTAGCTTCTAGCAAGTTTGTAATGTTCCCAGGAAATGCAACTGCACATAGATAAAAGTGGAAATGGTCATAAAGATAACGTGTAAAGTTAAACAACAATAAAAGACACATCAGCTGTCTACAATTGAAAGTCAAAGTGACGACTGATAAACGACTCCATCTTAAGCATCAATAAATGCAGTCGGTCAGACTCTCCATTGCCATAAATGTGCACTTTTTAAGCACTATTTAAAGGCCACCATTACACATTGCTTGCATTTTACAAATGACAGACCATGTTTGATCATATTGTGATCGAGCCATTGACACAGTGATATGCCATTTGTATTTTTTGTATTTACTTCTCCAAATCAAAGTATTAAACTCACATTGTCTGAGTAGGTTATGGTTATGAATAATTATTGCATAGGGTTTGCACTAAATTAGACAGAGGAAAAGTGAAAAAGGGTAATTTTATTTTCAATTGGAATTTTAAATTACAATATGGGATGATGAAGCCCAAAGAACTCTGGAATTTTGTGTAATATTTGTGAACATTTCCTGCATATACACTACTGTTATATAACTCAAACAATTGCTATATAAATATTTAGTTCTACTAAGCTTTGCAGGTCAAGAATATCAAATTTTACAAAGATTCTCTGTCACCTTTAATCGCTTTTCTCCAGAGGTGTCAATCTAAGGCTAATAGATATTCAGATTACAATAATGAGGCACTGGATGCTCCATGCAACTAGGCAAATTCATGCAAGGGACACCTCACTGTTGACCATTGAAAATAGAAAAACCTCTTTTTTTATCAGGAAAATTGATCTAAAAAATTTCTTGACAGCATTATTAATCACCTGTGAAAAGGTAAGAGATCCATTCATCCACAGAATTTTCAGAAAACAAGAGTCTGGTTGGTAGAAATGTGGACAGAATCATAGAAACAAAGCAGTTAATGGACCTCAGATGCTCACCCCCAATGGCTTCTCAAAATGCTGGCAGCGAGATATGGCAAAATCTGTCTGGCCACATTTTGAAAGAATACACCAAACTCTTAAAACTCAGTATGAATTATACACCTTCAACAGACACTTGTCAATTTTGTAACTGAAATATGTTTACAACACATGACAAAATGTTTTTGTTGACAGACATGACATACACATACACAGCCTGTATAGTAAGATATAACAAAATGTTGAAGTTTTTGTTTGCATTCAAACACACACAAACACACACTCACACACACACACATGGAACCCGATACCATAGCTCCCTTTTTGCTCAAGCTGCAGAAGCTAAAAATCCCTCTCTTACTTCAAAGCAATGCTGACAAAATCACCACAGCTAATAGAAACAATTGCATCAGACTTCAACCCTGCAATTTTAAGTCACCTTTAGTCACTGGAACGATCTCAGACTGAAATTTGTATTACTGGCATATAAAAACATAGAATTATAACTAATATGTCATTCTAAATCATACATTCCTTCAATCTGGGATAAAAGGAAAGAATGAGTTGACTGCATTCTAGGCTCAGAGTCTGAGATATCTTCACTGTTTATGTCATTTCCATGGACAATCTCACCAAAAACCCAGTCTGTCTCACACAATGATTTATAACCTACATAAATCATGTTGGCATTTCAATTTCAAAAACAAGAATATCTAGACTTGACTTTTTAAATGTAGTAGGAAGCATTTGAAGAGAGTTTTTGATAAGCATGGACTTTGTGGAGTACAGCATGCATCAGACTGCAGCAATCAATAGATTCCCTGCACACCATCATGATCACACTCCAGACTCGTGATGCTCTGTTACACAATAATCTGATCCAATAAAAGGCTGATATGATAAGACCGTGAGATTATACAATTCAACATTTACAAGTCTGGATATAGTTGACAAAAAATCAACATTTGTCAAAATACTGCAGCAATCCCAACAAAATAGATGGTATACTATTTAACATCCCATAATATATTGTTTTAACAAAATTTTATCATATCAAATTGTTTCTTTCATGAATTCTGCAGAATGACCTTGACAGATATTTCATGAATGAAAGTTATTTTCCGAATTTTAAATTGTTGACTGTTCCTGTGTGTTCATTGTAAAATCTCACTAGGTATATGCGTCACTTAAACGTCATGGCACAACCAGAGTTAGATAACTTGATGCTAAGAGACAATTTAATATATCAAATTGAAAAAGTGGCCATTTCTGTCACCCAAAGTCAGAGAAAACTACTGTTCTTTGTTACTGTTTTAGGGAATTGAAAATTATGAAAACTGGACATATTTATTTCAAATAAAGTAACCAGAAAAGTAGCTCTTTGAAATGATAGTTGCAGTTTACTGACTATTCAGTTTCTAACACAGCAGCTTTCAATAGGTGAATTTGGGTGAATACGGTGTAATACCAGAAGAGGCTCTTAGTAGGTTACTCTATCAATATTCTGCCAATTTTCCTCCTGATAATGTCACAGCCTTATTTCCTTTCAGTGCCTCTAAGATGACATCCACCAAGGTAGAATATTAATCCAATATCCACTGTCAAAATGGACAAAATCCACTGTGTCCAAAATGACCACACATTGACCATCATATTTCAGTTACGACTGTTAGAACTATATTCCAGGCAACCAACAATCAGACAATCATGTACCATGTAAGTTAACATAAGATGTTAGTCCTGTCTGAAAAAAAATCATTGGTGCTTCTTGGTCTCAGCATTGTTTCGCCATTGTTCAGCAGCGTGAGCAATGAAGTAAAGAGGGTCAGTCTAACCTGCCATTTCACTTTGTCAAGCATAAATAATGTTGGGTAAGAACTGAAGAAAGGATGTTAGAGATAACACATGGGTCTATGACTGGGAAAGATGGTGACATGGATCATAACTGCAACAGTCAATCACTGGAGGTGGAGTTCTCTTAGTTCAGAAACTTAAATATGATGTTTCTTAAATATGATGACAATGTATTGTGTTTCTGGAGACAGTAGATTTCATATCTGAATAGACTAAAAGTTATTTTCACTCTGTAATGAGAATTCGTTGAGACTATCAAAAGCATAAGTATTTTTAATATTACTTTGAAAAGAATAAGGTTTTAGTGTTTTTAATTTACTGAACTAACTAACATGTTGATTATCTGCATATATTGGACAATTATAAATGTAAGTATATATTGTTAAATCATGATATGTCATTTCATATAACCATCATGTTTTTTTTGTACAATCTTCACAAAGACTTTAATAAAGGACTTTTTCCTGCAACAAGATATGGCTCTCTGAAGCTTATTTTTATGTTGAAATGTCTCAATGATATCAGGAGAGGATAGGTTTTGATGCATTTCAATCTTACAAGTGTTAGATATGATACTTATCCATAAAGCCAAGTCTCACCTCTTTTATGGAGTACTTTTCCACCACATCCAGAGCCTCTCGGTACTCGTTCCATCCTCCTATTGCATAGATGTGGTTATCCTGCACTGCGATACCCATATATGCCCGGTCACACTTCATCGGGCACAGCTCCGTCCACTCACCAGTCACGGGGTTGTAACTCTCCACATCTCTCATCTGACTTCCAAGGTCATTTATCCCACCAATCAGATACAGCAACCCTGAAAGAATTGATATGTCATAAGTATGAAGTCATCATCATGAACAAAATTCTTCTGAGATGTAGGGAATTTGCAATTACGTTTTGACAATGTCTCACTCACCATTGCAAGCAGTGATGCCCATGGCAAACCTGAGCGTCTGTACTTTGCCGATCACTTTCCAGTGTCCAACTTCTGGATCAAACTTCTCTATTGTATCTCCAATATTGGATCCGACCCATCCACCGATGGCATAAATGCATCCATCCATGACGCAGGCTCCCAAGCCACACCTGGCCACGGTCAAGCTGGGACCAATGCTCCACTTGCTACAAGATGGATCAAAGCTTTCCACATTGTCATAGATGAGAGAATCACTTTCTCCTCCCATCACATAGATAGTACCATTGAGAGCCACTGCACTGTGACTGCTCCTTGCACGTCTCATTGGTAGCCCCTTGGTCCATGTCTGGTTGAAGGAATTGAAGGAGTCAACAGATGCCAAGGAGGTGCTGTCACTCCACCGACCCCCCACTTCCCGGCAGTATCCACCTATCACATATATACTCTTCCTGGCACATTTCCTTGGTTGCAACAAATATGGTTTTAAACGGCCTATTGTCAAATTCAAATGTGAAAGTTTGTCTCTCCTGAAAAAATCCTGTGCCAACTTTCTTAATGCAATCTTCAAACTTAAATCTTCACAATCTTCTATGTACTTTTCCAATTGTTTCTGAGAGATAATTGGAAATCGTATGGGTGCTAAAATCTCAAAAATGAATTTCCTTCTGCTGGTGACATGGTGGAGTATCCATGACATGGCAGCTGTGAATACCTGGAATTCGTTATCGACGTGTAAGTTCTCGCTGTGGAGCAGGGTGATCAGCTTGTCCTTGGACAGCTCCATATATTCCTCCTCCTTGGTCACTGCCAGGAAGTTGTTATGGATGTAACTTTCTATGGTGTCTCGTAGATCTACACATCCATGTACGTCCGCAAACAGCCACATTCCTACAAATACATACGCATCATCTGTGATATCATAAAAATTTCTCCATGTTCATCATTCGACAATGAAATTAATTCAAATAAAAAAAATATTTAAATCAAACCAAGTATAAGTCAGACAACAAACATTGTGTTTAATATCTTTTGCAAATGAGCTATCATAAAAGTCTTTGGTTAGAAGCTTTTAAGAAATCACTTACATATATAAATGATAAGTGAAACTTGCATATATCCCTGATAACAGATTTTGGCCCAAGGTCCGGGCTGAGAGCCAAAATCTGTTTTTGTGAATATAAGTGGTTTGTCACATAATGTTATGAGCTGTCAGTAATGTTATAATTGGCTATATACATACAAGAAATGTCATAATGACCTCAAAATATAGCTCCATGAAGTGCCTCGATATGACATCACACAGTATCAAAATCAGAGCACAAAACCCGGGCAATATCAACAAGTGTTCACACCTGGGTTTTAAAACAAGGCTCTAATAAGTTTCAATTGGCAAATATTGAGGTAGCAACAAAGGTGATAAAAGCAAGCTATCCCCCAAAAAGTTCCACCTGAACAAACCTGCAAGGCTGACTGTTTTGCTGACTTGAGCAGATTATAATTTTGGCCTATCAAAATATATGTTACACATTTAATTTGAAAACATCAAACTTCGAGACATAGAGACTAATCATAGCCATGATTTCAATGGCCTATACCAGACGGCTATGAGACTAAAAGTGGACGGACAGATAGAATGACATAAAAGTTCTCCCCCCCCCCAATCTCACTGCAGAGGATATGCTAAAGGCATAACTTAAAGTCAGACATGAAATAAAAATCAGACAAAACCAAAATATCAAACCTATCCAGAAAGTCATTACAATATATACTTGTGCAAAATCATGAAGACAAGGGCAAATATAACATTTTCGTAGATATGTCATATTCATAAATGACATAGACATATTCTTTCTCGGTGATACCAGTATACAATCATTGACAAATTTGTAGCGGTCCAGACTGTCAAGGGATCGTTGCAGCAGTGGGACAGAGCTTCTGTACTCCAATCTGATTGGCTGGGTCATTGAGGTCAAACATGGAGGTGGTCTTTGACCAGACGACTCTCTATCAATCTACCCTATTAAAATCAGTGGTGTCTGCTGATCAGTCTCTGATATTCACTGCAATATCTTATGTTATTCTTTACACCAATTTCTTGCAAAATGTGTAGGCCATATTGACCCTGAGTCATATATCTCATAAAGTATCAAGTCTGATTTATCTATCAAGGGGAGGGGATTATTCTGAGGAGATTAAAGAATAATCCCAATAGAAAGACAGAGCCATCCATATTGGCCCCACAAAGGATGCAAGTACTCTATGCTCAATCTGATATAACAGTTTGGTGATAACATCTCTGCAAACACACAAAGCTTTGGAAAATACATGCATTGCTGTGCTAATGCAGAAAAATTGTGTTTAAGAAGATATCAATGCCATACAAGATAAGGTTGCTTCATGGGATATATGAGATGAGGTAGCAGGGCCATACAGGACAAGGTAGCTCTGTAGGACACACTAGATAGAGGTAACAGGGCCATAAGGACAATGTAGCTCTGTAGGACACACTAGATAAGATTATAGGGCCATACAGGACAAGGTAGCTCTGTAGGACACACTAGATAAGATAATAGGGCCATACAGGACAAGGTAGCTCTGTAGGATACACTAGAGGAGGTAACAGGATCATACAATACAAGGTAGCTCTGTAGGATACACTAGATACAATAGGGCCATGTAGGACATACTAGATGAGGTAACAGGGCCATACAGTACAAGGAAGCATTGTAGGACACACTAGATGAGGTAACAGGGCCATACAGGCCAAGGTAGCTCTGTAGGACACACTAGATAAGATTATAGGGCCATACAGGACAAGGTAGCTCTGTAGGACACACTAGATAGAGGTAACAGGGCCATAAGGACAAGGTAGCTCTGTAGGACACACTAGATAAGATTATAGGGCCATACAGGACAAGGTAGCTCTGTAGGACACACTAGATAAGATAATAGGGCCATACAGGACAAGGTAGCTCTGTAGGATACACTAGAGGAGGTAACAGGATCATACAATACAAGGTAGCTCTGTAGGATACACTAGATACAATAGGGCCATGTAGGACATACTAGATGAGGTAACAGGGCCATACAGTACAAGGAAGCATTGTAGGACACACTAGATGAGGTAACAGGGCCATACACGCCAAGGTAGCTCTGTAGGACATACTAGATGAGGTAACAGGGCCATACAGTACAAGGAAGCATTGTAGGATACACTAGATGAGGTAACAGGGCCATACAGGACAAGGTAGCCCTGTAGGATACACTAGATGAGGTAACAGGGCCATACAGGACAAGGTAGCTCTGTAGGATACACTAGATGAGGTAACAGGGCCATACAGGACAAGGTAGCTCTGTAGGATACACTAGATGAGGTAACAGGGCCATACAGGACAAGGTAGCTCTGTAGGACACACTAGATGAGGTAACAGGGCCATACAGGACAAGGTAGCTCTGTAGGATACACTAGATGAGGTAACAGGGCCATACAGGACAAGGTAGCTCTGTAGGATACACTAGATGAGGTAACAGGGCCATAAGGACAAGGTAGCTCTGTAGGATACACTAGATAAGGTAACAGGGCCATGCAGGACAAGGTAGCTCTGTAGGACACACTAGATGAGGTAACAGGGCCATACAGGACAGGGTAGCTCTGTAGGATACACTAGATAAGGTAACAGGGCCATACAGGACAAGGTAGCTCTGTAGGACACACTAGATGAGGTAACAGGGCCATACAGGACAAGGTAGCTCTGTAGGACACACTAGACGAGGTAACAGGGCCATACAGGACAAGGTAGCTCTGTAGGACACACTAGACGAGGTAACAGGGCCATACAGGACAAGGTAGCTCTGTAGGACACACTAAATGAGGTAACAGGGCCATACAGGACAAGGTAGCTCTGTAGGACACACTAAATGAGGTAACAGGGCCATACAGGACAAGGTAGCTCTGTAGGACACACTAGATGAAGTAACAGGGCCATACAGGACAAGGTAGCTCTGTAGGACACACTAGATGAGGTAACAGGGCCATACAGGACAAGGTAGCTCTGTAGGACACACTAGACGAGGTAACAGGGCCATACAGGACATGGTAGCTCTGTAGGACACACTAAATGAGGTAACAGGGCCATACAGGACAAGGTAGCTCTGTAGGACACACTAGATGAGGTAACAGGGCCATACAGGACAAGGTAGCTCTGTAGGACACACTAGATGAGGTAACAGGGCCATACAGGACAATATAGCTCTGTAGGACACACAAGATGAGGTAACAGGGTCATACAGTACAAGGTAGCTCTGTAGGATACACTAGATGAGGTAACAGGGCCATACAGTACAAGGTAGCTCTGTAGGATACACTAGATAAGATTATAGGGCCATACAGGACAAGGTAGCTCTGTAGGATACACTAGATGAGGTAACAGGGCCATACAGGACAAGGTAGCTCTGTAGGATACACTAGAGGAGGTAACAGGATCATACAATACAAGGTAGCTCTGTAGGACACACTAGATGAGGTAACAGGGCCATACAGGACAAGGTAGCTCTGTAGGACACACTAGATGAGGTAACAGGGTCATACAGTACAAGGTAGCTCTGTAGGATACACTAGATGAGGTAACAGGGCCATACAATACAAGGTAGCTCTGTAGGACACACTAGATGAGGTAGCAGGGCCATACAATACAAGGTAGCTCTGTAGGACACACTAGATGAAGTAACAGGGCCATAAGGACATGGTAGCTCTGTAGGACACACTAGATGAAGTAACAGGGCCATACAGTACAAGGTAGCTCTGTAGGATACACTAGTTGAGATAACAGGGCCATACAGGACAAGGTAGCTCTGTAGGATACACTAGATAAGATTATAGGGCCATAGAGGACAAGGTAGCTCTGTAGGACACACTAGCTGAGGTAACAGGGCCATACAGGACAATATAGCTCTGTAGGACACACTAGATGAGGTAACAGGGCCATACAGGACAAGGCAGCTTTGAAGGACACACTAGATGAGATAACAGGGCCATACAGGACAAGGCAGCTTTGAAGGACACACTAGATGAGGTAACAGGGCCATAGAGGACAAGGCAGCTTTGAAGGACACACTAGATGAGGTAACAGGGCCATAGAGGACAAGGCAGCTTTGAAGGACACACTAGATGAGGTAACAGGGCCATAGAGGACAAGGCAGCTTTGAAGGACACACTAGATGAGATAACAGGGCCATACAGGACAAGGCAGCTTTGAAGGACACACTAGATGAGGTAACAGGGCCATAGAGGACAAGGCAGCTTTGAAGGACATGCTAGATGAGAAAACAGGGCCATAGAGGACAAGGCAGCTCTGTAGGACACACTAGATGAGATAACAGGGCCATAGAGGACAAGGCAGTTTGAAGGACACACTAGATGAGGTAACAGGGCCATAGAGGACAAGGTAGCTTTGAAGGACACACTAGATGAGATAACAGGGTCATAGAGGACAAGGCAGCTTTGAAGGACACACTAGATGAGATAACAGGGCCATAGAGGACAAGGCAGCTTTGAAGGACACACTAGATGAGATAACAGGGTCATAGAGGACAAGGCAGCTTTGAAGGACACACTAGATGAGATAACAGGGCCATAGAGGACAAGGCAGCTTTGAAGGACACACTAGATGAGATAACAGGGCCATAGAGGACAAGGCAGCTTTGAAGGACACACTAGATGAGATAACAGGGTCATAGAGGACAAGGCAGCTTTGAAGGACACACTAGATGAGATAACAGGGCCATAGAGGACAAGGCAGCTTTGAAGGACACACTAGATGAGATAACAGAGCCATAGAGGACAAGGCAGCTTTGAAGGACTTACTATATGAGAATGAAGTATGACAAGACAGCTTCACAGCTTGAGAAGTGGTCGTAAAATCCTTGAAAAGACATAGCACAGTAGACATGGAAAGAGAGCTGTAGAACACACCCAGACAACTCAATAGCATAATCACATTAAGAAAGCACTTGTTTACACAGATTTGGGAAAAATAGTGAAATTGATTATGTCAAATATTTGATTAAAACTGGCTAATTGTGAAAATTGTGAAAGAGCCAGCGTGCGTGAGCTGAGCTTGAGGCATGCTAGCCAGCTGTGATGGGAGTGCAATGTGCCAGACTCTTGCGATGGCCTGTTCCATAACCTTGTCTGTCTGTCTCCTATCCAGATGCACTGATAAGCTAACCCTTCCTTATATGGTGAATGACCTTCCCCTGGGTGCACAACCCCCCTTAATGAATCCCTCCACCAGACAGGCCTATCATCTGACTATATCGATCAGTTTTATTGGCTATTACAGATTTGTGCATTTGACGCATTGGATTATGGCATCACTGTTACGGTTCTTCACCCTCTATTTATTGTCATGGTCACAGACATCTCAATTCATGAGAGTCTTAGATTGCAAGATTAACTCCTGATATGTATAACTGCTCAACTCAAAAGAGATTGAAACGAATTTATCAGCATAAATTTTGACATTTTATCAAAAATGAAATCTCGATGTTGTTGCTGTTCTATATAGCATCCTATTTGGAAGTACTTGGGAGCAGTATATTTTCTGTAAAATATGGAGCTTTTGTGCATGTAAGCCTATTTATTTCATTTTCATTGCCCAAAACAAAATTGTATGATGTGACATAGCATCTTAAGATGCATATCACAATTTATAGCAGAGATGAGTAGAAAAATAAAATTGGACAGAAATAGAAGAAAGCCATGAATGTGGCTCAAGAATGATAACATTCACTAAAAGATTGCACAAAATCTGTGGTCTTGTAAATAAACAACATGCAGTATTCAAATGGCATCACGGAAAATGAGTGGGCATGAGCAGTCTGAGAAACAAATGATGTAATGGGAGAGAGAGTGGCCATCTCATTTACTGGGCTACGTAACATGTGACGTCCACATCCATTGTGCCACATCTCAATAGCAGCACGCCAACCGAGTCAAGCTGGAAACTGGCAGAGTATGCTATATGATTCATGATCTGTCCCAGATCCAACATTATCTGCACAATACCACCTCTATCAGACACAGATTACGCAACAAGAAATAGAAAGCCATCCACCTCTACCCATACCAATCACAGCCCTCAATCATCAATCATGGAGAGCCCTCCTATTTCATTTTGATACAATTTTGACAGGAAATCCTCCCCTGCGAAAGGACCTGATCTATATACGGCATATATGTCAAATGAAAACTTTTGCAGTCAGTATCTATTAATCTCCACAAACTTCCATTTATATACCCCCTTCATATGCATGTATATTTTTACCGATAAAGTTGATTTTTGTCAATGGGGATAGCGACACTTAGGAGGGATGCCTAAGGGCTTTGCCATTTCATTTCTGTCATTTGCTTGGAAACTGATTGTGAGATTACAGATGAATCTAAACTGGTGGGAGGGAGATGTGTAATAAGACAATAAAAATAAATACAAAGTATATAAATTATTTGTATGTATATAAAAAGGACGACATGTACATGTAAAATACTTTTAACATCCCTAAAATTAGGGCATGTTAAATCAGAGTTGTTCTGACACGTTGATGATGGGTAAAGTCTTCAATGATACCATGATTAAAATGTTCTCCTGCTGTGTGCATAGATCACCAATTGCCTACCATTCCTAGTCAATTTTTCTTTAACCTCAAAATATAATAACAAAATAGATTAACAAAATAGATTTGGCATCAACACATGTATGCTTTGCAATTGAAGAGAATGAGAAATGATTGTGGTACCTAGGCAGTTGTCTGCAGCCAGTTGTAGCTTCATGAAGGTGCAGCAAGCGTGGACGACTGCCTCGAGGCCCAGCATATCTGCTCCTCCCACCAGGTCCTGGCACACCTCCGACGTCACCTCTATCTCCCCTGCAATATGATCAACACTGCAATATCCATCTGTATATATATCACTTGGACAATTAACAAGCTTGGATTTAATATAACACCATAGTACTAACATTATAATAATAAATGCTGCTTTTTAGAAAGTGTAACAATTTTCAGACACTTAATTCATTTCAATTTTTAAAATTATGCCAAAATATTTTTGTTTCCATGCGTTACTCAGAAATGTAGATGGTACCCTTGATTTATCAAGATTAAGGTAAATAGCACACTTTGCATTTAGAATGGTCTTGTGAATAATAACACATCTGCTCCTCCTGATAATTGTGTAAGCTTCAAAATGTAACTTCCAAATATCATATTCTGTACATCTATATTATGCACCTAGAAAAAGAATTTGCACTCAAATGCTCCAAATTGCATTTGCATTTAAATACACTAAACTGCATTTAAACCAAAACATATTTTGATCTCTTTATCCTGGATTTTATACCCTGTTTTCTTTCTTTTACCATTTTATATTCTGATACCGTATGGATAAAAACTAGACCCTTAAAGACCTTGATGTCAGAGTTGTAGTTCATATTCATTACATCTCAAGATCTCTTACAATCTTTTGACTTTATTTCTCATTCTATGAGTACAGATTGATTTATCAAAATATTCAACTGATTTCACATTTTCAGCAATTTATCTTCAATAATACCTTTGGAATTTTAGAAATTGTTCTGCACAATATCTTTATCTTCTGTACCTGTGATGCTGCAAGAAGTGTATACTGAAAAAAAATGCAGAGCCTCTTTTTAAAATCAGGGTGATAAATTAGATTTATGAATTACAATTTTAAGTATTTTGACAAGAACAGTCAATGCTGTGAAGGTAATCCATAGTACTGTATACAATATGGCTGCTTGACTCTATCACCCCCACATTACTTTACAACAGAAGTCTCAATATGAAGCTACATTTAGATTGGCAGGATGAGGCCCATGATGTTCCTGATCTCTACACATGTGATGACCCTGTCACACCAGAAATGTCAGAACCATTTCTTCTGTGTGTTGAATATCTAACAAAATGCAATAAAATCACATGCTGTGTGACTGAAAATTGTGAACAAAACTGAACTAAAAAGTTAGCATAAAACATGAATCTTTCTGCAGATGAACAGAGACCTCGGAACTTCAGTGACCTTGGAGTCACCCTGAAGTGCCCACTGAGTCATCCATGCATGCTGGGAGTCCTCACTGTGCATATCAGCCCTTCTCTTTTTTCCTTGACATGATGCAAATGCAGTATGACTGTGGCCTTGGTGTGACAGGACCGATGCATTGATCAAGACAGAGCGCTGACTGAGACAGTAAGGTGTTTGCTTTACTCTAGAGCCAGAATCCCACTGAGTCCTTACTGCAATCAAGTCTGAGTATGGCATGGCTGTAATTTTGTGTGTGTTCAAAATGGACTTAACACCAACAAGGTTTGGTCACAGGCCTGGTGTGACAGGGGTATTAAGAATAATTCACTGTTTCATACTCCATAATTCATCCTCATACTCCATAAGATATGCTGGCAAATCTACAGGCGCATGTAAAAAACAACAATAAACACATTTGTTCCTATATTTTATCTGCAAAGGCACCATGAACAGACTTAATTTGGCATGCCCCTGTATAAATATTTATTTATCATTATTCCCACTATTTGGTCCAAATTTAACTTAGAATTTCAGTGATGTAACATGTAAAGCCATTTACATGTCACAAGTCACAACTATTTGAATATATATACCATTATATCTGACACTTTCCTATTACTGCTCACATGCTGGTCTACAATTCAGAATCTGGCCTTCTCCATTTCCATAGTGAATCATTAAATTCTTCTTTTCCTGTCCATATTTAAATTAATTTTTCATATTTTGTGAAGGTTTCTATCCCATTAAATCTTTCATGAAAACAGATTTTCAAGCAATTTTTCCTCATATAACATTAACGTTTATACCCTAAACTTTGTGACCAAATATTATTATCCATTTCCCATACATAAATTTCAAGGTCATTTTAAAGTTGTTGAGTTTTCTGTTAAAATCATCCATTGAACACTTTGTCAACAAACTTTGATTTGTTGACCATTGATCTGGTGCAATCACCTGCTTGGTAAAGGTTTGATAACAATTGGGCACCTTCAGATTGGGACACTGGAGTGATTTGGCTTACAGAGGCTTGTATGTCCATTAGTGTTTGTCTATTGGCACAGGCCAACACCTTTACAGACCAAAACAGAGGTTACATGAGAACAGCACATTAATTTGCACCTTAATAATCATGGCAGCTGTGTTTTGGTTGATTTCAAGGAGATAGCTTGTTTGTATCACAGTTCCAGAGCACATAACATTTAAAGATACCCCAAATTTCTGTAAAATTACCTTTAACTTTTGATATTTCACAAAAGCTTTAAAGATTTTGGAACTTCAAGGTCACAGGAGCCAAAATGTCCTACAAACATGCAGAAATAGGTAGAAAATATTAATTAGGGTAATAGGGATAGTAACTGTAAAAACTGAGGGCAGGGTAAGATCTTTAGGGCTATGGGCTAAATATAGTCTTATGTAGTCTCAATGCATATTGCAAAATATAAGAGTTCATCTTATTTTTTAATAGGTGATACAAATAAATCCATAATTGTATGCATTAAAAAACTAATCAGTTCTTAGAGATTATTAAAAGTATCACCAAGCTTTATAAAAATAGCAAACCTCAATGTTGAAGATATAAGATAATAGGAGCTGTACAAGAGTTGACTCCCACCCAGCCAAAGTCCTACCCTGTTTACTGAGATCATTTTACTCTTGAGGGTTGATAAGAAGCCCAGAAACCAAAGTCTACTTTCAACTGATCACTTCTTCACCTATTTCCTGCAACCTCTCATTTCTCACATTACCATCTTTGTTATAAATACCCCATCTGATTCCCAGTGCAACAAAAGAGGGCTTATATCATATGGGGCATGGACTGTTGCAAGTTAAATGGACCACATGGCACTTTGACTATGTTACCCATCCATATCTCAGTGATAATAAATTATAATTATTAGTTTTTTTTCGAATGAAGATATGTTGGGATAAGAATGGTGAAGAACATAGACATTTTACAGAGTATAAAATGTGGCCAAAAAAATTATATACCCTCATTATAATATTTGGTCATTTTTTCAATTTAAAAAAATATATTTTTCTTTTAAAGACTAATATGTCAATTTGATAGAGAGGTACAATATATCTTAATATAAATTTGATAAGACCTGCATATTTACACTAAAATTCCCTATAACAATTTTCTTTAATGGTCTAATATGTACATGTCACATGAATGTTAGGTTATGACCTTCATATTCTTCAGTTTTTTTCTCCTTTCTTTTTCTCCTCTTACAATCGAATACCTTTAAACTACAAAAGTTCATTGTGTTAAATATCTTTATCAGATATGCAGGAGTGTCAATGCAAAGTGGAACAAGTAATGCTCAATTGTGTTGAAGACAATTCAGTTTTGTACCAAATTATCTGAACTTTTATGGAAGGTGACACAAACATTATGTCACTTTCATGTATGTGAGAATACACAAATTAAATTCATATTTCTGCTGCCAATTCCAGCTCCCTTTTCAAGGCAACCATAGAAATGACATTTTACATATACTGTGCCATCATCATTGATACTGTAATGGAAACAATGTTTGAAGCTAACTTTGAGACAAATCGCATGTATCATTATAAATGGGAAGAAACCAATGTAACAAGTAATATAAAATCATAAATCTAAATCTAAGCTTTAAGCTTCTTTGTGGTTGTACTCTGTGAGATTTCTCAGGTCAATTTTTATTGAAGAGCAACTATTTACATAAAAAAATGAACTGAGATATGAAAAAACAAAATAATACATGCAATTCTATTCCCCAAGGTTGGCCTGATCAGCATTCTTGAGAATTGGTCATATATATGAGGGATTTTCCTGTGGATTTGCATAAATGTAGAACCACAAAATGCATATGTATATATTAAATGTATGTTTGTCAATCTGTTAGACAATACATTAACATAAGAAGGCATAAACACTGACAAAAGGCACTGACAAAAGGCGCTTGACCATATAAAACTATGTAAAGGTCTGTCTGACCATTTAATTCTTTAAAAGTCCCTGTCTCACTATCTAATCATACAAAAGTCCCTGTCTTACCATCTAATCATACAAAAGGCTGTCTGATAATATTGTCTGCAATGAAAAAGATTTTATAACACGCATTTGAGGAATCTCAAGATGCCAAGGTCAAGGATGTGGAGAAATTTGTTTTGTTCTATTTATCAAATAAAATGTAATTAAAAGTGATCCGCTACGTCCGATATCCGTTATTTTCGAAAATAACTCTGTAATGAAAACTCTGTAATGAAAACGATTTGTTTTTATGCTAAGGTCAAGGACGCTCGAGATCAGTAGGGTTACGCTGTTCTCGATCTGCAAAGCGTAATTTCTGCTACTATTAGGAAAATAATTGCATAAATCCGTAGTGGTGGATTATCCGTTATCATTTCATGGACATCACTTCGTCCATCAACAAAATCCACTAGATCCACTAGATCCACTACATCCGATATCCCTACTTTACACACCACCCTGTCTTACCATCTGATCCTATATAAAGGCCTGTTTGACCATTTAAAACCTTTAAAAGTGATGTTTACAATATAATTTTGCATGAGGTCTTGCATGGGCTCATGCTACAGAAAATGACATAGCATAGCTATATAACCCCCGGAGTTGATCAGCCCTTAAGAATGCCATTCCTGGTTATTTGACCTTTGACCAGGATGATCTACTTTTGTTGAACTGAGGAATAGAATGGACACATTGTAGAGATTAAAGGTCATTCTATCAAGTTCAAAATATCAAAAGGTCAGACAAACAGTGCATTGCACACCTCTTCCTTATGTAACCAAGTAAGAAAAATCTCCTGTGCTGAGAAACAGCCTGGACAAACTATGCAGATGCCATCAGCCCCTGAGCCCCACCACCTGCCCATCCAAATATCCAACTCAGCACCAGGGCTGTGATATGGGCTGTGAATTAAAATATTACTGCTTATTGTCTCATTAAAAGCTTCACATTAATGCTACACTGATAGCAATATGATGTCCTTTGAATAATTCTAGCAATGAGTGCACACATTATTTCACAATCCACAGAAATCTGTTTTTGTCTCTTTTGGAACCTTTTGTATGGTCCCTGACTTACAATGTTGTAACCCACTGTCATGTACTGAGATGACAAACACAAAATGCTCAATTATCTCACAATTACCCATTTTTTTCATTGGCAATAAAAAATCAGGTTTCTTTGTGATAAGCCCAGAATATTTTGTGTTAGTGGAACACATATGTACACAGGAGGCCTGAAATAAATCTGTTGTCTTTTGCTATTGTCTCACTTGTCAATCACATAGGGAAAGATTGTAAGCTATGTGTTACTGTAACCTGTATCTTCCACAAACTCAACCGCAAGTGATAACCCTTGCCCTTAACAACTTGTCAATATTATGTTTAAGATAACTTAACTCTTCATTTTGACCACAGCAGTGCACCCACGAAGAGTGCGAACACACACTGTTGTTTCTGTTTTGGTCTTGGCAAAGTAAAGGGTAAAAGGGTATACAAACATATAGCAACAATCGACTTGTGCTCTACTTTGACTTTGTCTCTCTGGTTCACACCTATATCTATCAGAAATAAGAAGAGATATTACATCACATGCTCAAAATAAATAGGCTTTAGCATTTTTAAAGTGACATAAAAATATTTCTTTCAAATATAATTTGGCTCAAAAATGGTTATGTTCATTAACTGAATGTACTTATTCATAGAAATAGTAAAATAATTCCTTCAATTCTATCTCTAACTTTACGTTCTTTAAGGTTTTTATAATATGTCAATCATATTTTTTGCAATAAAAATACATGATTACTCTGTCATCACCTACATCTTATCAATGACAAAAGAATTCATTTAAACGCATAAACAAGGTAACCTATCTGCTATGTATATTTATCACATCCTTATAATCATGGTCTGCACTTTTGCCTGGATACAACTTCGAATTCTGGATACAAATTTGAGATGATTCTATATATGAAAAAAATATATAACAAAATCACACATTATCTTTGCTCAGCCGGATGTAAGATAGGAGGTTTGGTGTGGGGTATAGGGTCTAATATATCCTCATATCTTGTGTACTTTGTCTCACTTTCCAATCATTTCTGTGAGAAGCCACCAACTCACCCTAACCTTTATCATGTTTACTCCAAAAGGAACTTTGCACGTGACAACTGAATGGTGAATAAATCAGAAATGAATATAGCAAGTGAATCTAATTGTAAACAGTGCTGGACAGCACGTCTTATGGATGTCTCACAAATAAATATCCCATTTATCAATTAATCTGCTTCAATGGTTACCCTTGTTTTCTATCTATATCATATCTGATTAAGCTATACAATATAATTACTAGTATTGTGATAAAAAAAACCTGCTAATATTATATAGGAGCTGATATCATGCTATTTTAATAACTAGAATTTTAATGTTTTAAATGAACACAAAAACTATGCTGGAATTTAAAAATATCAGTCATTTTTAAATGGAGATATTATCTTTTCCAATCAAGACTACTTATTAAGATATTGAAATTTATTGAGAAAAGTGGTCCTTGGATATGGAGGCGACCCAAAGAAAACCAAAAGGGGTCTGTCACAAAATTATCAGTCAATAGGTGGCAGCATGTTATAGATGTAAAAGTTGATGTCTGATAGGCACAATTTCTGGTAAAGGAAATCCTTCATTGTAATGATTGCAATATAAATACCCTTCTTCATAACCAAGCTCAAGGTTTGCCTTATCATTTAAAATACAATTAAAATCGATCTGCCATGTGCGATATCCGTTATTTAGAAAACATCAAAGTCCGTAATGAAAACGCTTTGTTTTGACGCTAAGGTCAAAGACGTCATGGACATTGTATTTCCGTTTTACTTTTAAAATGGCCGCCACAGGTCAAGGACATGGAAAACTTTGTAGTGCCGTAAATCATTGTCCACAGGTTGCTCTCGTGTACAAGACGACCAAACCAAACATTAACTAAAGGTTTGGGTATGAAAACCTCGTCTTATATTCAAGTAAATACAGTATACACTTTATGAACATTGAGAAGCTTTTTCAGCTCAAGCTGATAGTTTTTACTGAGGCTCATAATAACTTAATACACTTATATTTCAATTGTTTTTTTTTTTTGCAATTGTTAATATAGGTAGATTCAGAAATATAACCTATTTATTCTGATAATAAATGTATCATTTTACCATCCATTTTAAAATATATATATATACATATTAAGTTTGTCCAGAAAAAGTTTCTACCAGGGCTATCTGCAGGTATGTTAAAATATATCAAAGTATCAGGGTTTGACATACGCAGTGAATACTCTGTTGAAGTGGCCCAGTGGGGCAACCATATTTTTGGTCTTTTAGTGGCCGAAACTATCTTGATTTTATTATTCTAATCCTTGATAGATATCAAATCATGATCAATAGACATTTGATTGGGACAAGTATCCCCCACTCAGACACTATGTATACAGCTTTATGTACAATGCTCTTTATTGTATCATACATCCTATTATCCTTAGAAACTTCCGGCCACCACTTCTCATGCTCCGGTGGCCCAACTGGGCAACCAACATTTTTCTCTTTATGTCAAGGCCTGAAGTATATCTGATTAAATTTGACAATGATTGATAGTGATGGCCTGTGAACATTGTTCAAAATATCTGCTTGCCCTGTTGCCCTAATAAAATAATTATCCAGGGCCAGCAGGTTCTTATGATTTTCTCCTATTTTCCAATCATACTTTAGACACTCTTTGACCCTTGAGTAGAGTAATGCACTACTGCCATCTGGAGGATCACGGATGCGACACAACCTCTATCCATTTAGGGTACATAATTGGATGGCAGAAGGGTTTGTGTCATACAGGTATCATACAAACAAATGTTTTCATGGCAACCAATTAAATTTTGGATAAAAAAACTAAGGTAATGGACCGAATTGAAAAATTCTTTTTAACCAAATGTAGTATTATGGAAATTAAAATGTTAAAATACTGTGAAGGCAGTTTATAGGTGATGGTGTTGAGTGTCCTCTGGTGACAATTTTATGAGGGAATTACTTTGTTTTCAGCACATAGGCATCAGAGATGCATCAACCCTCAGCCTGGTAACTTACTGTACAACATTTTCTCCGTACAATATTTGTGAAAACGTCACTGCACAAAATAGTCCACATCTACTTGTGATAGCTTATGTGTGTCAAGTGTCATGAAACTCATCATTTACTCTAGAATTATTGAGAAGATGAGCCTTTGACCTTTAAAAGCAGGTGATGGTCACCAACCATCAAACTCCTCTTGGGTCTTCACCAGATGTGTGTCAATTCTCATGAAGCTGACATCATTTGTACTTGAGTTATTGCAATGACATAAATTTGACATAATTGACCCTGTGACCTTGAAAAGTAGGTGAAGGTCACCAGTCATCAAACTCTTTTGGGGTCTTTACCAGATGCTTATGTGTGTCAAGTCTCATAAAGATGCCATCATTTGTTCTCGAGTTATTGCAATGATGGAGATTTCACATAATTGTCCCTGTGACCTTGAAAAGTAAGTCAAGGTCATGTTTCATAAGAAAAAGTCTCCTGAGGTCTTCATCAGATACTCATGTGTGTCGAGTCTCATGAAGCTGCCATCATTTGTTCTCGAGTTATAGTAATGATAGGAATTTTACATAATTGTCCCTATGACCTTAAAAAGTACGTGAAGGTCATGTTTCATAAAAAAATATTTGAGGTCTTCACCAGATGTTTATGTCTGTCAAATTTCATAAAGCTGACTTCATTTGTTCTTGAGTTATCACGAATCTTGGGATTTCACATAATTGTCCCTGTGACCTGGAAAAATAGGTCAAGGTCACTGTCCATCGGACTAGTTCGAGATTTTCACCAGATGCTTATGTGTGTCAAGTTTCATGAAGCTGCCATCATTTGTTTTCGAGTTACCACGATGACAAGGATGTTTGCTACACACACACACACACATATATACACATACATATACATACGCCAGGAGTACTGCAATACCCTCAGCCTGATTACATCTGGTGCTGAGGGTAAAAAGTATGGAAAAACGGCATACTCCCACTTTACGCCACATAGCGTCATGCCATGGCACCGTGGTCATGGCCTTGCCGCCATCCACATGAAACTGACATGAGCGTTTAGATGAAAAAACTTTCTAAGGATTTTCTCACAGCTTCTTGAAAATAACAGGAACGAACAACATTTCATAAATGCTGAAATAGCAAATTTAAAGATTAATTCTTTAAAATTTACCTGAGTATATGAAGTCCAGAAGAATGCCAAAGATATGAGGTGAGATTCCATGAATATGTACTTGGTCTTTTTTCATCTCTGCCAGCCCTCCTGTGAACATGGCCTCGAAGTATGGGCTTGATGCTGCCAGAACATTTCTGTCTGCTGGGAAAACTTTGTTATGAACACAAATCTGGATGTCACAAAATTCTCTGGATATTCGCAATTTATTAAGATGCCGCAGGAGCCTGGATGTGTGGTCATTGGCAACATGGTGGTAACCACCTTGATTTGCCATGGTGCACTTTGGTTAATCCAATGAGGTCATCTGGAAATATAACAAAGAAAAAGTCATCAATCACAAAGAGTTCAACCTTACCTTAAACTATAGAGTGCAATACACATTAACATCTCTTAAATTTTATTTTGAAATATTCCTCTCTCGTTTATCTTGTTCACAAAGATTTTCCACAAAATTGATCCCAGTGCTTGCAAAATGCAATGGTAATTATATCTTGATGTAAATTTCAATTCTTTGCCTTGAGTGGCGACTGACTTCTGTCACTGAGTAAAGGTCAGTAATACCATACAGCACCATACACATTTTTTACAGATTTGACCTTGATGTTGTGACTTTGACATTTATATTATTGTGCAGGCCATATCTCATGAATGATGAACGGGATATATTAAATATTATATACTATATACTTTTTATTCACTTTTAATGGTTGTGAGATGTGACATGTACACAAATTTTGAATGCAAGGTCAATGTGTCCAGGTCAATGATGAGAAACAGCTTTGACCTAAGACATTTCTGTATATTCTGTACAAGTTTTAATTTCCTCTAAGACTTATAAGTGTTGCTGAGATATGCTCCGTACAAAATTTGTGACATTGAGGTCACTGCACTGAGGTCAAAGGACAGACATTTTCCCACTCCTAAAGCTCTGCAACTTCAGAGAAATCAGCAGAGCTAAAAACTGCAAATAGATAAATTCTCCCTCAGAAAAGGAAAACTGCTCACATTGATGGCCTGGGTAAAAGACCACTACTTTCCCAGGACGATAGGGATGATCTAATGCTTATCATACAAAATCATTATGGGGAACTGACCAGCTTATAACAAGTGGCATGGTGTCTCAACCAGTGGTAGTGGTTGAGACACAAGCCAGAGATGGCGAAAGTCCAAGTAATGATGTCATGGTTACACAAGATTATAAACATCTTATGACATCATGAGGCACCGCATTGTATCAATAGGTTTCTTGCTGTCACACTTTTGAATATACTGCCCCACATTTCACATCGGATCAGGGAAAATTAACAAACAAAACAAAAATTAAAACAAACAAAGCAAACATTACAACAGACAAAACAATTGAGAATCATTTCCTAGCAATCTGAATAAATAATTTCATGCATCGATAGGCAAAGACTATGATGTCATCTTGATCCTTTCATGTCATCACTCTCCACAGTGGCCTCAGTTGCTTGAACCATATTTATTACAGAAAAAGCTAAATCACAAATGAAAGGAAATGAAAACAGTTTCTCATGATCATATCAATCACAGAATAACACAGAGTCCCTGAAATCCACTGCTTGTCAACAGTGGATATCAAAAGAGGACCATCTGTGTTACAAAAATGGAAAAAAGGCCAAACCTAATGGAAATTAAATAGTATTGGTATGTACACTGAAAATACAACATTCTAAGAACTAATAGCTAAGATCCTAGGGTACACTGGCAGAATTCCAATCAATGTTTCAGATTAGAAGGTTGAAGTCTACAAACAGACAGAATGACAAAAAAAATTACCCGCATCACTACTCAAGCACAAACAATTTCAGCAAAGCTTACAGGCATCGGAGCAGTTTCAGACATGTCTCAAATTGTTTCAAATAATGTTCTGCGACCAACTACTTGTTGACATGAGCAATAGCATTGGTTTACTCATGAAATTCTTCAATAACTCGATATGTTTTCTTCTATTTAAATATGTCAAAATATAAATGATCACAGTCGTATTTAGCATGTCATTTTTCAGGTTTGCTTTCTCTTAGTAGTTTGTAGTAGAAATGCTGAATATGATTAAAATCTTTAGGTACAGAAAGCTAAAGTGTTATTCTAATAATGTAATTTATAAAAAATTTGAATTTATTTTTTCATCAATGTATGATAAAACTGTCGGAAACTAGTTCTCATACATAATTAACAACCTGGTTCCAATGTAGTTAATTGAGGGGGAAGATTATTCCAGTCAGTCACTGTCCTTGGAAAATAGCTGTATTTATAAGGGTCACAGCTTGTCGCCAATTCGATATAGCGATTTCCATGGTTTTTCCGTGTAGGAGCTGATTTATTTTGACATGTTCTGGAAGTTTCAAAGCTATTTCACCATGTATAGCCTTATACAGTAAAACCAGCCTCTGTGTCTTTCTTCTCCCTGCTAGTGAATCCCATTTTAGGTCTTCCAGAATTTTTGCTACAGTGCCTGTTTCTCTCTTCCAGTTGCCAGACACAAATCTAGCAGCTCGTCTTTGAACTGATTCTATGCGGTTTATATCTTTTTTGAGGTAAGGGTCCCACACACTTGATGCATATTCTAAGTGAGGGTGCATCAGTGTATTGTAGGCAGCCTCTTTGATATTTCCTGGGCCCAAAATTGAAATTTCTTCTTACAAACCCCAGTACTTGATTTGCTTTGCAGACAATGTTGTTGATATGTTCATCCCATTTCATATTTGTTTGGAGTTCAACTCCCAGGTAGGGATGATGTTCAACATGTTGCAGGATGTGACCATTTAATGTGTATTTTCTTGTATCAAGAGCTTGGCTTTTTTTCTTGCTGCTCAGAGTGTAGCATTTCTGAACATTGAAGTCCATTTGCCACTCACTTGACCAATCCTCCAGCATTATCATCGTCATCTTCAACTATTCTATATAGGAGGCTGTCATCAGCAAAGAGCCTTATGTTTGAATATTTTAGCTTCTCTCCAATGTCATTAATGTAGAGTAGAAATAGTATTGGTCCAAGTTCTGTACCCTGAGGCACACCAGATTTAACATGGACAGGGTCAGATTCATCACCATCAAGAACTACCCTCTGTTCACGGTTTGTAAGCCAGTTTTTTATCCATGAACTGACCTGCCCTGAGATTCTGTAATGCTTGAACTTGTGATTTAGCTGTTCGTGGCAGACTGTGTCAAAGGCTTTACTAAAGTCCAGAATGAGCATGTCAACATTTTGCCCATCATTTCTAGCCTTGAGTATATCCTGTAAGGTTGTGATTAACTGAGTTTCACATGAGTGGCCTGTCCTGAATCCATGCTGAAAATTTACCAGGATATTGTAAAGTTCGCAGTGATTCATCATGTGTCTGACGATTATATGTTCCAAAATCTTACAGGGGACAGATGTCAAAGAAACTGGCCTGTAGTTTGGGGCACAACTTTTATCTCCTTTTTTAAAGACTGCAACTATATTTGCTGTGCGCCATGCTTTTGGGACTTCTCCTTTTTCGAGTGAGTCTTGGAATATTTTTTGGAGGATTGGAGCTATTTCATGTGAACATATGGAGCTATTTCATGTGAACCTGTGAACATATGAATATTTACATGTTCTTATAATTTAATATAATAATAAACAAGCTAATGAAATATTCTTTGTTAAATTTTCAAGATAACACAGAAAATGTTACATTTTGTGTTGGAAACTACAATGTACTCTTATTTTTCTGACAAACTTTGCCTTCGATGTTGCAAAGAAAGGAAAAACTGGTGCTCTACTTGAGTCGTACTTAATGTAATAGGAAAGGTATTTCTGGATTTCAAATAAACTTGGACGATGGATTTGAGATTAAAGAATAAAGTGTGATGACGTTTCTATAATTTTGATCATTGATCGTTCATTTTCTCTGTCTGGACAGCCTTCGTGACCTGGTTGACTTGAGAGTCTCAACTACTCGGGATAAATTAACACTGCAAATGTGTCATGTGAAAATGTAGTTACCTTGGTACATGCATGTAAATTATGATGGTTGCACATAGTATTGGCTGGGTTGTCATTCATTTTGGTTTCACTTGAACGAAAACACGGAAGAAGAACAGCAAGCCAATCACGTCATGGTTTAGGCTTTTACATGCCAATCATTTTTGTGAATTCCTCTCTGATTGGACAGATGCGAAATTAAATAAAAATGTCCACCAGGTGGCCACACAAGCGAAAGGCCATCTCGTGTGCATTTTTGTTGATGTAGTAAGGACTCTCCTACATTTTATATTGCAGTTGCCCTTCGAGTTTTTCTGCTTTCGTTCGGAAAGGTATTTTCTGCTTTCGTGGCAGTGATCTGCAATGCCATAACCAATTGTCAACAGGTACCGATGAAAAAAAAGGAAGAAATGTACAACACATGCTTCAGGATAGGAATTGCTCGTTAGATGAGAATTGATTAGAAAAGATAAGAATTGATTAGATTATAATAAAATATAATAGATCAGAATAGAATAGATTCATATGCTATCTGCGTCAATCACTCACAGAGGTGGGAGAGCTTTGAACTGTGCCGGACTGTAATCGCAACATAGCTGGATGATATGACATTCTTTCATGCCAAAATCATTACAAAATTATACAAATTCCATGATAGTAGAGTGTGTAACTGTGTCACCATATTATTCACCATATAACCTTATGGCACTGTTCAGATTTCACTCGGATTACATGCGATTTAGTGTCCGGCGCTGTTGTGAGCGTCCGGTATGATGTGAAATGTCCGGATAACTGAGTTCAGATTGATCATCCAGCAACATTCAGAGCTCTCCCACCCCTGACTCACGAAGAAAAGACATCAACACCATTAAGAATGGACCATTATTCATTCAAGGGGGGGGGGGGGGGTTGAATATTTGTTTGCCAATTATTAATTTTACGTTTTTTCTACATTGTGAGCACATTGTATTTTGGTGCTGAGCATGTTGTAACATGACATTGTATGGACGTAGATCTGTGAACACCAGATAATGTTGTGAGCATGTTGTTAAGAGCATGTTAAGAGCGCATGCTCAGCACCATTTTTCTACATTATGAGCATGTGCTTATCATGTTGTGAGCACGTCGTGAGGACGTTGTAAACTGACATTATGTTTTCAAAATGTCGTGGTAAAACGATGTAAGCATATGATCAACATGTTGCAAGCACATGGCACTCAGCATGTTGCAGGCATGTGGTATATAGCTGTGAACAAATTCTTTGGCTATCTTTGGCCAAATCTAGTAATTCAGTTGGGATTGTGCCATCAGTAACCTCTTCTAGCATATCAACTGGCATGTTATGCATGTTTTACAAAATTATATGGATATATATTTCAGTAGATAAAAACAATAAACTTTTATCACAACAAAAGACATGATCGTTTATTTTTTTATTATATTTTAGTCATTCAGAACACTATGTCTTATCCATTAAATTCACTGTAACTTTGAATTACCTAACAACTATGCTGTTACAGGTCTCCATTTTTTGTAGTACTGCAGCCACCTATTGGCCAATTTAATCACCATAAGTTTTCTTCTACATGCTCACGTTGTAAGCACATTGTTGAAAAACGTTGTACGACAACGTGCTGACAACATGCTGACAACGTCGTCATTAGGCCAGACCACAACATTATCCTTCTATATGCTCAGCAGGTTGAATAAATGTAGAAAGACAACTAAACCTTATGTCTACGTGCTCACAACGTTGTTTCTACGTTGTGTGTAACATGGGCAGTCGCTTGGGGGCACCAATTATTTTTCCTTGGCTCCAAACATCCTAATTTTTAAACTTATATCTGTGTAAATGAATATATGATACATAAGAAAGTGATACAATGCTTTATTTACACTAATTTACAGTTAATACAAGTATTTCAAGTAGTCTTTTATTGAAGTAAACTTCATCTGCCTATAAAGTCCTGGGTGCCAGGAAGTTTTGTCCTTTTTGCTATGAGTGTAGTCACATTAGATATGAGCACTGTATGGCCACCCAAGCGCTGACCATATATCGCCTGGACACCACATATTTTTCCAGACATCAGGCAGTCTAAAGGTGCCCTAGGTTGAGAACTGTTATGTGCCATTTTTCATAGTTCAAAGTTTTTACCCACAAGCCAATGCTTTCTCTTAAAGAAACACCTTATGGCTGGCTAAATATTTTGCATCATGGCGTATCACCTGGTGGAATTTTATATATTTGTATTGTATTACTAACCTGCATAAAAAGCTTTAATCAAACAAATTTAGAAAATGATTTCCCAGGTGTACTACACTCTACACAAGTGATAAGTTATATTCTATAAATAGATCATTTATCATTTATTTTTAAATATACATAAAATATAGGTGCTATTTAAAACAGGTTATATAAAAAAGATGCATTGGTCACATGTAAATTAGTCTCGTTTTCTTTTGGAAGACCATGATGTCTCGTGATCTGTGCTTGACATGTCTGCCAAGTGCAGATATAAAATATCACCTCCTTGCGCCTCCAGACCTTCTGTCATTTCTACATATTTTGTAAAAATATTTTGGTAATATTTACATATTCCTCCATATTTAAATTGTACTGTGGGACATTTTTTTTATATTCTGGCAGCACGCTGGGTGAAGTATAGCTGGATTTCTGTTAAAGATTTTCCTTTGGTTTCTGGAACATTTCGGTAGACAAATATCATTCCAACAATGCAGAAGACTGCAAAAAGCCAGAAAGATCCATGTAGTCCTAGAAATAAGCGCATTGTGTTGAATTCCTTTGTCACAAAAAAGGCACATGTCCAGGAAGCAAATGAAGCTATGGTACTTGCCTGACCCTGGGCTTTAGCAGGAAATATTTCAGACATTACTAACATAGGGATAGGACCCCATCCAAGGGAAAATGCAATGATGTAAAAAAGTATGCTCCCCATGATAATATATCTTAATTCGCTCTGAGGATATAGCATTGATAACGGATGATAAAGCCCTGCTGCAATGCAAGCAATGGCCATGCCTATGCTTGAGAAGACCAGAAGATATCTGCGTCCAGCTCGGTCCATGAGCAAACAAGCCAAAAGGGTGGACATCACTTGCACTAAGCCTACAATAACAGTCACAGACTGAGCATTCTCTATCCCAGCACTTTGAAATATGGACACAGTGTAGAATACTACAACATTGATTCCAACAAATTGCTGAAAAAACATCAGACCAACCGCTATAACCAAGGGCTGCTTGAGTTCTGCTCTTTTGAACTCTGACCAGGACATTTCGTCATTTATGCAAAGAAGTTTTTCAGTATCTTTGCACTCTTCTTCCACGCTTGTATTTCCACCCCTGAGGTATGATAGGGCCTCCAATGCTTCCCTCCTGCGTCCAGTCATCAATAAGTACCGCGGGGTCTCAGGTATGGTCACAGTCAAACAGATGGATATAAGGGGAATGATTAATCCGATGGTAGCCAAGTGATCCCAGTGATAATTGAGCCCAAGGAAGTAAACTAATAATATTCCAAATGTTATGCCCAGTGGGACACTACTCCCCAGCATTCCTCGCAACTCCTTGGGGGATGTCTCAGCCACATACATAGGACACACCACCATAGACATTCCCACTCCAATGCCAGTCATCAACCTGCCCAGGTATAAAGTTGTCTCAAGTCCTCCTGAGATGATAAAACTCCAGCCACAAATAAATGGCACTGACAGAAATAAAAGAGTCTTTTTCCTGCCAATTTTATCCACAAAATATCCAGCCAGTGGGCACCCTAGCATGGCACCGAATGTAGCAAGAGAGCTGAACCACGCTCCCTGTTGAGAAGTGAGTATATTTCTATTTTCCATATCTGGAAGAGCAGGGGAAGTGTATCCCACCGTGTAACCGAATGACAATGCTCCAAAAAATGCACTGCCACAAGACCAATACAGCCTGTACATGTAAGGTGCCATAGCTGGAGTAAGAATGGTTTCAGCACACTACATTTGTGACTGACTGTATTGACGGACTACACTTCACATGATCGTGCTCCATCAAATATGAATATGCATAAATTATGGTTTAATGTAATGACCCTTAAATAGAGTACTGCCAAGCTACATTGGCCATCAAGGATGGAAATCATTGGAGGGTAATTCATGTTTGATTACCCTCCATATGTTTCCCACATGGCTGAGTTGGTAAGACGTTTGTCTCCATTGCTGAAGCTCCAGGGTTCAATTCTTGATTGGGACAATTACGTAGCCCTCCACGACTGGTTATCAAAGGTCGTGATTTATGTTCTTATGTTGATGTGATAAATGCAAACAAAGGATCCCCAGTCCCTCTTCGAAAAGAATAGGGCATTGGGTCCTGATGACAGTCTTGCATCTGACCTGATATAGCTTAATTCTGCTGGAAAGGTCGTAAATAAAAAAAATCAACACGAACCGCCATTCTAATTTCCCTCATACAATAGATAAATAAATATGAATTACGCTCTTAATCTTTGAAAAAAAAGATATATAACTTAATTACCCTCCTTCGATTGTCACCCGTGATATTGAGGGACACATTTTATTTATTTGGCAAGGGAGCAGAATAATAACGGTCATGATATCAGTAATTGCCCTGCATATAACATTTATATGGTATTTAAATTAATTGGTCAGTTCATGTGTCACATGAATACAATGCGCGCATGATCCCAGAGACATCTTGCATTGTACATATAAATTGTCATTATATATAGTAATACTTACTTGAATATGAGGGCATCGAACGGCAAAACTATTTAGAGAACAACAACACCCTCAAAATATTTACACTGCATTGAAGTATTGGCACCTGCTATGCATGACTTTTCGAAAGTTTTGAATATTAAATTAAATATTAAGTTGTTGAAAATACGATTACAAAAATGATTATGGCAGGTCAAAGCAGTTATATTGGTGTCTGGATCATAACTTTAATCCCTTGGTAAAATTAACAAGTAAAGAATACAACTTTAGCATTACATAAATCAATGAATTGACAGATTCATAATCTTTAAACATATTCATATTAATTGTTATTATTAGGACTGCTGATGTGAAAACTACATGGATAAATTTGATTACATATTGATATTGAAAATTCCTAGATCCTATTTGACTGGGCTTCACTCTCCTCCTTGCTGTATGAAAGGTCCTCGCGTATGTAAAAGGTTCACATGGGATAAACAGTAAACGAACCTGTAAGTGTTTTAAAAATGTTATCATCATCATAATATATCAAATGCCTGCAGTGATAATTTCTGGTTTTATTATGGTATAATCGAAATAAAACATCCGAGACACAGCGAGTGCAAGTGAAGCCTCTGAATTTTGAATTGGGATGCAGATATTTTGGCAACAAAATGTTATAATTTTGAAAACCTGTTAAGAAGATTCGTAGATTACCCTCCAGTCCAAACCACTGAATAAACACATTGTTTTCCAAACCACTGAATAAACACATTGTTTTCCAAACCACTGAATAAACACATTGTTTTCCAAACCACTAAATAAACACATTGTTTTCCAAACCACTGAATAAACACATTGTTTTCCAAACTACTGAATAAACACATTGTTTTCCAAACCACTGAATAAACACATTGTTTTCCAAACCACTGAATAAACACATTGTTTTCCAAACCACTGAATAAACACGTTGTTTTCCAAACCACTGAATAAACACATTGTTTTCCAAACCACTGAATAAACACGTTGTTTTCCAAACCACTGAATAAACACATTGTTTTCGACATGATTCGACAATAGCATTTTCAAAACATTAATCGTGAATTGGTTAAACTTGGGAAACTTATTTTAGGATATATGTAACATATAGATTGCAAATAAAAATTATTAAAGATAATGTTATTGCAGTGAAATATCCAATTATATCCAGGCCATAATTAGTTATTACTTAATATTCTTTGTAATATAACAAATAAACTGTCACAAAAATAAAATTATTGTGGTATTCCACTGAATTTGTAGATTGAGCTTCACTTCTCTTCCTAACAGCCTGTAATTGACCCTAAGTGCATAAAAAGGTTCATGAGGGATGGAAACTGAATTACATTTGTAGCTTCCTGTTAAAGTTGTAAAATTCTGTTCACCACATGATCAGACAATGCATGGCTTACAAATATACTGATACATCACGATACTGACGTATTTGAGTTATTTACCGGGTACAATAGATTAAGAAATAAATTATGCATTTGTGATCAAAAATGTACCACTGATCATAATTTAATATGTATTCATCTATAGATAGTTTGGACAATTTTCCCGGGCCCGATTATAAGTATGCTACAATATATCTTTGTTAAATAACTTTGATATTGCAAAATCAATCAGGTTTTTGGCCAGGACTCAATGTTTGTATGGAAATGTGGATCCAGACAAAATGTTCAGCGATCAATCTTGCCATGAGTGGTGATTTGGAAGATCGTGATATCTCCGGCTTAGCATATCTGGATTTCTGTTAAAGATTTTCCTTTGGTTTCTGAAGCATTTCGGTAGATAACTGAGTACATATAGGTGTATATGTTTTGCATCAAACCTGAATAACATAGTATAAAGCAAGCTGGGATAATAATGAGAGAGGGATCGGCAACCAAGATGCCCTTATCAGAAGTGAAATTTAATTGGGACCCAGAAAAAAAACAAGGTAAAATCTTAATTTAAAAAATTATTTAAAAAAAAACAAAAAAAAAACAAAAAAAACAAACATATTAAACATATATAATTTGCGCCAATTTTGTTGTCAGGCATAGTCTGTTTAGGGACAAAATGAGCCAGACAGCCCTCTCTTAACAATGCTTAACATGCTTTGTGTGTAGAGAGGATGTGATATAAATCTTCCTTCTGGTTGACTTTATTAACATGTAGACCTAATCATTCTCTCTTCGTTCCACAAGATACATATACATTCATGTAAGCCTGATAGTTATTTCAGATAATATTTCCTTTTGTGATGGCGTTGTTTTAGAGATACTCTAAGCCAACTCAATTTCGTTTTAGAATAAAATTCGTATAATGGGTTATACATAACTTAAAATATGCATCAGTCCTTCTTGAGTCAATCATTCATAAAGGTGTCGCTGCAATCGCGATACTAGCGACATCTGAATTTTGGCGTATAAGATGGGAACCCCAGATTTAGGGGCATAGCTAATCGAGCAGTATCAAACAAATACTTATTTTTCTTATATTCACGATACATCGTTCTGAATATTAGTTATAGGATGAAAACAAGACAACAAAGGTTTTTTGTTTAAATTGAATATTATTTGATGGTTATAAAAGACTAAACAATTATTATTATTCATCCTACTCGACCAATCGCTTCTATCAGTTGGCGTCAAAGACCTTGACCTTCATACACACAGGCTTCTTTTCTTTGGGTAATCGACGTTGATGTTTGGCTGGATTTTAGCCAATATTTCATCATTTACCCTTTTAAAATGTCCGATGACACAGTCGTAGGGCAGTTAGACCTTACGCTTACTGACGAAATCGTCAGGAATGTCGAAGCAACCGGCGAAAGCTTCCGAAAAGAGATATGGAACGATGGAGACGGTAGCCGCGGTCTGCTTGGCTATTTGGTGGTCGACAAAAGTGAAACATCAGGAGTACGCCTGCGAATTTCGGGTGAGTTCCATGTTCTCTAACAACTCTGGTAGTTTTAACATCATTTTCCAACTTTTGAAGGGTCGCTGTGCCGGCATAAACAATGAAAGCGTCACCTTTTGGATAATAACACAATAAGGAAGAATCAGTTGCCGATAGGTGGCGTCAATGTAAAATATGGCTTCATCTTCATTTCGTTGCTCAAAAGTGGGAGGAAAGGAAAGCCTCAAAAAAGAATCTGAATGATATTTCGATGAAGGGAAGAAAGAAGTGGAAGTCGACTATAGAGTATTTGTTATTTTAAACTTATGTTCCCCATTTTGTTGATGGTTGAATTGTCAAATAATGATCTTCATCATCAGCTAACAATTTGATATATCAAATTGTTAGCTGATGAAGAAGATCATTATGTTCCACTGATTTTATTTCCTGCGTCATGTGTTTGATATTTATTTAATAATATCCCTTACAGTGTTATTATAGAAATTAACTTAAGAATCAAATAAAGCCAGCATATGATTTCATGAAATAAGGTTTTCAAGTAGCTTTTCCTTGCATAATATAAATGTTTATACCCTAAACTTTGCGATTAACCCCTAAGAGACGAATACCAGTGAAGTCGGCCCCCAAGTGAAGTAAGGGCATTAACCCCTAAGGGACTAGGCTATCTAAATTTTGTTGATTGGCTGGACTAACCAATTTTTGTCTGGGCTAGTGTATCCACATACTGAATTTATAAAATTTATAACCATGGTTACTAAATTTGCTTAATGAAGTGCTGGGGTCAAAGTTCATGATCCAGTCAGTCTGACGTCATTATCCTGATTACATTGTAACAAGTTGCAGCCCTTCAGAATGTTACAAATGACGTCATCAAGCCAGAACAATGGGGAAGTCAACGTCCTTCCCGTCCGTTGCCGGTGGTGGACGTTGCCATCCTTCCCGTCCGTTAGGGGTTAACTAACCCTAGGGACCCTCGGTAGCCGTTGATTTCCTTCCAGTAACTTGATAATTTAGCCATATAAATCTGGGGGCCGACTTCTCTCGGGGGGGGGGGGGGGGGGGGGGGGATCTCACCTAGGGACTGACTTGACTTGTTACCTAACAGACGAGGCTGTCTAACATTTGTTGATTGGCAGGACTAACCAATTTTTTTCTGGATTAGTGATCTACATATTAAGATAATAACATTTATAACCATGATTATTCAATATGCTCAATGAAGTACTAGGGTCAAAATTTCATGATCCAATCAGTCTTGACATCATCATGATTACATTGTAACAAGTTGCTGCCCAAGGCAATGTTATAACATGAACGTCCTTACCATCCATTGCCAGTGGTGGACGTTGCCATCTTTCACATCCATTTGGAGTTAAATGTTATTACCCAAAAAAATATTTGTGCCATTCGCAAGTAAAGAAGTCTTCTTTTAAAATTCAAATCATCCATTGCATGCTTTTACAACAAACTTTACATAGCTGACCACTGATCTAGTGCAAACACCTTCCTAGTAAAGATTTGCTTACAATGTGACACCATGAGATTGGGACGCTGAAGTTATTTGGCTTACAGCCTTGGGCCTGTTTGTCCATTAGTTTTAGTCTCAGCAGTAGTCACAAGAGTACTGCTCAGTACTTGGCCTTTTCAGCAAAGACATGGAAGGCATATTTTGGTTGATTGTAGGAAGAAGCTTGTTTGTGTCACATTTCAAGACCACATCATTAAACATCCCTAATTCTCTGTACAATTGTGACCTGTGACCTCTAGAATTTCATTTCTGTTTCCAAAGTGTCATCTAATCTTGAACTTTTGGAACTTGACAAGTCCATTACAAAATACACACTCTCAAAGTCAAGAAATTACTATAAAATGACGATAACAAAACCTCTATTGTGTATTATAGCAAATTTTATTTATTTATTTTTTTAATCTTTTCAGTGTTGAACTCTGGTAACAATTCCAATGAGGCTCCTGACAATGCAGAACCAGGCAAAGAGGCTCCCAGTATTGTCACACCTGGCAAAGGGGCAACTGGCAATGAAGTGCCAAGTACTGCTGCGCCTGGCAATGAAGTCGCCAGTACTGCCACACCTGAAGTGCCCAGTATTGCCATACCCATTGCTGCAGCTGAAACCACTGATGGTTCTGTGCAGGCGGTACAACCCACAGGAGAAAGCTTTATGCAGACTGATGTTATGGAACAAGACACACAGTCAAGCCAGACTGAAAAAAAGAAACAAGAAAACCAGACAAGTCAAACGCATAAAGCTATCACGCAAGAGACACACATGCAGACCGATATAAAGAAATATGCAGAAGGTGCATCCCAAACCCGTGTATTTGAAGTCTGTGAACATCATGTACAGACAGAACCAAAAGAAGAAGCTGAGAAAGATGTACAAACTGACGAAAAGCCTCTCTCGGATGGGATGATGCAGACCGAGGCAGCTGCCATAGGGGAAAGGGCAATGCAGACTCAACCTGCATCTGGAGTAGGAACACATCAGCAGACAGACCCAACTCCAATTGCTAATATAAGAATACAGACAGATCCTACACCACTTTCGGAGGCCATCATGCAGACAGATCCCACTCCACTTGGAGATAAAAATATCCAGGTGCAAGCTGACATGACAGAGCAACACATGCAGACTGTTTATATGGGGGATGAAAAAGAGGTTCAAACAGTTTTACTCACAGAAATGAGGTCCACTCAGACAATCATAAAGCAGTTTTCTGACACGGATGTGCAAACAGAAAATAGGGGAGTAGATGCCATAATGCAGACAAGCAGAGAATTTATGCAAGACATTATGTGCGAGACTGAGCCCATGATTGTTATCGACCCAGAAGAACAATTTGAAATGGACACACAAACCGACCATGTTCGTGTTATTGATCCACATCAAGAGATCCCCAATGCAGCACAAACAGACCCAGTAAAGATTATATATCCTGAGTTCATGAGAGCCTCTAATATCCAAACAGATTTTGTGAGAGTGATAGACCCAAATTGCGAAACTGAAATTGCAACTCAAACTGATGAAGTACATATTCGAGACCCAAGGTATCAGCTGGAGGTTGAAACACAGACCGATCCTATCAGTAGTGATTCTGAGAAGAAGGAGATGGTTGAACAAGATTCACAAACAACCCTTGTGTGGGTGGTGAGTCTTCAACAGCGGCAAGATGAAGAAGAGGCAGAGGAGAGAGTCATCTCAGCCTCTGAACCACAGGCTGAGGCACCTCCACCACAGGCTGAGGCACCTCCACCACAGCTTGAACCTGCTCCAGTTGACAATCTGCCAGAAGGGGCTCCCATTGATGCCCCTCCCATTGACCAGGAAGCAGAAAAAGAAAATGTGGATGGTACACTTGCAAAACCAGGCTATACTGTACTGGAAGAGAAGTTTGTACAGACAGATCCAGTTACTATTATCATTGGAGATTCTTCTTTCTTGGTCAAGAAACTAGAACGTTATGCCAATAAAGAACCCAATGTTCGTATGTTGGACTCTGCACGTCGGGGTCGGGGAAGGGTAGCTACGCGTGGTGGAAGGTTGTTGAGTCGTCCTATGCCTCCAGCCCCAGCTCATTTATTAGCTGGTATGACTGGCTTAGAGGATGGTCCACCAGAATTAATGCCTGAGGAAATGCCTCCAGGTCTAACAGATGAGTCCAGAGAGATGCCAGTTCTTGATGCTGAGGATGAAGCAAAGCAGGAACAAAAACCTTTGGAAATAAAGCCAGAGTATGCACCTCCTGCACCCATGCGCCAAACACCCACTGTGAGACAACGTGGCGGACACAGAGCAGGACCAGCAAGACATTATACCCATGTTAGGCCTAAACCTCTCGACAAAAAAGACCTCTGTCCTGAATCTAAGAAAGGGAGATTCAATTGTCCCTTCTGCACTCTCATGTTCAGTGAGTCTGCCCTCTTATATAAACATTTGCAAGCTACACATGGCACACCAAGAGCAAGCAACAGGCGTGCTCGCCGTAAGGGCACTATAATTATCACGCCAGATGGTCAGCGAATTGTTGAAAATGGTGGGTTAGCTCGCAAACCGGTGCCACCTCGGCGTTCGTATGAGCTACTCCAGATGAGCTCGCCGAAAGAGCAGGCATTGATTGGGGAAGAAGAATTCCAGCCAGTGGAGCAAGAGGCCCAGGTTGGAGTCGTAGAAAATGGCTCTGTCAGCCAAGAGATGATGGACGTCATTGAGACTCCACTTTTAGGCAGGCGTGCATTCAGCTGTCCTTTCTGTCCAAAGACATTTACAAAATCTTCTGCACTTTATGTGCACTTACAAAACAGCCATAAAGCGGAGAAAAATAGAATGCGGTCTCCAAGAAGTGGTACGTCAAGGTACAAAATTGTGGCATCTGGACAGCCACTAGAAGGTGATGGCGAGCAAGGTGTGATTGAAGAACAAGTTTATGATCCTCAATATGAAGAACAGCAATATGAGGAACCGGCATTTGAAGACCAGACATATGAGGAAGAATATGAAGAGGTCATACAGCAAGAGGTTACTCCTCAAGAATATGAGCAAGTAGAACAGGTGGAGCCAGAAGCAGAAGTTGTTCACGAGGAAGTAGAACAGGAAAAAAGTTATCAAGAGGAAGGTGAGGAAGAGGTAGAGGTTTATCCCCAGGAAGAAGTGGAACAGGTGGAAGAAACTGAAGTAGCTCCCCCAGATCTTGAAGAAGGAGATGAGGAAGAGAGCTTTGCTGTGGCTGAGGAAGGGGTGGAAGAACAGGTGTATATTGGTGAAGAAATCAAAGAAGAAGAGGATCCAGAAATTAAACGAGAAGATGATGAGCAAGTTAAGAAGCCAAGAGGCCGTGGCAGACCTCCAGGAAAGAGGAAAAGGGTGGAGACTGGTTCAGAGCAAGCTGTTGTGCCTAAAAAGAGAAAGAGTCGAGAAGCTGATGCTTCACCACCAATTGATAGCATAGCAGCTAGACGGTCTCGTAGATCATCAGGAGCAGCTGAAACAGAGCAGAGAAAAAAGCCTGCACGAACACCAACAAAAACTACATCTCCTCCAACCAGGGGGAGGGGTCGCCCCAAAAAAATTGTTAATACTTGAAATTAATATATTCTTTGTACAGACACTTCGCTGCATTTTATGTTTTATACAAAATCGATTGGTACTTTATGTATTTTTTAATTTGCCTATCCATTCTCCTGACCACTATATAGTATTTACTGGCTTGTATGTTTTATGTCATTGTTGAGAGAGGACCACATTCCTGCGTATATGTTAAAATAAACTTCTTGAGGGCTTAAATTGTATCAATAAATCATCACAGATAAGGAATGATTGATTAAACATTGAAATTTTATTATTTATTTTTTTTCAAATTATCTTTCAATGTACTATGTTTCTGATCAATGGCATTATATGTTTGTATTTGTAATAGATAAAAGATTGCAGGTTTAACTTGTATTTGGATATTTCATGAACTGTATTAATAATACATGTAATTGAGAATATCCATGCTAAATCAAAAAGAATGGAAAAGTTTTATATATCTTTATAAACCCTATAGTGTATTTGAAATTATACTGGCTTGAAAAGTAGTGTAATGTAAATTTGTCTGATATGGTATCACAAGGTTTAAATTGTCAGTTTTTACTCTAAAAATTAGTTTAAGATCATAAAATTCAAATCACTTGGAGAGATATGTTAATTTTAATCATGGTGTAAAACACGGTACTTATATTGATGGTATGTTGAAATGACATGTCAGCTAATGAATGATTTGATCTTTAATTTTTTTTCTTCAAAATAGAGATATCTAATAATGGTTTTCTTCAAGTGCTAATGCAATTATTTCAACTGAGTCAATGATTGTAATGAATTCTATTATCCAAGGAAAAAGTAACAGCAATGTTGTTAAGCAGTTGATTTTATATTTAATAGTCAGCCCATCATCAGTGATAGAAACAGATTTTCAGCAGTAGAACTGAAGATTTTTGGTGAGTAAATGATTAAATTCAACAAGAAAAAGGCTAATTTAGTACTAACCAAATGGATTTAGTACTAGCCTTGGCTAGTTGGCGAGTGCTTGTTTCTGTCACTGATCATGAAGCTTTTTGATATCCAAAGATTGATATCCAAACATCTGCCTGGATAATTATACTATTTTTATTACTATTAAATTTGCTTGAAATTTTAATAAGGAAACAATGAATTGTTAATTCACAAATCAGTTTCATTTAATTAAAGAAATAGTAAAGTATCAAACTAAAAATACAACGTATACAGATAAAAAGTCTATTCTGATTTTGGGGGGGGTCAATTTGTAGATTTCCTCTACATCTTCTACACATTGGCTTCATTGACTTCATAGACAAATAAGAACATGCATCCAAATGACCATCTGGATAATGCAAATGATAGAAAACTGACACATTGGGTGAGATATTGGAACTTGTTATCGGATACTTTATAACAAAAAAATAATCAGGTATACTTCAAACATACTGTGTCATTTTAAACTGATATTGCATTGTCACAAAGAAAGTTGTCAGAACAGAGATTTATGATTTGTGAATGATGTAAAACAAATCTCTGTCAGTAGTTCATTTCTGTTTACTGCCAACTGTCAACTCTGCAAACAACCTAGTGTCAGATCTGTATGATGTTAAATCAAAAGTTTTAAATGTAATAACATTTAAATGATCAGCATCTTTCTAAAATTACATGTGAAATTATTTTTAATCATAAATAGTCCACATGTAACACATACATTTTCAAGTGTATGTCTTATTTGTCCGTACAATGATATAAAAGGATGTTTTATTCCTGACAGTTGCACTGTATATAGATAACACTAGATTACCTGATATGATTTGCTTGAACTGTCAACTTCTTGTATGTGTATTATTCAAAATGCCCTTTATATATGTGACATTTGTACATAGAATCACATCATTGATGTAGAGTATACAACTAATAAGTTACAGTAATTGGAAGGACTTCAGTTCTTGTATTACCATATGTAGAATATCATGATGCTTTATATGATATAAATTAGAAAATATTTGGGTTTCAAATATTTTGTGGAAATAATGAGCATTTCATTCAATATTGTATCATTCAAACTGTGTGCTTGTAGACTAGCATATTTTTATGAAGAAATGTATTAAAAAGTTATATAATATCAAGAAAAAGGAGTTCTTTTTTAGTCTCAAACTATCAATTTTTTCAGCCTACAGATTACTATGCACAAAAAACTTGTCAGCAATGGCCATAAATAGGAAGAACAAAGTGGCACATCACTTTATGAAACATCAACAATGTTGGTATAGCTGTGTTTAAGGGGAAATGCCCACACATTTCTATTTTAGCTCCCAAACTTTTTACTAGTCCTCTTAGTATCCTGATATTTAATACTTATCCCGAGGAGCACTCCACTCCCTGATATCTTTGAGCAATATAATTTCTCTAAGTTCTTGTGACCCCTCTATTCACACCTATTGGATGGGAAGGACAACATCCACCACTGGAAGCTGATGTGAAAGACATGTCCCCCTCTGTTCTGAGGGGCGGACCATTATTCATTCAGGGGGTAGTGGAGGAAAGTCAAAAAAATATTGGTGAGACCACTTGATGGGGAAAAAAATATTGAAAATAACAATCTTGAAAATAAGAGACATCTGCAGGGCAAAAAATTGTTCAAAGGGTTTCAAGCTTGTAGAGGGGAAAAGGAAAATAAAAATTAATTTTGCCTTGCTTCGCTCAGCACTACAATAGGTACAATCTACCCAAAATATGTTTAGAGAGCTAGGTTTGAGACACCAGAAACAAATACAATTTACAACATAACTTTTAGGGTGACATACAATCTGAGAGCAATGCTGTCAGATACAATCTGCCAATAAAAGGCAATATCTTTTTATCTTTTACTTTACATAACTTTTATTTTTGGGCAAAACATTAACTTTCATTGTCTGGATTTCTTAACTTAACATCGATTATAATATATTAACAATGACATTTACTTCATAACACATATTCAATAGTTATATTATTATTTTGGGGGGTTGAATGCAGTCCCGGGGGGGGTACTCTCATGATTTTAACCCGCGGAGGCTGGGATGGAACTGAAAACCCCAGAGCCTGAATTAGGGAAATATTCTATCATTATTGGTACCCTGATTTAGGACTAGCTGAAATTTGGTACCCTGATTTAGGACTAGCTGAATTTTTGATACCCTCATTTAGGGATGATGCAGAAGGAGGGGATTTGGAAAAGGGGATTGTGATCCCTGTTTTAGGGAGAAATTTGAAAAACAGTACCCTGTTTTAGGGAAAATAATAAAATATCTTAACCCGGATGGAACTGAAAACCCCAGAACCTGATTTAGGGAAATATTCTATCATTATTGGTACCCTGATTTAGGACTAGCTGAATTTTTTATACCCTCATTTAGGGATGATGCAGAAGGGGGAGATTTGGAAAGGGGGATTGTGGTCCCTGTTTTAGGGAGAAATTTGAAAAAATAGTACCCTGTTTTAGGGAAAATGATGAAATATCTTAACCTGTTTTAGGGAAAATATCAGCGAAAAGGACCCTATTTAGCCCAGCTTCCCCGGTAACGCTGACTATGAGAGTACCCCCCCCCGGGAATGCAGTAACATGTCGATGAATTTTATATGTGACCGCCAAGCCAACCTAGCTGGTGCGATAGGCTTGCCACCTTGTGGCTAACATCTTCATTAGTTCTCAAAAGGGGCTGTCCAAGACGGATGGCAGTCAACCCTATGAAACGAAGATTAACAGTAAAATATTTACCAGAGAATTACACCCCGGCACAGACAACAAGTTTGACAACCATGAGAGCACGGGTAAAGTTGACTGAACAACCGGATCATGTGGCGGAGGCGACAATATCTCTACTTAATTTGTCCCCAGGGCAAAACACGAGGGAGATGAGCGGTATCGCCATTTTCCAAACAACGACTGTCATTCCCCTGGAGGTGCGGGAATATATTGGTCAGGAATGGACAGCATCTGAAAACCACAGCAGTCCACAGAGAAAAGAGAACCCGCTGGACTACGAAGCTATGTTCAGAGATGGAAGTTACATCGTACATTTACACATTGAAGGAAATGGCACCCTCCATCTCAAAGGTGAACAAATTTGCAAAGACAAATTCACTAAACAAGAAATATTTCTAAAAAAAAAAATTATTGGATCTTATGATAGAAATTATAAATCATAAGATCATGAAATTGTCTTGTAGATGCACAACAAATGGAACATTTTATTTTTTTGGCATAGAAAAATTGATATGAATTTTATAAATGAGTTGCTATAAAAATTGCACCCAGTGACACAAAAACACAAACATAGGTGCTACTCTGTCAGTTCTTGGCAGTTTATTTTCATCATTAACAACTCAAAATTTAGCTCTGGCTTTTCTCTTCAAATATGTCAGCCTGATAATCTACATATTAATTTTCATGCAAAGAGGACAGAGGCTTTCTGTATTTGACACGATTTGCATTGTGGCAGTCTGACACCTATTTTTTTTGTTTTTTTTGTTTTTTTTTTGTTTTTTTTTTTGGGGGGGGGGGGGCTTTTGTTTATGGGTCTTTTCTATGAGTACCCCCTAGTGGCAGAGGAGAAAATAATCAAAATACTCTACTTGATGGAATTTGGTACATTTACAGTTTTAAAATACATTCCTTATTAAAATTAAAAAAATAATGACATTAATTACTATTTAAACACTACCATATTTGCATATTAAGGTATTGTTACAAGTATATTTCTTTCAAAATAGTATATTGTGCTAATTTTCCTTAATGTTAATGATAAATTTGATGAGAAATGAAGATCCTAGTGAAACAGATTTTCTCATTTTCATAAATTTGTGTACTTTGTAAATAAAAAGGAAGTTTGGCAATGAGATATGTGAAAAGATGTGAAATGAATTAATATTTTTGAAATGGTCAAGTGTGTACTTTACCTAATATTTTTCTCTTAATGTTTTTGAATGGAAAATCTGTTTCACTATGATCAGAGTAAATATTGTTAAGATCACTTTTACAAAGTTGTTTGGAAATCCACTTTATTATGGTCCCACAATCTGCAGAACTTTTTCTCTTTAACATTTTGACATGATAAAAGAAATTTTGGAGCAGTGACATATTACTACGCCACTTTTTATGAACTAAAAAGATATGAAGCTTTCAATATATCAAAAAAATTTCCATTGTGGTTTTCAAATAATAAATCAATAGTTTTATTTAATATTACATAAATAAATATCATAAAATGTCATTTTATGATTAGAAAGTTTTAATGAAAAGGGAACTCTTTTTGACAGTTGAGCAGTTTTCCAGTACTTTTTTTGAAAACGTTCCCTTGGAAAATCTCACTTCCGACACTCACTTCCGACACCCATAAATACCCTGAAAGACGTTTTAAGAATGACACTTCACTAAGGTTCGCAGGAATAGTTTCGGTATATTGGCAGGTCCAGAAATGGATGTTGAAGGGGGATGTTCAATTAAATAAATTTTACATTTCGATCATTTGGTATATCCTCTTATTCTATGATTTTGTATAAGATTTGTGAACATCAATTTGCAAAAAAAGTAAAAACACTTGCAGAGAAAAAAGACTAGTATGTACCCCATTTTGCCAAATATAACCCTGGACCTACCACTGATGCCTTTCACTCAGTCCTTGTGTGACTTCATACTCATACAAGTCATCACTCTGTGTTGAACGCGTCATGTGCCAAATGCGTCATGTGCTGAATACAAAAAGCTGAGGACAGATGTGTGCGCAAAGACTAATCCTGTGTACAAAAATGTGACTCTGACTTGTTGGTCTAAGGTAATAGTGCGATTGCAGGTTTCCATCTTGTTTTTTTATAATGATTGGATTTTATAGAGTTTTTGTGCACTTCTGATTGTAATTGTGCAGTTCTGGTGTGTTTTTTTCAATGGGGCAGTATGGTGACCCGCAATTGGCCTATGATAAGTTTTACTCATGGATATACCCCTCTGTAGCACACATGTATATAGATATTCTGATAACCATTTATGTTATGTCAATTATTCATTTACTGGAAAAGACCAAAATGTACAAAATGGGTGATTGTTAGACCTAATGATATATATTTAGTATACATGTGCTGAACTCGCATACTAATGGAAACAAATCAGTTTTATTTTTAAAGTAAATTGTATCTGTGAAATGAATTTCTTCAATTTCAAAATAATGTTCACTAAAGTACAGACACTACATAATTCAGCCCTTATTATCAATACTTGTTTTATACGTTTTTCTTGTCTTAAAACTCATGATTGCACATGAGAATTTGATGAGGAAGAGCTATCAACCATAGGATTCGCGCAATCATACAATTGGCTGATAATTAGACATCTTTCTTGTGTATGATTTAAAACAAATGGAACATTGGATATTTTGGCATAGAATAGTTGATTCGAACGGTATAAATAAATTGCTATGAAAATTGCACCCATTAACCCTGATTTCGTCACAATGTTCACTTGCGCAAGTACCAGCTTGTTACAACAATATACAAATTGGCCCTGCTCTGTCAGTTCCTGGCTGATTTACATTATTGACAACTCAAAATTGGGCTAAAGAGCTCTTCTTGTGAAATTTGTAAGTCAGATGATCAATATATTTTCATCTTTCAGAATAGAAGAGGTCAGTGTGCGAAGGCTTTGATTGTATGCGCAAAGATGTGACTCTGACTTGTAAATCTTGTAAGAAGTTTACATACGATAATCACTTTGTATGATAAAGTAATGACAAGTTTTACTGAAGGATATACCCCACTATAGCACACACATAGATAACTGTTCATGTTATGTCAGCTTATTTATTTATTGACAAAGACCAAAATGCACGAAATGAGCAGCCCTACTTGGTGGTAACATCCATTGATAGATACTATTGATTTCAAGTTATAAATGTAACATTACATAATATCAAGGACATTGGGGGATTGATCCTTATCTGCTGGTTACATTTATATAAGCTTATGTAACATCAGGAGACATGGGGATGATCCTATGATCCTTTGGGTTGCTAGGCAATATCACTAAGTAGGGTAGTGATCAGATCCCATCTTTATAATATCACTCTCACTACCTTATAATTTCATTTTACGCAACTCAGATAGTGCCTGTAGCAGGCAAATTTTATATTTTATATGTCTATATATTATATATTGTTTATATTAAATATTTCAAAATCATTCCCATGTTATTTGGGCCAATGCTATCCAAATTTAAAACATTAATTCATTCTGCCAAATAAACATTTTCAAATTTATGTATTTCATACTCATATCGAATACATTAGTTCAAATTATTCTTACATTAACTTTAGATTGAGAATTATATTTTAGTATGAAATTTCAACGATTTTTCTTTATCTCATATTTTAGGAATTATGGATTGTCTGTGTAGAAGAGACAAGGACAATGCAAACTCAGTGAGCTCTTGCAAAATTGGCATAATCCTTGATGTCCTTCATTCCTATTTGCTAATTCTGCAAGAGATGGAGCTCACCTAGTTTGCATTGTTCTTGTCCCTTCTTCACTTTCAAAATCCCACAGCTCCTCAAAAATGTGAGAATAATGGAAACTAACATATCCGATATGAGAAATACATTTGAAAATGATATTGTCATGAATAATATGTTAATAATGTGATAATTATCACAAAAAATTAGATTCTCCATGATGATAAGAGATGATTGAACTTAAAACGACCTTCTCATACTTTGTTATAAACGTTTGTATGGATTTTAAATATTTTGTTATTGTTGTTTTCAGTCACAGATTGGAAAACATTAATGAATAATCACATTGAAGAGCAAACCTCTAGTACCAGCAGAGAAAAGGCCACTCAGACTCAGGTCAATCTCAGAAGGAATCGACACCTTAAGCAGATACCAGAGCTGCAGAAATGCCAGAAATGTGTCAATGGAACAACTGAAGTATCAAATGCTTCTGCACAAACTGAAGTGAATTTGTTTGCCCATAGAGCCACACAGACTGATGAGGACATGTCATTTTTGGAAACATCCTCTCAACAAGCTGCCAGTGATAAAATGAACAGTCATGTATCATGTCAAACAGAACATATATGGACTAGTAATATCATTAACAGTGCCATTTCCGAACATCTGTACACTTCTGTCCAGACAAGAGGAAAATATTGTAATAAATCAAGTGAAACTCAGACAAAAGTTGCAGATCATAATACATTGACCCAAACAACCACAGCATATCTGAGTGATAAGTCCTCACAACCAGAAGTTCCTGCCACCACCCAGACAGACATGGTCAGTCAGATACATGCATCATCACAAACAAACAGTGTAATTATGGACCATATTCTGACACAAACAGATTTAATTATTTCAGAGAGTACTGCTTCTCAAACAGAGAAATCTCCACTCAACTGCAAAGCGATACAGACAAAGAGTTCTCTCGTGGAGTGTACAGCATTACAAACTGACACGCTTAAATTGGACCATGTCACAACACAAACAGATATTAATCAGAAACCTACCACAGCCACAAATATAAATGGTTCGTGCAGAGATTCTTTTCTTGAAATAAGACAGTTACTTTCGGATAAAGCTGATATAGTGGCACCATGCGAGGTGATCAGTACAGTTAGTGATTCCCCGATTCCAGTGGGAACACAAGACATCACAGAAGTCTGCACACATTCTAACTTACCTGATCTGAGTGGTAGAGAGGGTGGAACTGAGGGGAACTCAGAGTCAGCGAGGTCAGAGGAAGAAGTATATTCCCTCACACCCCTTGTTGGCGTGCAGTCAGCTGTGTTACCTTGTAACTCAGTAGAGGCAGACTGGTCTTGGTTGAATGACATGAGTAATATAATGTTTGATCACAATACAAAGCCTTTTGGTGAGGAGCTGGAGAATATTGCTAATAGAGACTTTGACCCTCTTCTTGGATGTCTCCAAGATGAATTCCCATCATAGATTGATATGTATTAACTCCCTGAGCTCTCTGTGTAATCATAGGTATAAAGTCACAAATTAATGCCAGATTTTCTTGAAATTTTTAGACAAATGAGAAGGGAGGGAGGCAACCTTTTTCAGCAGAAGGGCTTCAGTTTTGCAAAATCTCTTCTCCAAGAAAAGAAGCCTTTGATTTCTGTTAGTACAAAATTTTATTGTATAATTTTCTCAATAAAATCTATTGTCAAATTATAGGCATTTCTTGTTGTAGTTCAACATATTTTCACTTTAAATAGAAATCCAGACAATCTAAATCTGTCAGAAACAACCACTTAAAAGAAATGGTTTGTGAATAAATAAAGATTGATATGATATGCATCCCTGAAATAATATCCTTCCAAAATATTTTTTTTAATGAGGTACTGGAAGTTTAATTATACCTTAAAGACTAACACAACTCCCATTTCAAGCCCCATTCATTTAATCCTTGTTACAAGCCCTTTTCAACCCATCCAGCGGTTGACCTTGTATTTTTGAGTGTTTTGCTCCAGGGATGAAAGTCTCCTGGCTGCCATAAAAGCAAATAATTTGTCAAAATTTCACAATTTGTACCACCAAAAGGAAACCAGGGCCTCGCTCTATCATATTGATAAGTGTCATCTTCCAATTCAGTATCAAAATCATAATAAAATTGGCCGACAATGTGTTGCCTGATTCTCAGAAATTGATCACAATCTGGTTTAAGATAAATGGCATTTGGTCTACCTTGTTCTCTTCTGGCTGTGCTGGTCGGAGCAATATGACCATTTCAGTGTCACCCCATTCACCCATCAGCTGACCCATGAAGTGATTACAACCACTAATCTAGTATGACATTCTTGTAACATCTTGTTATTTTGTAATTGCAGCAGTCATTTTTAGAGCCAAAACGAATCAAAATCTTCTTATAACATATATAACCGTTTTCCTCATGCTCTCATGATTTCAAACATATTTTAATCATTTATGTCAGTGCATTATTAGAGAATCATGTAAAATATCGCACTTATTTTTTTTTGCATAGAAATATTAAAGAGATACTGTCTAGTAAATAAATTCTATAAATTGCATGAATAAATGATCATAGATGTGTAAATGCATTGAAATTCATAAACCTAAAAAAATTAATCAGTAACCATGGAAACACAAACCAACATCTAAAACTCATTTTGCATCACCATAAAAAATGATTAATTATTGCAGTCACTGTCCATGATGTCATCGTGAGGATTTAATGTTATTGCATTGTGTTGAACTTTCCTTTGAAACCAATGGGTTGAACCAACAGGTTGTAAAGACAATGGAACTCCGAGAAGCATCCCTTCTGATCAATGGTAAGAAGTTCACCTTTGTAACCATTTACAGACCTGAACCATCTGACAGGAATAGGTATACCTACTCGGAGTTCTATGATGAGTTCACTCAACTGGTGGCACACGATGGGTCATTCAGTCATGAGGTCATCTTCCTTGGTGACTACAATTTCCATGTCAATAAGCCAAATAAACCTGATGTCATAAAGTTCAATGACATCCTATCTACCTTTGACATGAACCAATGGGTACATGAACCGACCAATAAGCTGGGGAACACCCTTGATCTAATCAAGGGGAAAAAGTTTCTGAAGAGCCACCTGGTGGATGAGTACATATCTGATCATAAAATGATTAAGCTATGCTTAGGTATCTCACCCCCAAACCCCCCAGAAAATCGATCAGGTACAGGAACTTTAAGGGATTAGATCTCCAGTCCCTAAGGAATGACATCAAATCCCTAACTGGTATAAATTCAACATGGGAACACTTATCCTTGAGTGACATGGTGGATTACTATGTCAAGGAACTCCCATCACTCATGGATAAACATGCTCCTGTCAAGCCTGCCAAGGTTACTCAACGCAATCCTGTACCTTGGATGAGTGACCAGTTAAAGCTGGAAAGGTCTCTCAAGAAGGCTTGAGAGAAAAATGAACAAGACTGGTTCTCACATTGATAAGGAATTATATAACTCAGAGAAATAAATACAGTTCCATGCTGAAGTCAACTCAATCTACATATTTCTCCAACCTGGTTGAAGAAAACAAGCATGACCCTAAAAAGCTTTTTAGAGTCATAGACACAGTCATGCACAAGAAAAAGGACACACCAATGCCCCAATCTGACTGTGAGGTCACTCAAGCTGAGAAGTTAAACACATTCTTTCTTGAAAAAATGTGTTTATATTCGGTTGAGTGAAACGAATTAGAATATAAAATAGGTTATATTTGGATATGCTGGTGGTGAGCTGTTGGCAGGAGGGACAGCTGAGTTGTTATGTCACAGGGTCATGTTCTGTGTTTAGTTGGGAGGTAAGAGATTTGTGTCATTCTCAGTTAGCTATCCACCAAGGTCAGGCTACTTTCCTGTTATTTATCCTACTACTATCATGGAATTGGATGACAAGTTGAAAGACTATTTGGACAGTAAATTTTCAAATCTCAAAAGGGAATTACAAGACAGTCAAGAGTGCAACACAAAAGAGTTGGCTAAAAAGTTAAAAAGTGATTATAAGTTCAAAAGGGAAGGACATAAGAAACAATATGAGTTTAACTTAGATCTGAAAGGAAAAATTGATTCTGCAGTCAACAATATCGAGTCTGCTGAATTGGATAAAGCGACAGAATAAGGTGGACAACCATTTAGGGCTCGCGGACCTCAGGCCTACGACATCTGTCATGCGTGTGGACTCAGGGGCCATTGGCGTATTTCCTGCCCTAACACATCAGGAAAGAAAGAATAGGTCAGTCAATTTAGTACAATTTAATTGTGAACTATATGATTGCAATCATAATAGACTAGTGATTGAGAAAATTGATAGAGATTGTATATATTTAAAATCAGAGTATACTGAACATTCTAAAAAGTTTGATGTATCTGTAAAAGGAAGGTTAAAGGCCAGGTTTGACAGCTCCATTTTAGATTGAATTATGTCCAAATGGGATATACATAAATGAGATAAAAGATTTGATTGAATATCATAAACCTACTCACATGTTCTCTGGAGGTACACAGAAGGATTCAATATTTGCCAAGGAGGCATTTAACAGCAATGTACTGCTATTGTTATTGGTTTTCACAACATGGTGAGTTATAAATACGTAATTACGATATGATTAATTATTGCAAATATGATGAGATGGATAAATATAAATTGATTGTTTTGAGAGATTTTACATGTATGAGTTTGGAAACAGCATGGGCTGGCTCACACGGGTGAGTTGAAAAACAGCAGAGGCTGGTTCACATGGGTGAGTTAAAAACAGTAGAGGATGGTTCACAGAGATGAGTTTGGAAACAGCAAGGGCTGGCTCACATGGGTGAGTTTAGAAACAGCAGAGGCTGGCTCACATGGATGAGTTTGGAAACAGCAGAGGCTGGCTCACATGGGTGAGTTTGGAAACAGCAGAGGCTGGCTCACATGGGTGAGTTGGAAAACAGCAAGGCTGGCTCACATGGGTGAGTTGAAAAACAGCAAGGCTGGCTCACATGGGTGAGTTTAGATACAGCAGAGGCTGGCTCGCATGGTGAGTTGGAAAACAGCAAAGGCTGGCTCACATGGGTGAGTTGGAAAACAGCAGAGGCTGGCTCACATGGGTGAGTTTGGAAACAGCAGAGGCTGGCTCACATGGGTGAGTTGGAAAACAGCAGAGGCTGGTTTATATAATGAGTTTGGAAACAGCAGAGGCTGGCTCACATGGGTGAGTTGGAAAACAGCAGAGACTGGTTTATATAATGAGTTTGGAAACAGCAGAGGCTGGCTCACATGGGTGAGTTGAAAAACAGCAGAGGCTAGTTTATATGATGAGTTTGGAAACAGCAGAGGCTGGCTCACATGGGTGAGTTAATAAACAGCATGAGCTGGTTAATATTATCATAAATGGATAAATGTAAAAGTAAATTTTCATGGAAGAGTCGGATTTATTATTATGAATATTAAAAGTTTAAGCTTGGATATCATTAGTTGTCTCTCATAACTGAGTTCGGATATAACATAGCACAGCTGAACCATTGGAGTATGGATATTGCAAGTACATATATTTTGGAACAAAATCTATACAAGGTTATTGGGATTGTGGATGTATGAATTTGATAAAAAATAGTAGTATAATAAGCTAGATATATGAATATTAGATCAGATTTAATGCTTGTTGTACAATATGTTTCAGAGTGGGTGAAACCACAGATAGGAATATGCCAAAAGGAAACAGAGTTGAAAAGTGATGAATTGAAAGAATTATCCAAAGGTTACCAGCAGCTTTTGCGCATGCAGCTGCAGACTCTACAACAAGGCAATACATGTATAGGTTTCAGAGATCGAAAAGATAGGCCAATAATTTTGAGGAAGTGAAAGATTTACCAGCTGACTCTTATCACATAGCATTATATTTGCTATCTTCGATACAATCGGCTCATTCTAGTTCTGTCTAGTTTCAGCATTGCTTGGGGACACAAAATGGCTGCTTTTGAGGATTCAACATTGGACATTTGTGTGAAAAATGTTGCAGAATATGCAAAGAGGTTATTTGCGGGAGGAAAGGTCAAAAGAGACATTGTGACATCAGATATGATATAAAAGTGTGTGGAAATTTCAAATTTGTATTCACTTAAAGATTTAAGAAGTGTGTGCATTGTTATTCTCTGTTTTGCAGGATTTTTGAGATATGATGAAATGAAAAATCTGAGAGTGGAAGACATTGAGTTCAAACAATATTACATGTCAGTGTTTGTAGAAAGCAGTAAGCACTGTGCGAATATCCTCATATCAGCACACTGTTTATTAAATATAAAGCACCAGGAAAATACACCAATACAGTGCCACACTTAAAAAAACTGACAGCAGTATATATACAACTTACTTAAAATTTCCTCTCCTGTTTATGCTTGGATAAGCTCGTTTACTTCGATAAACATTTTACTGATAGCTGATATTTAATGGCTATACATTCAACTGATATACATGTTTAAACAGATAAACACTCATAAACTTGAACAGTATATATGGAGAACATTGCCTAACTAACATACACGCCACTGTTTATGTAAGGTTATATGACCTATCCTTCAACGTATATATCAGTTTACATGATATATAGAAGAGTTATCCTCCACTGGATATGTCAGTTTAAGTGATGTATACAGGGCTTAATTATACTGTTTATATGATATTTAAGGACCCTATCCTCCATTGTATATTCCAGTTTATATGATATTTTCAGGACCTATCCTCTGTTGTATATGCCAGTTTATATGATATATACAGGACCTTTCTCCGACTGTATATGTCAGTTTATATGATATATACAGGACCTATCTCACACTGTATATGTCAGTTTATATGATATATACAGGACCTATCTCCGACTGTATATGTCAGTTTATATGATATATAAAGGACCTATCTCCCACTGTATATGCTAGTTTATGTGATATTTACAGGATCTTTCCCCCCGCTGTTTATGCCAGTTTATTTGACATTTACAAGACTTATCCCCACAGAATATGCCAGTTTATGTGATGTTCACAGGACCTATCTTCCACTGTATATGTAAGTTTATTCTACCTTTAAAAGACCTTTCCTGAATTATAAATGTCAGTTTATTTACCAGCACAATATGTAATTACCCCCAAAATGTACCACAAATATAACATTTTAAATTTATTATTGACAAACAACATAGCAAAAACTGATAAACAAGCCAGCTATCCTGAAAATATGCATATCGAAGGTTATATTTGTTGACCTTTTATATTAGGCCCTTTTTCAGATTTTAAGACAAACTGGTTCCTGTCTGAAAAGAAGCTTTCCTGAAAGTGAATAAAATGAATGGGATATTAAGTTATTTTATCTCTAATTGGTACACATAAAATATTTTCTATCAGGCTCTGTTAGAATATTCCAGACTGGTGAAAGGTCATTGACCTTGTCTGACAAAACGCTATTGGCATTTTGCTTGACAAACGGTCAGTGCCCTTGCCTAAAATGTATAAAAAGTATAAAAATATTCTTTTCTATATTTCCTAATGGTATACAATCATCCTAATCCCATCCCTTATAAGAAAAGGTCATTGACCTTACTTATTAACAAACTCTTCTGAAAGAAACAGTAATTGACACTTCAGAACTATCTGGCGTTTCATATCAAACCTCTTGTAAGAACAGACCATGCAAAGACTTGTAAAAGGTCATTGACCTTGCTTGTAATCAATTTGTGCTGAAAAGAAACAAAAAATGAAAGGGTCACTTGAAGTATTATAATAGTGAGTTTGTCCTTGCTTAATATGCGTCTTTACTTTGTCACTGGCTCCCTTCTGAAAACAGTCACTTGCTCCCTTCTGAAAACAGTACAAAAACTGTTAAAAGGTCATTGACCTTCCCTTTTTATTAATAATTGACCTTACCTGGAAGGTCATTGACCTTCCCTTTTTATCAATTATTGGCCTTTCCTGGAAACAAACAGTCCTGAAATCTTAAAGAACAGGAATGATTTTAGTACATATTTATCCTTGGAAGGTACGTGAAAAGGTCATTGATAACTGGTAAAAGGTCATCGACCTTGTTTAGTCCTGAAAGAAAAAAATGAAAGGGACATTTCTTTCATTTGCATGTGATGTGTTTTATCAGGATCCTGATATGAATGGTGCCCAGCCTGGTAGCTTGGTAAAAGGTCATTGACCTTGCCTGGAAACAAGCAGCCCTGAAATGAAAGAAAATACTGGTAGATTACAGTGGATTTCTCTTTGTTCAAACATTGTCCAAATCATGATGCTGAAAATTCCATGTAGATGGCATCTGGGTTAGGATAAAGTCTGGAAAAATATATATCCAAAATAACAGTTTAAATGTCTTTCCTTTGCAAAAACCTGTAACAGAGTGAGGCTTGTATTACACGTGTCAGCCTCTTGCTGGATGGTGGTTAGCATCCTGTGTAAGCATTTTGTAAACATGTCCTAACAGCTTGGGACACAAAGGAAGAATAGCTGTTTTCCCGCCACCAAGCCTGTCACCCCTCATTAGTTCTTCTAGGTCACTGCACTAAGGGGTAATTAATCTTAGAGTAATAGTCAAAAGTTTGGGAAGCAGGGATAATCTCAGGCGGCAACCAAGCTTGGACACAAAGTTATCTCTGATCAGATGTTATCCTTGTGTTGTGGTTAGCGGCTCTCTCTGTTCTCTGTGGGGTATTTTTCCAACCTCTCCAACTTGTCACCTCAAGCTATATTACTCTAAGAATTAATTAACTCCTGTTGAGCAAGCCAGCACACTATCATAAAGATTTTATAATTGGTCCAGGATTCTCACTTTAACCTTCTTCAAATCATCACTACAGATTTGCCAAGTATAGTGATGATCAAGAATGATCTTGAATCTCATCAGATTTAAGTTCAATTCATTTCACTGCATCCCTGTGCTGTCTCACTTGCATCACAAAATATAAATAGCTGCTGGATGTGGATTGGATGAGCACTTGATTAACCTTGGTTGTCATGGCGACAGTCTCCATGGGGTATCAAGTGGGGTCAGGGCAAATTGTTGGTTCAAAAGGCCAGCTACTAATTCACATATGAAGATTTCAAAACAGGGACGAGGGCCCATAGATGAGAAACCTATACCAGGACCTAAAGGCCAGAGGGTCTGGTGATTAAAACTTGTGGTGCAAGGCTAAAAGACGGCACTCTTTTTATTTTGATATTTTCCCTGACATACAATCCAAGATTTGTCAATATTTTTGTTTCTAGTGCATATATATCTCCACTCTAAAAAGTCCTATCAGGATCTAAACAACATAACAATCATGAAATAAGAGATATCTAAGAGATCTGAATGTTATATAATACCATAAAAGTGTAAAAAACGTCAGGCGCGATTTAGACATTTTATATTCTTTTTGTCACTTACTATCCAAGATTTGCTAGTATCTTGGCTTGTAGTGAACATTTTTTCAATCTGAAAAGTCCTATCAGTATCTAAACATCATAAGAATCATGAAATAAGAGATATCTAAGAGATCTGAATGTTATATAGTACCATAAAAGTGTAAAAAACGTCAGGCGCGATTTAGACATTTTATATTCTTTTTGTCACTTACTATCCAAGATTTGCTAGTATCTTGGCTTGTAGTGAACATTTTTTCAATCTGAAAAGTCCTATCAGTATCTTAACATCATGAGAATCATAAAATAAGAGATATCTAAGAGATCTGAATGTTCCATAGTACCATAAAAGTGTAAAAAACGTCAGGCGCGATTTAGACATTTTATACTCTTTTTGTCACTTACTATCCAAGATTTGCTAATATCTTGGCTTGTAGTGAACATTTTTTCAATCTGAAAAGTCCTATCAGTATCTAAACATCATAAGAATCATGAAATAAGAGATATCTAAGAGATCTGAATGTTACATAGTACCATAAAAGTGTAAAAAACGTCAGGCGCGATTTAGACATTTTATACAGCTCTTTTTGTCACTTACTATCCAAGATTTGCTAATATCTTGGCTTGTAGTGAACATTTTTTCAATCTGAAAAGTCCTATCAGTATCTAAACATCATAAGAATCATGAAATAAGAGATATCTAAGAGATCTGAATGTTACATAGTACCATAAAAGTGTAAAAAACGTCAGGCGCGATTTAGACATTTTATACTCTTTTTGTGACTTACTATCCAAGATTTGCTAATATCTTGGCTTGTAGTGAACATTTTTTCAATCTGAAAAGTCCTATCAGTATCTAAACATCATAAGAATCATGAAATAAGAGATATCTAAGAGATCTGAATGTTATATAGTACCATAAAAGTGTAAAAAACGCCAGGCGCGATTTAGACATTTTATACTCTTTTTGTCACTTACTATCCAAGATTTACTAATATCTTGGCTTGCAGTGAACATTTTTTCAATCTGAAAAGTCCTATCAGTATCTAAACATCATGAGAATCATGAAATAAGAGATATCTAAGAGATCTGAATGTTACATAGTACCATAAAAGTGTAAAAAACGTCAGGCGCGATTTAGACATTTTATACTCTTTTTGTCACTTACTATCCAAGATTTACTAATATCTTGGCTTGTAGTGAACATTTTTTCAATCTGAAAAGTCCTATCAGTATCTAAACATCATAAGAATCATGAAATAAGAGATATATAAGAGATCTGAGTGTTATATAGTACCATAAAAGTGTAAAAAAAGTCAGGCGCGATTTAGACCTTTTATACTCTTTTTGTGACTTACTATCCAAGATTTGCTTATATCTTGGCTTGTAGTGAACATTTTTTCAATCTGAAAAGTCCTATCAGTATCTTAACATCATAACAATTATGAATAAAGAGATATATAAGAGATCTGAATGATATATAGTACCATAAAAGTGTAAAAAACGTCAGGCGCGATTTATACATTTTATACTCTTTTTTCACTTACTATCCAAGATTTGCTAATATCTTGGCTTGTAGTGAACATTTTTTTCAATCTGAAAAGTCCTATCAGTATCTAAACATCATAAGAATCATGAAATAAGAGATATCTAAGAGATTTAAACAGAAACCTTGTTTTGCTCAGATGACACAATAAAGCTCCTGCTTACACATGTTTGCCCTACAATTGAGAGTGCCAGATAAATATATTCACAGCATGAAGAATGTTATAAACTTCATGTTTACACAAGGGGTTTGTGGCAGGAAACGCTTAATTATTACCAGATAACAATCCCCACTGGTTCACCATTTCAAATTTTAAGGAGTGGCAACGTGCATATCATGCTTCAATTATCTACAGTGCAAGTAAACATACAGTATATGTAGGTTTACTTACATCATATATATCCATAAGTAAACTTAGAAAGTATAAAAATGTTTACATTCACAGTTCATAAACAAGACTAAACGTATGCAGTATACAAAGGTTTCCAATATTGTACCTTATCAGAGGTAAACATATTAAGTTTAGAGATGTATATGTAGACAATGCATAAACAGTGTTAAACATATGCTGTATATGAATGTTAGCTTATGTCAATCACAACCACAAGTAAACTTAAAAAGTATAGACATGTTTACACACAAAGTTGATAAACAGGAGTATACTTACACATTACACAAAAGTTTATTTTTATCATATATAACCAGAAGTAAACTAAAGATGTATATGACAGTTTACTCATAGCATACTTAATCAGGAGTAAACTGTTGAATTCTAGCAAAGCTAAATATGATGATAAAGTTTAGGATGCTTTACGCTGCCAGTTTAGTCTTGTGGTTACTGATATGTAGTTTACATATGTATATCTGAAACTTGAAGTATAAGAGGGCTTAAACATATAGAGGATATCTTTGATTATATGGATCTTGGCACAGTGAAGGCTGATCAATATAGAGACGGTGCCAGGATTATAATAGCTAAATCAGGATTAGATATTTGCCCTTATGATATGTTGAAAAGGTATATGAGATATGCAGGTATAGAAGAAAAAGGTAAAGAAAACAGGTATTTATTTGGAGGAATAACAGCAAAGAAAGATGGTTCATATCAGCTGAAAAAGAAAGACAAGGCAATGTCTTATACTTGTGCCAGAGAATTAGTATTGAAATTGTTCAAGAAGGCTGGTTTCGGAAAACTGAGGCTTGGTATGCATTCTATGCGGGCAGGCGGAGCAAGTGCTGCCGCGAATGCAGGGGTAAAGGATCGGCTGTTCAAGAGGCATGGCCGATGGGTGTCCGAGAAAGCAAAAGATGGTTATATTAAAGATGATTTGAATGAATTATTGTCTATATCTAAGTGTTTAGGCATATAGAATACCAACAAAAGTTGGTCTTGGAGAAATTGCTAAGATTACATTTATATAATGGATAAAAGAATAATGAATAAAATATTATGTTAGATGGATTAAGGCTGATACTGAACGTATCTTGATTGATCATAATTATATATATAAGAAGAATATGATTTAGATGTTATTATATGTATCGTCATAAATTTGAATTATGTTAGATGGATTAAGAATATATTAAATGTTTAATCATATAGATGGATTAAGGGTAATGAAGTTGATATTAAAAAATTGAGTAAGATTTTCAATATTGATTTTTATGATAAATATGAAATCATAAATTGGAAGATAAATTGAATTATAAATAAGAAAATTGGTTAGATACTATCAGTAACAATATATTGTTTATGTTATTGTATCTGCCCGTTTTTTGATCTCGGTGGTGTAGCTAGCTCGCTCACAACAACATACTATTGTGTTTGGTTGGCGTTTGGGGATGAGTCGGGTGGGGAGAGTGACGAAGAATCATAGATCAAATATAAATGTGTTTATATTCGGTTGAGTGAAACGAATTAGAATATAAAATAGGTTATATTTGGATATGCTGGTGGTGAGCTGTTGGCAGGAGGGACAGCTGAGTTGTTATGTCACAGGGTCATGTTCTGTGTTTAGTTGGGAGGTAAGAGATTTGTGTCATTCTCAGTTAGCTATCCACCAAGGTCAGGCTACTTTCCTGTTATTTTTAATTTTTTTTAAAAATCCCGAGAATATGGAATGTTTGTAACTCCATTGAGGCAAATATTTTATGGTATAGATGCTCAGGCTCGGTGCACCTCCTCTTTTTTCCTATAGGTTTTTGAGGTTGGGTGGCTCATAGCATCTATGCCCGGATGGAACAGGAAGGTGGTTGCCACAGATGTATTGTTTGATTTTGTAATGTTGTATATTGGATAAAAAATATATATTTACATATAATGGAAATGAATAAGATATTTTAATATAATGGTTATTTACAGATATGTTTAGGTACTACTTTGGGTTTGGTTGTGGATTTGGCTATGTTTGGCTTTCATTATATATTCAGTATATTTTGGCTTTCATTATATTTGGAATATTTTGCTTATTTTGGCTTACGTTTCGGACTTTTGTATCTGCTTTATAAGATGATGTTTTGGAATAAATGGTGGTGTAGCTAGCTCGCTCACAACAACATACTATTGTGTTTGGTTGGCGTTTGGGGATGAGTCGGGTGAGGAGAGTGACGAAGAATCATAGATCAAATATAAATAGAGAGAATTCGCCTGGACATTGATAAGGCTCCACCCTGCCAAATTTCGCCACCAGGTGACACTGTGAACAATAGGAGTGTACCAGATACAGCAAGTCTTGAGATGTTCACACCCCTAACCACAGGTGATGTGCGAAAATTAGTCAAGAAGTCTGCAACAAAGTCATGTGAGCTGGATCCTATCCCGACCTGGCTCCTACTCGACCTCTTAGATGACCTCTTACCAATAATTACTTCCATCATAAATAAATCACTGATGGAATCAGCAGTATCTGAAAATATGAAAATAATAATAAAATATTTGTATAGCGCATACACCAAGACTAGCTTGCTCGTAGCGCTTCAGGGTATTAGCGCTCATTAGCGCATCTTAACCATTAATTCATCAATTGTATCCATATTATCATAGTATTTCTGAAATAAATAAGTTTTCAATTTGCTTTTAAAAGAATTTATTTTCACAGTTTATCTGATAGTAATAGGTATTTTATTCCAAAGGATTGGGGCTATATAGGCAAAAGACCTATCACCATAGTTTTCAAAATGAGTAGATGGTATTATGACCAACTCACAACTACTATTAGATCTCAGGTTTCTCTTATTTGTTTTATAAGAAATTAGATCCGATAAGTATTTTGGAGCCATCTTATTCAAAGCTTTCCAGGTTAAGAGAAGAATTTTGAACTCAATTCTCGCCAAAACAGGGAGCCAAAGTAGTTTACGCAAAATAGGCGATACATGTTCAAATTTCTTAATTTTTCCAACAATCTTTGCCGCAATATTTTGCAACTTTTGTAATTTTCTGATTTCGCACACGGGAAGATCAACCAATAATAAGTTACAATAATCTAAATTAGAAGTAATGAAAGCATGCATTAGTACATTCGTAGATTTTTCATCCAGACAATTTCTTATGGATGCTGTTTTTAAGATGTAAATAGCCCTTTTTGCAAATAGAACTAATATGATTTTTTAAAGTCATTTTATCATAAAAAACAACACCCAGATCTTTCACATTTTTAGACTTTTGTACATCTGTGCTACCAATTTTAATATGATCAGGAATTTTGTTAGACTTTTTAAAGCCACGGGCCGTGGCGCAGTTGGTTAAAGCGCCAGCTTATTAGCACCAGTTCCTCTGTGGTGATCCAAAGATCGTGGGTTCGAACCCCGGCCGTGCCGGGATTGAACTCGTGATACAATTTCCCACATGAGCTGAGGCCCGTGCCTAAAGGGTTAACCCGTTGTCCTTGTAAATCTGTGACCGGGTGGGTTGTCATGTCAAGGACCTACGACATGACAATTCAGTGAGGCAGCACTATATCTGCTACAAGTAGGTCTCATCACGAAGTGACTGAAATAATGTTGAAAGTGATGTAAAACCCCAAACAAACAAACAAAAACAAATAGACTTTTTAAATCTTAATTTAGTAACAACTAGGAATTCAGTCTTTCCATCATTCAATTTCATTTTATTGGCAAATAGAAAATCACGAATGCACTGGATGCAATTTTCCATATCATAATTAAATTTAATATCATTTGAATCATCAGGATTTAGAGACATGTATAATTGTGTGTCATCAGCATAAATATGATAAGAAAGTCCAAATTTTTTCATGATATCAGCAATAGGAGACATATATAATAATAATAATAATAAAATTTATATAGCGCTGATACCAGACAAGTCTGTTCATAACGCTGTGTTCAGGACATGCATCCTGAAGAGATGAGTTTTCAGTCTACTCTTAAAAGAGGTGACTGAGATACTAGTCCTAATACTACTCGGCAGAGAGTTCCAGAGCCTGGGACCAGCAGAGGAGAAAGCCCTATCCCCTATAGTCTTGAGCCTAGTATTAGGGACCTCTAGGTGGGTGCCATCATTTGACCTTAGATCCCGTTCACCCTGTTTAATCTGGAGAAGATCAAGTAAGTAAGGTGGAGCCTTACCATTTAGGGCCTTCCAGGTCAGGAGTAGGATTTTGAATTCAATTCTTGCTTGGACTGGTAGCCAGTGAAGTTCCCTTAATTTTCCTGAGATATGGTCAAATTTCCTAATTTTTCCTACGACACGTGCTGCAGAGTTTTGAACGTATTGTAGTTTCCTAATGTCAGATTTAGGAAGACCTGTAAGTAAACCATTTCCATAGTCCAGGGTTGAGGTGACAAAAGCATGGGTAAGTGTTATGGCTGTCTTTTCGTCTAGACAGTGCCTAATGGCCGCAAGGTTCCTAATGTGGTAGTAGCCCTTCTCGCACATTCTTTTAATCTGAGCCTTCATATCCAGCCTGGTATCCAGAGTTATGCCTAGGTCCACTACAGATTCACTAGGGGTAATATCAGAGTTGCCAACTGTGATGGTGCTTGAGTTACTGCTACCGAAAGCAGTATTGTACCTGTCAGTACATATGAGCATCTCCGTCTTGCCATCATTTATCTTCATCTTGTTAGATAGTAGGAAGTCCCTAACTTCACCCACACATCTTTCAAGGTTTTGCTTGTCCACATCAACCTGATGTGGGGATGAATGATCTATGGGAATGTAGATCTGGGTATCATCAGCATAGATGTGATAACTCAATCCATATTTGGTAAGGATATCAGACAGTGGTGTCATATAGATAGTGAACAGTATAGGCCCTAATACTGATCCTTGTGGAACACCATATCTAATGGGCTTCATGCAGGACCTACCAGCTCCCACTTTAACACACTGTTGCCTATTGCTTAAGTATGACCTTATCCAAGATAGGGCATGACCTCTAACCCTGCAACGAGATTCGAGTCTATCTAGGAGAATTTGATGGTCAATGGTGTCAAAGGCAGCAGAGAGGTCTAGCAATAGCAAAATAACTGACTTTTTGTTATCAAGAGCACCGAGTATGTCATTGTGTACTCTTAGTAGAGCAGTTTCAGTACTATGATATTCCTTGTATGCTGATTGAAATTTATCAGTAAGGCCATTCCTTACTAGGTGGGGAACCAGTTGATCTGCAGCAGCCCGTTCTGTGAGTTTGGAGATATATGTTAAGTTGGAGACTGGTCTATAATTCTTTTCAACCAGTTCCAGGCCCAATTTTTTAAGCAAGGGTGTTATTATGGCAATCTTCATGTTTTCAGATACTGCTGACTCAACGAGTGATTTGTTAATGATAGCAGTAATTAGTGGTAAGAGGTCATCCAAGAGTTCAAATAGGAGCCAAGTAGGGATAGGATCCAGTTCACAGGATTTCTTAGCCGACCTTTTTATCAGTTTACATACATCCTCCTGTGTTAAGGGTTTGAACCTATCAAGGCACTCAGCAGACCCTTTGACTCCATTGTTTGAAGTGTCACCTGGTGGTGGATTTTGGCAGGATGAAGCATCAATATCCTGGCGTATTTTGTCAATCTTTTCAAGGAAAAATGTGTTAAACTTTTCCACCAGCATAACTTCACAGTCTGATTGGGGCATAGGAACCTCCTTATTCTTGTGCATGACTGTATCTATGACTTTAAAAAGTTTTTTAGGGTCATGCTTGTTTTCCTCCACCAAATTGGAGAAATAATTGGATTGAGCTGACTTTAGCATGGAATTATATTTATTCCTCTGAGAGTTGTAAAGCTCCTTATCAATGTGAGAGTCACTTCTATTCATTTTTCTCTCAAGCCTCCTCTTGAGAGACCTTTCCAGCTTTAGTTGGTCATTCATCCATGGAACAGGGTTCCGTGGAGTAACCATTGCCTGTCTGATGGGAGCATGCTTGTCTATGAGTGATGTGAGTTTCTTGTCGTAGTAATCTACCATATCCACCAGGCTAAGGTGTTCCCAGCAATCAGGTTCTAGGGACCTAATGTCCCTCTTTAGGGATTGGAGATCTAGGCCCTTAAAGTTCCTATACTTGATTGCCTTTTTATGTGGTTTAGGGGTTGTCATACCTATATAGAGCTTAATTATTTTGTGGTCAGATATGTATTCATCCACCAGGTGGCTCTTTAGTAACTTATTTCCCTTAAAAGTAATAATAAAGTCAAGTGTGTTACCTAACCTGTGAGTTGGTTCATTTACCCATTGGTTCATGTCGAAGGTAGAGAGGACATCATTGAACTTTATGACATCAGGTTTACTAGGTTTATTGACATGAAAATTGTAGTCACCTAGGAATATGACTTCATGATTAAATGACCCATAGTGAGATAGTAGCTGGGTGAATTCATCATAAAATTCAGAATAAGTATATCTGTTTTTGGCAGATGGTTCCGGGCGATAGATAGTAACAAAGGTAAGCTTTTTCCCTTTGATTAAAAGGGATGCCTCAAGGAGTTCCATTGTCTTCACCACTGGTTGGTTCAACCTATTGGTTATAAATGGGAGCTCAGCACGCCGAAGTAGACCCAGGCTTCCACCTGAGCGCCCTTTGCAAGGGAAGGAGTGGAATTTGAGGGTGCCCCCCTCAAGCTCCCTAGTAACCCTCTTCTCATTATCTTCTTGTAACCATGTCTCAGTTACAAATAGAGCATCGAGGTTATGTTCAGAGAAATAGTCCCTCAATAGTAGTACCTTGCCTGAGATACTTTGAGCATTACATACACCAATTAGTAGTTGGTTGCTAGGCTTGGATTTGCATGGCTGTGGGTTATTCATGGGTGCTGGTCCTCCGTCTACAGACGGATTTCCGTCAAAATTTAAAATCCGTGAACGGAAAATCCGTCAAATCGAATCGATTCCTCCGTAAAAAAAATAATTTTGTGTCATCAAAATTGCACAAATCGACCCAAAACATCGAAAATTCAGTCGTTCGCTTACCGCTTGTGGCCGCCGCCTTGTTTTGGTGTTGCGGACTGCTTCGGTAGAGTTTGACGGATTTTGATTGGCTAATATTTTGACGACTCGGCTACCCACACCAATCGCTTTTCGGTTAAGTTTGCGAGGCTCGCTTTTCGCCGAAAATGTTCCGTCAAAAATTTTTTTCTCACCAGCACCCATGGTTATTGTTCGTGGCGCCCCCTTTATTTCCATTTCGTCTACGAGCACGTGTTGAGCCTGCAGGGCCATGTTCTGTATGGGTCTGTATATTATTTAAGATTGAAAAGCGATTTTGTGTGGGAGAATTGGTCGCAATTGACCTGTTGCGCGTATTTAACAAGGGTTCCACATCAGTTTGATTATTAAATTTCGCTTTGTTTACTTTCAAAAGTCGAGCACGTGGTGGTTTCACTCGGCGATTTCCGGCCGAGATCGTGCACCAATCAGGTTTGACCGAGGCAGTAGAGTGGGCGGAGCCAGGGAGTTACGTCACTGAGCATACGGGTTCTGACGTAGAACATCTGGGCATTTTCAAAGTGTCAATAAAGAAGCTGCCGGACATATTCATGCGGCGTTCAGCGTTACAACGATATTTCGTCGAATAAGATGTTCGAGTGTCATCGCCGAGGGGCATATTACTGTCAGGACTATTAGAGGTAAGCGATGCATGTTTTAATATAGAGGAGAAGTTGTGGATTTTATTTAGAGACGATAATTTCACAGAGTGGTGGTCAGGAATATCATGAGGCAAACTGTATGATTGGCCAGCACCAACTGATTCCAAAGTCGAGAAAAGAGGGGTATTTTGTTTTAATGTGAGCGGTTTGTGGAATATTGTTAGATGCAGTGATTTACATGAGGATTTAGCTAGTCTAATTATATGTTTATGTTTTACTGTTATCATATTAAGATTGTTAAGCGAGTGAGGTCGTGTGAGTCGGCCAAGGTGAAGGTCACAAAGGATGATGGCACACGTGGAGATGAATGGCAGTGTATTATAGGAAGACAAGATTGAAGCATTTAGATTTTTTACACAGGAATTATATACCGTTGTACAATTAGAATAAGCAAAGCAAGAACATATACAGACATCAGTAACATTTTCAACAAAACAGTTAGTTTTATTCAGAATTACACTCATAGGTGGCGCTGGCCACAACCGTCAATTAATATCAAGTTCATTATTTATACAGTCTTTAGCAGCGGCAATCGCTGATCCTGTCCCTCTGATCGTGATCATCGATATGGGCTTCCCGTCTTGAACCACGTCCTTAAGGTTAATGGAAGCACCGGATTTTTGCCGAAAGGATTCACAGGTTGAACCCTTTGTCCCGATTATGCGTCCTGCATCTTTCTTGGGGATGAAGATAACTTCCTCACGGGTCCTCTTCTTGGTCTCAGATTTAGTAGAAATGGTGGATGCAGGGGTTGTTGCAGGCCTCGGGGGGATGATGGATATCCTAGCAGGCACAGATAGGTCTCCACGTAGCAGCGAGAGATCTTTAGGAGGAGGCGTCTTCGGAGTGGCGGCAGGCATCTTCAGAGAGTTAAGCTGGTTAGCAACAGCTGTCAGGGAAGCTGTTAGAAGCTGTCCATCCTCAGCCTCACCCTCACTTCCATAGAATGAATCAATCCGCTGATACGTGTAACCACTGTATACCCAAGAAGCCAAGCAACTATCGAGGGCATACCACTGTTGAAGTATTTCAGGATCTTGGTCCCCAACAGGGGGAGGAGTGAAGACCACCACCAGGGGTCCTTTAGATCTCAAGAGGCGCACGGCTTTGGTAAGCCTGCGAAATACCTTCCTTCCCGACCATGATTTCTTCAATGGTGATGTATCAGGCAGGATAATGATCAAATCGACCTTCTCAGCCAGGGGTAGGTCCATGGCGATGTAGGCCAGAGTTTCCGTAGTTATGGAGGTCTGCCAGTCATCCCTGGTGAGGGAATCCACAAAATCGTCCTCCTGGCCCATAACACTGAAAAGTACTTGAGTGGAACCATCGGCCACGGAGGTCTTTGAGGCATCCTCGTCAGATCCGTCCTCAGCGTCAGCTGCGGTAGGAAGGTAGTGTGCCAGGACCTCCTCCTTCTCAGACAGGAGGGAGGAGGTGCGGGCCAGCTCTGCCATGAGCCTGGCCCTCCGGGTCTCAAGGTCCTGGATGTCCTTCTCCTGGGAGCGTACCCGGTCACTAAGGGTACTTATCTCGGCATTTGCGGCTGTATTGAGTGCCGTCAGACGGCCGTGAGAGCGTTGTAGGGTCTCAAACTTAGATTTCCAGTCCGTCAGGTCATCATTGGCAGCCGTCAGCTCCGGAGTGGCCGGGTTCGGGGTGGTCGGAGCCGGGGGGAGGTTTCCCCCGGATAGACGGTGCTTCATGGTAGATCTCGTTTCTAGTCCTTCAGTTTCCATAGTTGGATTGTCAAATTGATGGAAGCAAGGAGAATATATACCAGTTTGGTAGTAGTCACGTGTGGTTTGGTATCAAATGGAAGTAAGAAAAACGAACACGTGGGTATATATGTTCAATGAAGCAGGGAAAATCAATTATCTGTTTGCCAGGTACGTTTTGGGCAGGGGATTGTTGTATATATGTTTCAAATCCACGTGGTAGTAGTAGGCGTGGCTTATGGGCATTCCAGTAGGCGTGGCTTAATTTAGCCGTGGCAGTAGAGCATGTGGAGTAGCGCACGTGCAAGTGTAGATTGTCAGAGCGTATTACCGGGGTGAGTAGGGATTATATCCTCAGCGGTTTAGCAGGGCAGGTTATGTCGATAAACAAATATTATTTGGGTCAAATAAAGATTCAGGATGGTAGTAAAAAAGGTATTTAATTTCCGAAAAGGTATACAAGGTATACTGTAAAGGCAAGCGGTAATTTGAGAGTAAAACCAATCTCGGCAGAAGAGAAATGGTAGCAAAATGCAGCCCCGGCAAAAGGGGTTTGCAGGTATAGTCCCGGCAGAGAGACTTGGTGTAATGTCTCAGCAGAGAGACGTGGAATGTCTCGGCAGAGAGACGTAGGCAAAATGTACCAAAGGTACAGGGAAGGGGAGAGGAAGCAGGATGGACCCAGGTATCTCTTAGAGAACGGAGTGGTAGTATTGGCGGGCACTGAGCAGCGGCCACCAGCACCGTGTACCTGAAGGTACAGTCAGCAATCCAGTCCTCGTGGCGTAAGTCTGGTTAGCGTCCGCCAAACAGGCTACAAATCGGTTGAAATCTAGAAAAACTGGGTCCGAGTTACACAGGCTGGAGTACTCTCTGTGGAAACCAACTTTCGTTGAACTTAAGAGTGGCTAGAAGGCAATTTTCATAGAGCTTTGTCGGAGCTCAGTGAAAACACGTCCATTCAACACTCCACGCATGCGCAACCAATGATATCGTAAACAAGAAATACAGACCCTTGGGGAACTCCATATTTTAATCTCAATTTTCTAGAAAAATTACCATTTACGGTAACGTACTGTTCTCCATCAGTAAGATAGGAGTCAAACCATTAAAGTACATCTCCATCTATACCACATCTAGATTTTAACCTATCTAACAAGATGCTATGATCAATAGTGTCAAATGCCGCAGATAAATCTAATAAAATTAACAAGATAATATGTCCATTATCTAGGTCCATTAAGATATCATTTTGTACTCTTAAGAGAGCAGTTTCTGTACTATGAAAAATCTTATATGCAGACTGAAAAATATCTTTAATATTGTTCATATCAAGATGATCAAATAATTGATCAGCAACAGCTCTTTCAATCAATTTAGAAATATACTTAAGGTTAGACACAGGCCGATAATTATTTTTGATTAGCTCGAGGCCAAGTTTTTTTAACAAAGGTCTGATAATGGCAATTTTATATTTATCAGGAAAGCAGGCAGAAAGTAGAGATTTATTAATAATTTCCGTGATAATTGGCAAGAAGGTGTCTAGACATTCATAAATCAGCGAAGTTGGAATCGGATCTAATTCACATGATTTCCTTGCAGATTTTTTAATGTTTTTACTTCATGCTGGTCTTATAGTCTAAATTTATTCCATTTATGAGTAATATTATGTTGCAAATTAGGCTCAGGTAAAACAATGTTACGAGTTACTGAGGCAGAGTCTAAATCAGATCTAATATTATCAATCTTACTAATGAAAAAAATGTTAAAATCATTTGCAAGAGATTCATAGTCATCAGATTTCTGAAAAGGCGTATCCTCATTCCTATGCATTCATTTATTAATGACATTATACATTTTTTAGGATCATTACGATTTTCTTTAATAATTTTGCCATAGAAATCTCCCCTTGTTGAGACGATAAGAGAGTTATATTTATTTCTTTGTAATTTATATAATTCAGTATCAATATGTAATTTTGTTTTCTTCATTTTAGGTTCTAATTTTCTATTAAGTCTTTTTTCCAATTGTAATTTATCTGAAAACCATGGGCAAGACTTTCTAATTTTAATATTTCTATTAATAATCGGAGCATGATCATCTAGAATATTTGTGGTCTCATCATATACATCGACTAACTCCATAAGATTCATTTTATCACTAAATTTGTCACTAAAAAAAAGATTCAGATCTGTTTTAAATCTCACAACATTTATATTTTTCAACTTTCTAAATCTAAAGGATTTTTAGTAATAATTCTATTACGAAATCTGAAGGTACATTTAATAATATCAGACAAAAATTCACCTACAGAGAAATTCTTCAATTTATCATGCTCAGAAAAGTTTATAAGAAGATCAAGTGTATTACCCAGGATATGATGGGTTCCGTAATCAATTGTTGACAGCCATACAATTCCAGGATGTGGTTCATTTTCTTAACATTAGGTTTAGTTTTAATATTCATATGAAAATTAAAATTACCAAGTAAATAGACTTCATGATTTAAAAGTTTATAATAAGATAACATATTAGAAAATTCATTGACGAATGCCGACATTGTGTATAAATTTTTCCCAGAGGGCTCAGGCCTATAGACAATAACAAAATTCATTTTTTTATTTTGGAAGGTGAGATTGCCACGTAATGGAAAAAACCTGTCTGACTCCGCTGTTGAGAACGGGTCTAAGGTAATTGGCTACCGAGTTGCTAGGCTCCTCCCCCTCAGCCGCAGCAAGATTAGACTGGCCTAATTGCACTCGGTAATCCTCGACACCTCACGAGGTGGCCCGAGTCAGCCAGATGCTGTGACCTACTTTTATAAGCAGGGTAGAAAGGCAGTTCACGAGTGAGAGCTGTCAAAGACTTTGACACAAGAATGCTAGCTTTGAAAGGGTTCTGTTTGATGAAATTTAAAGCATTTTTTTTTCAACCACATCTAAATTTCTTGAGGAGTTTGAATATGGCACTGTCAGGTCTGTATTGCAAATAACTAATTCGTAATCGATCGGTAAACATCGCATTTGAAGCCTTTGACTTTGTTAGTGATATGTTCACAATGAATTTACAGATTAACAATTCTTTAAGTTATTCCAACATGTATTATTCTCCTTAGCAGACCCAGGGGTTTATACCTGGCTTTGCAAGTGTACACCAGGACTGACAAAATTATTTGTGAGATGTGGTTTCTGACATGGTTTGCATTTGATGGAAAAATCAATTAGGCTTTCAAATCTTGACATATTGAAATTGAAGAAAACAAATCAAGTCATTGAGGAGTTCCATGAGTAATCTAATGCAACAGATGACAACAATAAAGCTTCCAAAGATTTTTTTATCTTTTATTTGCATTTTACACATTTCAAAGCAATAAGAGACAGTTTTTAGGTTGTAAAATTAAAAAAATCAACTTCATGAAGGGATACTTGTTAAAACTACCCTATAAATTTACCTTGCATATTTCTGAAGATGACTGCATTTTTGAAATTTGATGAAATGCTAGAGATCCTCAATCTAATCTTCACAATGAATTTAGATTGACAATTCTTGCAGGTATTAAGTAACACATTACAAACTGTTTTTTGATGTGCATTGCGAGTTGGCCAGGGCACAGTGAGCCAGTCCTGCCATATTTTGTATAATGGGCCCATTGGTTTGAGGCATCAAAGCTGAATAGATGTTATCACTAGATATAATAGATTGAAATATGCTGGTAAACAACTATTTCTCATGTTTTGTACCATTATATTACAATATACCCCTGCATGAGATGCATATCCAATTATCAAATTTTTAATCAATAAAAAATGCAACAGGTTTGGTAATTCATATTTTTATTGCATTTGCCAACAACAATGAACATACAGAAATAAAAAACTGTTAAACATATTTCAGATTTCTATCCTATTCCACATCTTTAACATGGTGAAGGTCAATATTATTGCTGATATTAAAATATATTCATGGTTTGCATTTGCTCCAAAAATATTTTCTGTTGAAATTTAATTGTCTTCTCTGGAGATCTACAACTGAATGACAGGTCCGCCACATCCTTTCATACCGATTCTGATCTGGGGTGATGCAGAATTATGACATGTCCGTCACATCTGAAATATACGGTACATCTGTAATCAAATTTTGAAGCAATAAATACATGTGTAATTGATTTTTGAACAAACAAATAAGGGATGTCTCATATACAGAACAGCCAGGATTTTTAACATAGCATGAAGATTTTTTTTTTTTAATTTAAGTTTTTTAAATTAAAGTTTAACTATGTAATTTAAGTTAAACTATGTAATCCAGTTGACTAAGAATTTTCATGAGTTTTTTTGGTACTGTCAGCCTCCAAAATGAAAACATTGATTTTTTCTATGATATTACAAAATATACTTTGATAATAAAGACAAATCAAAGATTGTTAAACAGCCAGAGTTTTAACATTGCATGAGAATTAAAGATCAGATATTGAAGTTAAACTCAACAATTTATCCACTTTACCCCCCCCCCCCCATACTTTGCAAATTTTCATTTTTTTAAAGGGAAATGTCAGCCCCCCAAATGAAAATATTGATTTTTTCTATGGCAAAACTAAGTTAACTTGAACAATATAGACAAATCAAAGATTCTAGGACAGTAATGGTTTTAAACATTGCATGGAGATTAGAAATAAAAAAAATGAAGTAAGATTTGACAATTTTTCCACTTTTCGCTTGGCCGACTTTGTGAATTTTCATGAATTTTAGGAGAAATGTCAGCCCCTCTAATGAAATTATTGATTTTTTCTATGACAAAACTAAGTTAACTTCAACAATATAGACAAATAAAAGATTCTAGGACAGTCAGGTTTTTGAACATTGCATTAGGATTAATAATTTAAAATAATGAATGTATATTCGACAATTTTCCACTTTGCGCCTGACGGACTATGAATTTTCATCAATTTTGTGGAAAATGTCACCCCCAAAAATGAAAATATTGATTTTTTCTATGACAAAACTAAGTTAACTTCAACAATATAGACAAATAAAAGATTCTAGGACAGTCAGGTTTTTTAACTTTACATTAGGATTAATATTTTAAAATAATGAATGTATATTCGACAATTTTCCAGTTTGCGCCTGACCGACTTTGTGAATTTTCATGAATTTTATGGAAAATGTCACCCCCCAAAATGAAAATATTGATTTTTTCTATGACAAAACTAAGTTAACTTCAACAATATAGACATATAAAAGATTCTAGGACAGTCCTGGTTTTAAAAATTGCATGGGGATTAAAGATATAAAAAATGAATTTAGATTTGCCAATTTTCCAGTTTGTGCCTGACCGACTTTGTGAATTTTCATGAATTTTATGGAAAATGTCACCCCCTAAATGAAAATATTGCTTTTTTCTATGACAAAACAAAGTTAACTTCAACAATATAGACATATAAAAGATTCTAGGACAGTCATGGTTTTAATGATTACATGGGGATTAAAAATAAAAAAAATGAATTTAGATTTGACAATTTTCCAGTTTGCGCCTGACCGACTTTGTGAATTTTCATGAATTTTATGGAAAATGTCACCCCCCAAAATGAAAATATTGATTTTTTCTATGACAAAACTAAGTTAACTTCAACAATATAGACAAATAAAAGATTCTAGGACAGTCCTGGTTTTAAAAATTGCATGGGGATTAAAGATAAAAAAAATGAATTTAGATTTGCCAATTTTCCAGTTTGTGCCTGACCGACTTTGTGAATTTTCATGAATTTTATGGAAAATGTCACCCCCTAAATGAAAATATTGCTTTTTTCTATGACAAAACAAAGTTAACTTCAACAATATAGACATATAAAAGATTCTAGGACAGTCATGGTTTTAATGATTACATGGGGATTAAAAATAAAAAAAATGAATTTAGATTTGACAATTTTCCAGTTTGCGCCTGACCGACTTTGTGAATTTTCATGAATTTTATGGAAAATGTCACCCCCCAAAATGAAAATATTGATTTTTTCTATGACAAAACTAAGTTAACTTCAACAATATAGACAAATCAAAGATTCTAGGGCAGTCATGGTTTTTAAAATTACATGGGTATTAAAAATAAAAAAAATTGAATTTAGATTTGACAATTTGACAAGTCATACAATCAGCTGACAATCTCCCAACTCGATCATGTACCTCATTTTATTCAGGTTTCCTGACAAAATACATCATTTTAAATGTCTAAAATACTAATCATCTACATAACAACACGATCACACATACCTGTTTATTGTTTTTGTGAAGTGTAAAGTTGCTATATTCGTGAAATCTACAAGAATTCTGACAAAGAAACTGCTGACAATTTCAACACAACAATGGCCTCCACAAACTCTCCCTGGTCTCAGTGAAGTCACGCGGAACCACGCCGAGAACGAGATTTCAGCTGGGCCTGACACCTGGTTGCCGAGTTGCTACTCCCTTTATTATTGCTCTCAGGTTATGTCCACAAAATATTTTCAGGATGTTACTAATTTATAGATCAATCAGAAGGCAAAAATCAGGAAATATTAATCATTATTATCACAAGTCGAAAGATCAGAAAAACGCCGATCAGGTATCAGTGAGAGAGGTAAAGATCAGAAAACGCTGATCAAAAGGACAAGAATCAGATTACGCTGACCCACACAATAATTCTATAAAAGATTTTATTATACCAGGGAGACTAGAGAGCGCTAGTCTAATCAACCTATTCAGTGCGGAATAGGAGGCCAAGTATAATAATTATTAGCAAAAAATAATAATAGGTGAAGTCCTGTTCTGTTTTCAGTAGAGCTCAATGCAAGCGGCATGCACGCAAGCATCTGTGAAAACCGCCATACTGAAATCTCCTATCTTCACTGAAACTCCAAATTAATCCGAAAAAACAGATTGACAAGGTAGTTCAAAGTAGTTATGCAAATTTATTCTACAGTTTAATCGATCCGAATAGTTTAAATTGTCTCAAAACCATAAATAGTAGATCTTTTCAGGAGCTCGATAAAAACACGACCGATCAGAAGCAGTGTATGCGCAGAACCCCCCAAAATAGCCATCATAACACCCCTGCTGAAGAAACTTGGCTTAGAACTGATTGAGAAGAACTATAGACCTGTTTCCAACCTAACATATGTTTCTAAACTAACAGAGAGGGCAGTAGCAGACCAATTGGTCCCCTGTCTGGTAAGGAACTGCCTTACCGAAGTTTCAATCAGCCTACAAAGAATATCATAGCACTGAAACTGCTCTGTTAAAGGTGCAAAATGATATCCTGTGTGCTCTTGACAATAAGAAGTCAGTCATCCTGCTGTTACTTGACCTCTCCGTTGCCTTTGACACCATTGACCATTCTATTTGACATTCTATTTGATAGACTGGAGGCTAGATGTAATGTCAAAGGTCAGGCCTTCTCGATTCGGTCATATCTAAGTAACAAGAAACAGTGTGTGAAAGTAGGGACTCATAGGTCCTGCCTCGAGTCCATAAAATATGATAGCCATGGGCCGTGGCACAGTTGGTTACAGTGCCAGCTTATTAGCCCCAGTTCCTCTGTGGTGATCCAAAGGTCGTGGGTTCGAACCCCAGCAGTGCCGGGATTGAACTCATGATACAATTTCCCATATGAGCTGAGGCCCGTGCCTAAAGGGTTAACCCGTTGTCCTTGTAAATCTGTGACCGGGTGGGTTGTCATGTCAAGGACCTGCGACATGACAATTCAGTGAGGCAGCACTATATCTGCTACAAGTAGTAATGTTGAAAGTGATGTAAAACCCCAAACAAACAAATAAACATAAAATATGGGGTCCCACAGGCCTCAGTCCTAAGCCCCATACTTTTTACCATTTATATGACACCCCTTTCTGATATCCAAGCCAAATATGGTCCAAGCTATCATATTCATGCAGATGATACTCAGATTTACATCCCTATGGACCACACTTCCTCCCGTCAAGTTGATATAAGCAGACACAAACTCGAAAAGTGTGTCAGTGAGGTTAGAAACTTCCTTATATCAAACAAGATGAACGGAAAACGGAAATGCTTGTATGTACTGACAGGTAAAATACTGCCACTAGCAGCAGTATCCCAGACACAATTAGGGTTGGCAGCTCTGATATTGCCCCTAGTGAGTCAGTGGTTGACCTGGGCATAACCTTTGATTCTAAGTTGGACATGAAGGCCCAGATCAGGAAAATGTGCCAGAAAGGCTATTACCACATTAGGAACCTAGTGGCCGTCAGACATTGTCTAGACGAGAAGACAGCTGTAACACTTACCCATGCATTTGTTTCCTCCACTCTGGACTATGGCAATGGCCTAGATGCAGGTCTTCCTAAATCTGACACAAGGAAGCTACAATACGTCCAAGACTCTGCAGCACGTGTCGTAGGAAAAATCAGGAAATTTGATCACATTTCAGTAAAACTACGGGAATTGCACTGGCTCCCAGTTCACGCAAGAATTGATTTTAAAATCCTTCTCTTGACCTGGACACCTTACTTGCGTGATCTACTCCGAGTTAAACAAGGGGAATGCTGTCTAAGGTCAAACGATGACACCCACTTCCAAGTTCCTAAGACCCGGCTGAGGACAGTGGGGGACAGGGCCTTTTTATCTGTCGGCCCTAGACTCTGGAATTCCTTGCCTAGTGAAATTAGGACTAGTGCCTCAGTCTCCTCGTTTAAGAGTAGACTGAAAACTCATCTCTTCAGGATGCACGTCCTGAATATAGCGCTATGAAGACTTATCTGGTATCAGCGCTATACAAATTTTATTATTATTATTATTATTGAAAAACAAGTTTAATCTGGAGGCAATTCATCAAACTTAACTGCAGATGATGTACAAAATATACAAAGGCAGTCTTAAACCTTGATTTTATATTTGATTGAGCATTTAAAAACATTTTAATAATCAGTAACCAAATTTAGAATAAACAATCACTTTTTATAACTGCAGTAAGAATTTGAATTGGCAAGAATGTGTAAAAAATCAAATGCCTTCTGACATAATCAGGATATAGGTGGACCTCACATTTTCTACAAAGGTGCATGCATGCAATCTTTAAAAAAAAACTTAAATCCATTATCTGATTGAAGTGCATAGTTGATCCTTGGCCAAAATAGTTCACAGAATTTTTTTCAGATTTTTTAGACCTTTGGATCCATGCCCCCAGAGACCTTCAAGGTTATCCTTATATAAAAAAAAATATTTTGGAGTACAGGTTTGATCTCATATGGAAGCTCTTATCATGCAGATTTGGGCAGATATATTAATTAAGGTAAGGCTAGGTTAAGTTTTGAAACACTGAATTTTAGGATTGGATGGCATAAATCAGAAATATCCACACCTCAAGGTCATAAAAGTAAAATTGATAACCTTATACTCGGAATAAAAATGTTCTCATCCAAGGTTGTGATTTAAGCTTTCATCCCTTTAGTTGTATATGAGTAAAGGGAGAAATGGCATTGCATTGATCGCTCAATTTCGACACTATCTTAGCTTTTCAGATTCCCTATGGCTTTAAGTGATGTTTACATGTAACTTGTGATTCATTGAAAATCTTATTAACATTTTCAGGGAAATCGAACTTCTATGGACGCACCAATGTATCAAATCCTAAATTTGTACAGTAACATCCCCCCTAAAATTGTTAATTTGTTTTGTCAAGTGTCCAAACAAATGCACAATATGTGTATGTATTTAGCAATGTGAGACTGATCACTGCACTCACCGCACAAGCATTGAGTGGAAAGAAATGTAATATTAGCCATAAAAATGGCTGAATTTATCACAGTTCTTTTTTTTTTGCTATATCTAAATGCGGCAAATGTAAATATACAACTGTCGTATCTGTTTATTATGCTGAAGATTAACTCAAAATTCATGGCAAGATTGACTCACCTTGCTTTGAAGGAAAAATGGTCAGTTCGAATTATTGCAATTGACACAGCTACAAACATAGATGTCTATATTTTACAGGGACAACTAAAATATAATGGTTTTTACATATCCACATCTTGCACAGATACCATATACTGTGCTAAAATATCAACGCATTTTTGTCTATTTTGGGGGGATTAGCTGCTAAATGTATGAGTATAAATTCAATTCAATTCAATTCAATATTTTATTTCAGACTCAACAATCTTGATAATACACATTGAGGTCCATAGTTTAAGAAAAATAGTAATAATTAAGTATTAAACAGTAATATACAGTGAATATTATGGGACATTTACCCATTATCAAAATTTACATAAAGTGTTCTGTACCAATATTTCCATATTGCAGATGTATACTTTATATCACAGGCCAGTATGCTTTGTATTATCACATTTTCAGACTTTTCAATTCTGCCAATGAATTTAAAAATCAAATTTCTTACAACAGCTATGCAAGCAGGAACATTAATATTAGCAAACATCAAACTAGCACTATGATACCTTGGTAGGCGTAGCAACATTCTCATAATGTCATAAGCAACTTTGAATTTGTTAAAGCTATATTTATGAAAATTCCACCACAGCTGTGCTGTGTATAAAGGCGTACAAAATGTTTTAAACAAGCTAACTTTAACATCAGTGGTACACATGTGAAACTTTCTTACAAGTACATTACCCTGTCCATATATTTTACAACATTGCCTGTATATATCTTTATCATCTCTAAAATCGTCTGAGATGCAATGTCCAAGATACTTTACATTATTAAATACTTTTAATAGCTCACCATTTAAAAAAGTCAGGAAAGTTTAAATGTTTATCTTCCTTAGATCTTATTATCATCAAAGCACTCTTTTTGGAATTATATTTAATATCATGTTCTATCCCATATTGAGAGCAAATTTTCAATAACAATTGAAGGCCACCACTATATGGACAGAAAATAATCAAATCATCAGCATACATAAAATGGTTCAGTAGAACATCACCAATAATACAACCAATTTTGCATTCATTCAATTTCTTCGATAAGTCATCCATGTATACATTAAACAGATAAGGGGACAATATGCCCCCTTGGCGTACTCCATTACTTACATTAAAAGGATCAGACATACAATTACCCCATCTGATAACCATTGTCTGATGAGCATACCAATACATTAAAATTCTAATTAAATAACCTGGAGTACCACGTTTAACTAGTTTTTCAAACAATTTAGTATGATTAACTCGATCAAATGCTTTAGAAGCATCAAGAAAAGTCATAAACATTGTAGCATTAAGACTACGATATTTCAAAACAATCTCTTTCAAAGCATAAATACATAAATCAGTGCCATGTTTTCTTTTAAATCCAAACTGATTAGCATGAGTTAACACATATTTTTCCATTCTAGTCAACATTAACTTCTCTAATACCTTAAATAAAATACTTGCAAGGGCAATAGGCCTGTAGTTATCTTTACTGTTTATTTTACCAGACTTGTTCTTAATTACTGGAACAAAAATTATAGAAATCATTTTATCTGGCAAACACCAATGGACAAAAAAACCAGTTATACATTTTGACAACATTTGTAAAATTCTAGCACTACAATTCTTTAAATGTTCAGCATATATCTTATCCAAGCCACAACTCTTATCGCTGTCTAAAGTAATAATAGCATCTTGTATTTCATCAGCAGAAACAAGCATTTCATCACAATATTCAACATCATATTTAACATTATTTACAGTGTTACATAAACAATTAAATAAATCATTGTAGTGATTTTTCCACAACTCAATAATTTTATCACTACCAACAACACCCTCCATATTAGTTGGCAAAGGTGTTTTACAATTATTAATCAATTTAACCTCTTTCCAAAACTCATCTATACTTTTATTCTGTAGTTTTCTAGCAAGTGAATCTCTTCTCATGGCATCTTCATTATTCTTTATAAATCTTAAAGCATATTTAAATCTTGCATTTGTACGTTTCTTCAGCTCAAAAATAGAACCCTGTCTGGGTTTACCCTGTTCACGCCACATAATAAGTGCATCTCTTGCTACAGAATGTAAATCAGATACATGTACATTCCAGCCAGGCCTATGTTTATCTGTACAAGTTTTAAAGTTAAATAATGGTTCACTAGCTGCATTTAAACAATCCACAATGTTATCATAGTAAGTGCATAAGTCATCAATATGTTTAGCATCTTTACAGTTTACATTTCTACATCCGGCAACATCATCTGACATTGCAATATTCTGTAATAGGAAATCAGTTGATCTGGCATAATTATCAATATCAGGTTTCTTTAGTCTAGACCAATCAAGTTTACATTTGGTATAGTCATTAATATTGCCAGTTAACAATGGAACACAATTTACATTTAATGATATTTTAACAGGTATATGATCAGATGTAGCATAAGAATAACAAACCTCCATACTTTGTATTGTATCATGAGCATCAGTGGAACTAATACAATGATCTAACCAAGATGTAGTGTGCCAGGCTTCACTTACAAAAGTAAAACTATCTGCTGGTAACATTAATTTACTTGAAAAAGAATAACCATTCTCTTCACAAAAATTAATGAGATGATTACCAAACATAGATCTAGTATCTGATATATAAGAATTATAATCACCAAGTACAAAAACACAAGTTGTACCAAGCTCTTCAGTAATACTGGTAATTTGTGCAAGCCTATTAAGGTATTCACTTTAATTTTCATAAGACTCACATGGTGTATAAACATTTATTATTAAGCTGCCTAAATCCTGTTTAGACAGCCATGTTTCCTGTAAACATATTATATCATTATGTGCAAACAATTTTTCTACAACATGTCTACGACATTTATCACTATCACTTTGGCCTACCTTAAGACCTCTACAGTTATATGATACTATATTGAATTATGATGAGTTAACATTACTACCCTGAGCTGACTCGGTAGTATCACCACCTCTAGCTTCAACCACACCAGCTGCACCAGCCATATCAGTCGCACCTTTGCCTCCAACCGCACCATTATCTACAGTAGCGAACTGTGCACGCTGCCCACGTTCTTCATAACACCGCCGTACATATGCACCAACTGGCCATACCGCAGGATCATTGAAGACTTCTGGGTCCTCACACTCTGCTGTTACCCAAAATGAACTAAATCTTTTCTTGACAGTTTCAATCTTCCTACATTTAACAGTTAGATTCAGTTTATCATGTAAATATTTCTCCAACATCTCAGGTTCAAAATAAAGATAGGATTGTCTAATTTATTTTCTAAAACAACTTCAAATTATGAAAATATGCTTTGTGACAACGCTTTGTCTTTACAGTTTTCAGAATTGAAGTATTCCTTTTGATATTTCTCACAGAAGCATGTTTGTGTCTTTACACTCAAAACAGGTGGTGCCACCTATAATGAAAGAGAAGTAATTTGCAGAATGCAAGAATGGTTGAAACTTTTACATATTCATAACACTTGTCCTGTTGTATCACCTGCAGCGTCATGTTATTAGAATCAGTCATTGTCATCTCATCGGGGAGGTTGAAATCCGCTTGTGGTTTGAAGATGGGATTTTATGGAATTATTCTGGCTTTTAGAATGACTTAAACACGACTGAAAGAAGTTACCATAGAAAAGCTGTAAATTTTATCTTCGGATATTTGTACTATGTAACACAATACATAACAAAACCGTAAAATCAACATCAGTACTAAGTGGAACATAAAGAGGTAAATTAAGTCAAGCCTTTAAATTCCTTAAACGTGATCGCCTTTCTTCCAATGATAATACTTCATAGTTTGGTATTTATATTAAATAAGTCATTTTCAATGCAGTAGATGTATAAGTTAAGTTCTAATATGTAAAGCTGTAAAGGTTCACCTGAGAGATATTGGAATACATGTCCAGACTGGATGACTTGGCTGGCAAGGTAGAGCCATTTAACACCAATCTCCAAGTGTTGTCCGATGACAAAGAATGTCAGTATGTGGATAATGCACCATCATACATACTGGGAGATGGCTCTATCAATGACGGATACTTAGTGGATGGAAAAGGTCCACATCTTACTAAATCAGGGCTTAACAAACTTGTTAAAAATCTGAAACTGGAATTAAAGCCAAATGTAACAGATGCAACAAATTACCATCAACACCACAATACTCGCCCAAATGATAGAAGAAACCATGCCAACTACAGGCCAGGACAATACCATCGTCCAGGCAGAGGACCAGGAGGGCCTCCCAGGTCAACCACACCACAGGATCGCAATGCTGCAGTCAGATACAATAGGAATGGCTGTGTCCTATGTAATGAAGGAGGCCACAGTTCCACTGAATGCAGGCATCGCCACCATGGACCAGTAATTTGTAACCTATGCCGACAAGAAGGACATAAGGCCAAACATCATGTCCTTGCCCCAAACAGTAATTTCTAGGTGTCCGGCAATGACACAGGGGCCGCTTCAGTCTCAGAAACTAACAGACAAACTGCACTTAATGCAGAGATAACTGCATTGTACAAAGATGAACGTTCACTGAAAATATGTGACCTGATAATTGAGCAACAGGATCGTCTCATGGAACTCTCTGCCCAAAGGAATGCCCTAAAAGGGAGGGAGACACAAGCAAGGAGACGCCACAAAAAGCCACAAAACCACACTACAACCACACAATATGACCCTGATTCACAAAGAGATGGCTCCATATGGGATGAACTGAAAAAATATAAGCTAAATCACTCAACAAACATGACTATTGGATGCCTCAACATAAATAGCATTAGAAACAAATTTATTGTGATGAAAGATGTGTTTGAGTTTATGGATGTGTTCTCTATATGTGAAAGTAAGTTAGACATCAGTTTCCCACATGCCCAATTCAGTATTGGTGGACACAAGGTGTACAGAAGTGACCACACTGCCACAAGTGGTGGTGTCATGACTTGGGTGCGTAGTGATATTCCCCAAAACCGAAAAACTGAAATGGAAGAAAGTAATGATGATGTACAATCACTATGTATGGAACTTATAATAAGGAAAAAGAAGTGGCTCATAATATCCATATACAGGCTACCAGGTAACAACATGGATGTATTCAGTAACTGTGTGTGTAAGATCCTGGATAGAGCTTATGCTATGACGGATATGGTAATGATCATTGGAGACTTGAATATTGACCCATTTAAAGACGATAGTAAATCGCGAGAACTACAGAACATCATGGCATGTTACAATCTCACAAATATCATCAAAGACCCAACGTGCTTCAAGGGCAACACACCAAGTGTGATTGATCTGTGCATTGTGTCCAAACCAAGATGCTATAGTGGTGCTTTGAATTATAATTGTGGGTTAAGTGACTGGCACAACTTACTTGCCACTTCCACAAGGATTAGTATACCAAAGCGCAAAGTACAAGTCATAAAATACAGGAGCTACAAAAACTTCAATGAAGGAAGTTTCAAGGATGATGTTAACACAATTCCATTCCATGTCACTGATATCTTTGATGATGTTGATGATCAGTGCTGGGCCTACTCCAGGCTTCTTGCAGATGTTGTAGACAGCCATGCCCCCATAAAGACTAAGTTCATTAAAAAGCCACCTGCTCCACACATGCACAGCTCCTTAAGGAAATCAATATACCAGAAACGTATGACACAGAACAGGTACTGGAAAATGGGAAAAACAACAAAGAGTTGGAATGAGTACAAAAAGAACAGAAATGACTTTGTTGCTAAGAGCCGGAGATCAGTCTCTGGATATTTTGGGGCCAATTGCTCAGATGGTAAGCAGAAAAAATTCTGGAAGACTGTGAGGCCATACATTAGTGACAAAGAGAGTGAAAGGTCAGAGATAGCACTGAAAGATGGTGACAATATTGTGAATAACCCAGTGGATGTATGCAACTTGTTCAATGAATTCCTCAGCACCATAGCAGACACAATTGGCATCAATGATGATGTTTCCTCATTGGACATTGAGCAAATAATCATGAAATACAGTGACCATAAAAGTATAAAGACAATTAGAGAGAAACATGATGGGAGCACTTTCTCTCTGCATAAAGTTACCATAGATGAGGTGAGGAAAATATTAGTAAACACAGATGCAAATAAAGCCACAGGTTTTGACTTGATACCACCACGTATGATAAAAACAGCTGGCAATGAGCTAGCCCACTCAATGACCTCACTGATTAACAACATGATAACAACTTGCAAATTTGCAGAACCCTTAAAATGTGCTGAAATCTCACCATGTTATAAAAAGGATGACTCACTGGACCGTAAAAATTACCGTCCACTCAGCATATTAACATGTATTTCAAAGGTTACAGAAAGAGTCATTGACAAACAGTCTGGAATATACTTTGCCAAAATGTGGTCTGAGCATATATCAGCTTACAGGAAAGGGCATAGTACACAAACAATGCTTCTCAAAGCAGTTGAGGACTGGAGAGAAGCCTTAGACCAAGGAAAGTATGTTGGAATTTTACTAACTGATCTCAGCAAAGCATTCGATGTGCTACCGCACGGATTACTATTGACAAAACTGGACGCTTATGGCTGTGACAGGAACTTCCTGCAATTAATGCACAGCTATCTAACAAACAGAAAGCAACGAGTAAAGATTGGCAATGTGAGAAGTGATTGGAAGATCATAACCAAAGGTGTGCCACAAGGGTCAGTTCTTGGCCCATCACTCTTCAACATGTTCATTAATGACCTTTTCCATGCCATACAACATAGTGACCCATATAACTATGCCGACGATAACAGCTTATCCCATGTAAATGAAACATCTCAAGGTCTGAAAAGCAAACTTGAATCTGATGCAGAAGACACCACTGACTGGTTTGAAGACAATGGCATGAAAACTAATGTTCCAAAGTACCAAGGAATGGTTTTAGGAAACAAAACTGATGCACCAACAGAATTCCATGTGAAAGGAAATGTAATAAAGTGTGAAGAAAATGTAAAATTAGTAGGAATAATCTTGGACAAAAAACTCACATTTAACAAGCAAATTGAAACCATATGTCTGAAAGCAGGAAGGCAAACAAGTGCTATAATGAGACTCAGCTCACTAATAGAAACAGAAGTGAAGGAAGCAATGTATAAAACATTCATAATGAGCAACTTTAATTACTGTCCGGTTGTGTGGATGCTGTGTGGAACTGGAAATCTGAAAAAGATGGAAAAAGTGCAATTACGTGCATTAAGATTTGTTTACTGTGATTATGTTTCAACTTATGATGAACTTGTTAAAAGAAGCAAGCAGCCATCCATATCTATCCATTTAATTCGTACCATGGCAATAGAGGTCTATAAATGTCTTAATGGAATTGCACCAGAATATTTATGTAAACTCTTTGAAAACCATAACCTGCCATACTCAATGAGAGACAATAGCAAGATTCACCAAAAGAAGTACAAAACGAAAACATATGGCTATAGCTCATTCACCTATATTGGAGCAAAATTGTGGAATAATATGCCCTGTAAAATAAAGAACTCAATGTCATTGGAACAATTCAGATGCAGCCTTAAATCATGGGAAGACTGTAAATGCACCGAATGGGTGTTCTCTAAAAGGTTTTAAAGATTTTTGAAAAAAAAAATGATTTTAATATGTTGTATATACTGTACATATTACCTGTCATGCAATAGCTTTTAGCTAATGTTTCCTGTTACCCAAATCATGACTTTAAATAAAAATTTTGTATTTGTATTTGTATTTGCTCTTGACCCAGTCCAAAAAAAGAAACTAAATATTACATATTGTGATGTAACCGTTTTCAACGATCCTGGTTCAGCTAGACAAATACATATAGTCCCTTAAGCCATTGATCTGCACTCCCAGGGGCCAACATTTGAGCCACCACTGAGGCTGTTTATCTCCGTCAAGGAATCATGTGCCAAGGCCTTTGACAATATTCAACTTTGTGGCCTTGAAAGAAATTACCATAACTGCTGGTTACTTCTAACGCACACTTTATAACCAAACTACCCATATAATGGACCATGGCCGGAGGAAGGTAATGGCTTGATACATTATTGATCAAGACAACATGATCTAACAACAAAGATTGATTTAGTATCACGTGCTATTCTGTAAACAAAACATCATGATAACTCTTGTCACAAGTAACAAAGGGGATGGTGATTATGGAAGTTTTATTTTGATGTTGATATTAACATTACAGATTATCATGAGTTCATGAACGTGAGCTTGGACTATTAAATAGATAGTAAACAACCTATGCTTTCAAAGGAGGAATGCCAGTAAATACATGAATAAGCCTAAAGGTGGCTTTGTGCATTGCATATAAACTTACACAAAATGACTTAGACTGTTATGATAAAGACCATTACATTAAGGATTTGCCATGCTATATAACACACCATGGTATATGTCGCATGGATATTTAAACAGATAGAACGGTGTTTCGAGAAGGCAGGTAAGACATGCACAACAACGCATCATAAAAGATAAGAACATAATTTATTTTGTGCAAATATTTCAAAATAAATATGGAGGATTACAATAGTCTGAGTTCAGAGACTACAGTGAAAGACGATTGGAATGATTTGACGATGTCGCGGGGGAGTGACCGTGGAGATTCTGATGTTGAGGACGACATGCTACTACTGGACCTATGTGTCTCCAGAGAAACCCCAGACCCCTTCAGACAGAGAGCTCAAACACTGCCAACAAAGTTGTTGTCTGACACTAGAGACAATGTAAAGAAAAAAACAGGTGTATTAAAGCCTACACTCGCATCGTTAGCCAAGGAGAAGAGGGTAGTCTTTGATAAGTCTACCAAGGATAGCAGCATCAGAAATAGCACTGAAAGTATACTTTTGAGCACGCCAAGAGACAGACTCTCCACGCCAAGACCACATTTTGATCAAATAGACATTGATGAGTTTCGACCCAGGGCTAGCACATTATCTCCATCAACGCTAAGAAAGCTGAGGAAACAGTCTAAGGATTACACCGATCACGTGTTGCCACCGGTGACCAGAAAGCGCAGTAGTCGCACTGCCTCTTTTGAGAGACTTGCAGCTGAGAATCAAAAAGGCCCATATCATCCGCAACCTCTGCCTCCCATTCTTAAAAAAAGCAATGCTTGGACTGAAAAAGATAATGTAATATCCGAAGAAAGTCTAATGGGGGTGATCGTGAGAGAGTCTACACCAGTCTCATCAGTTCCCTGTTTCTTAAAAAAGGATAATGGAGAGCTAGACAGTGATGAAGCCAGTGTAGTAAGCGGCCCTCCTTCCGTGATGAAACTGCTGATAGAGAGGGAGCCTTTACCCGGGGGTTCAGCTGCATTCCGCCAGTGTCTGTTTAATGAAGCAGGGGCGAGTGACAGTGAGGATGATAGCGATGAGTTGGACGCCTCACCACCACACTATAGAGAGGACCAGGGACAATCTGTTAGCACTACCATTGCCTCAAAGAATGCTTCACACAAATCAGTTATGATTAAAAATGGAAATTCGTATTACATTGGCAGTGAAAAACTGCCCCTAAGTCCCAGATCAAAACGGCGAGTGCACTGGAATGACGTAGCTGATATTATTGGATAACTTATAACTTATAACAAATCATTGATCTCATTTTATAACATATTTGTTTAATCCTACATGTTCATAACTGCTTCTGCAGATAGTGATATCTGCGATGCAGAATGTGTGATTTTCATCGATCCATGTGACCGCCACAATATCCAATGGGATAAGCCTGGGACACAATGTAATCATTTATATTGTATGTCACAAATGATAACCATATATAGTGCGGACTGTTTAATTAGGAGCATTTTGAAACTAATTTGAGAAAAGACAAATAAATACAGAGTATTGGTAAAATAATTCCTCAGGCATTGTCTAATGTTTAAGTTCTTAGAAAAATGTTTATTTTCTTCTTTAATGTAACATCACAAAAAATAAAGAATGGTTTATTTATAATTCAAAACATTTAAATATTATATCAAACTCTAGTGAATGGTTTCTCAAGAACATGAACTCAAGAGTTGTATAATATGGGAGCTTTCATGCAATAATAATTATTACATGATAATACTATTACCAATGGCCTGATGTCACAGGTGTAGCGCAAAGTTCAATTAATGAAACCAATGATCCCATCCATGTATGTTTTGCTCTTTTGTGGTCAATCCTGATCACGAAATGTGGTGCATGCCGTGTTGAGAAAAGTTTACATAGTCAAATATTGCAGGTGGCATTTTCCAAACCATAAGGACAAACATTATTGTGGTTCACATTCAAACATCAAATGATATTGTCACGCCTGACGCCACTTTGGTGATCTCGATCAAGCGCTATTAAACTTATGTATGGTATTTTAGTATAATAAAAATGGAATATAAAGAACTGTAGGAGATTAATCATTTATGTACTATTTAATTAATCTTTTTGACGACACGCGGATGCTAAGTTATATGTTAATAAAAAAATCCAGCAGTTCAGTCCACTGAGTTCAGATGCAGCCAAATTGTATAGGCCGTGTCAATGGGCCGTGTCAAACGTCAATGTATATATATATCGAATTGTGGTTCCATTTTCAATATATATTCAAAGGCGACCATTAGGTCACCAAACATTAATCTGATGTATGTATACATCGGATTAATATTTGATGATCTAATGGTCGCCTTTGAATCTGTCACAGATAAAATTCTATCGGTACGATCTTCTTTCGTCAAGATCATTTTTTATGACATCTAGATCTACATATTCATCATATGTTGGATTAATAATACAGAATTTTATCTGGACTACAATATTTGACATTATAGATGTTTAATTGATTTTAAAACATAGGCCAATAGCGTGAGAGGTGTACTGATCCTTGTTTTTTTTATGTTCGTTTATCATTTTCTGAAAATTGCCTCAAAAATGATCATATAAATCCTTATCCAGCGCAGACTTAAGAAGATAATTTCAGCAATCAAAATGCATGTTACATATTGAATTGGGCTCCAACCTGTTATCTAGAATTTTACCGTTTTTTGATTAACACAACAAAACCAAGTTTAAAATGCATAACATTTTTTAAATTTTCAAATATTATATCCCCAACATATCTTGCAATGATATAAATAAAAAGACATATGGGGTCAGCACGCATATTTTCAGTTATTCAACTTAAGATACCGTATAATTATATTCCACACCTGACCATGGAAAGATCAATAACTTAAAAATAAGAATGGTGAACCCATGTTTATGTTTGGTTATCTTTTTTTATATATCTTTATGGAAAGTACATATTATTTGTGAGTTATTCTTTTATCGTATTTTAGGTATATACTTCAATTTGGCCACTTTGGGGCATAACTGTCCTTGGCCAATAACTTTAATCTGATAGAAATGCTACTGTGTCATTTGTTCGGATATCGAACCATCTTGCGTCACGTGCATAGAATATATTTACTCATGTTTACACATTTAATGTAATTAAGTTACTTAACCATTTTGGGACACGATAGAATAACTGTGATCATTCCAGGGGGTACATTTACAATGGCATTTGAATGTACGTACTGAGCTGACCCCAAGATTCATACGATATGAAGAAACTTGTACAGATTTGTGTTATATTGGGAATTATATTTCATTTGGCATAAAAACATATCTTCATAGTCAAACATTTGCCCTTGCCCTTATATATATTGCAAGATGTTTGATTATGAAGATATGTCTTTATATGTATTGTAGCATTCAAATCAAAATAAAAGTCTGCTTCCTTATTTCCCTTCATTTCCGTGAAATATTGATTCTTCCATATAGAAAGTAGATGTTGATGCAAATGTTGATGAATGCAATATTTGTGCAACGTATCTTATGTCAGTAACTAAATATCACCCAACAATACGATTCACTATCATCTTTCGTGGAACTTGGCTTATAGGGATTTGCGTCATTCACACTTTCCCCTGACTCGTGACCAAATATAGAATATTTATATTCTTTCTGCCATACAAAACGAAATAACAAGTGATATTATTTGATGTACTTGGATTCATGTTATTCTTGAGAATGACTTCCACTAATGACGCAAATCTGCTGGGCTCAATAAGATTTGCTGTGAGAAAAATGAAATAGAAAAGGCTTAAGTTTGTAAATGATGACCACTGTAAAAGGGGGTGTTTTAGTATAAGTAAGCAAGATTGTACATAATACAAATATTATTTGGCCTCAACTAATTACAGGCTTGGTCCAAGAAACCATATATTTGCTGACATAAGAGTTGGGCAAACAGTTTTACATAACGGTGCTGGGCTTGGTGGTTTCTATAAAGATCTATAAATGATAGCTCCTAAAGTAGAAAGTGGAAGGCAGGGCTACATCTGCCAGGTAAACAGGTAATACTTTTCATTTAAAAATTAACAAAGGAAAGAAACCCATTTACAATGTCCATCAGAGGAGACAAGAAAAGACATTCTCGTGGTGGGAGCATGGAATCGGTGAGATTTCAGGAGAAGCATAGATCCTATCAAAGTTCTCCTGCAGGGAAGCACAGACAGTTGAGACAAGTAGGTGCGCTGGGGAGCAGGATTCACATGGGGTCCCTGCCCGATCTGGTGGTCACACGTTCTCCAGACAACTCACCAAAAATAGCGAGAAAGAAGCTTCCTCATGGATCACATGAATTCATGAATGTCATGCAGGAGTTCTCTCATCTTCACATCTCGGACAATGATGCGACGGACACGGACAGTACGGACGGCAGTACCAGTGGTGACTTTATGCATTTCCATAGCAAGGATGCACAGGACATCTGCTCTAAAGCCTTGTCAACGCATTTTCCTAAATACATGGAATCATTATCTCAGGAAAGTCGCAGTCTGCCTAACAGTCCCACCTCGGCTCGTAGAAGAGTGACAGTTAACGCTGGGAGTCGGACGGGGCGAGACACAAAGTTCCGGAAAAGTGGAGAACAATTATCAGTTAGTGGGGATTTCCTGTCTGTCTCCGGCACGTCACCATTAACGAGAAGGAGGAGGATCACCACCTCCTCCATAGCAATGTCACCACATTGAACAGGTCACCATTAACCAGAAGGAGGATCACCATCTCCTCCATAGCAATGTCACCACATTGAACACGTCACCATTAACCAGAAGGAGGAGGATCACCACTTCCTCCATAGCAATGTCACCACACTGAACATGTCACCATTAACCAGAAGGAGGAGGATCACCACTTCCTCCATAGCAATGTCACCACATTGAACACGTCACTATTAACGAGGAGGAGGATCACCACCTCCTCCATAGCAATGTCACCACATTGAACATGTCACCATTAACCAGAAGGAGGAGGATCACCACCTCCTCCATAGCAATGTCACCACATTGAACATGTCACCATTAACCAGAAGGAGGAGGATCACCACCTCCTCCATAGCAATGTCACCACATTGAACAATGAAGACAGTGGGAACTGTGTTAAAGGTACACTCAATGTTACAGGAAAATATCCTTGACCATTATTTACTTCAGATCTCAAATAATAACATGAATGTACCACTTTGAGTTCATTTACTGTTGTAGGAAAATGTCCTTGGCCATTATTCACATTAGATCTCAAACAGTAACAAGGATGTGCCGCATTCAGTTGAAGGACCTGTCATAACTATTAAGGTTCAGGATACAGTGCATTATCCTCAGATGTTTCAGCGTATATACAAACATGACGCAAAAATGTTCAACGGCAAAACTAATAGCACCAGACCATTGTAAATTAATATATAATAATAAATGAATTTGTTACAGAGCATTATCAACAGGTTGTGTTTTAGGGTCTTAAATGTTAATTATCAATCTTGTTAAATGATGAATATTAATTGCCAAACGATGGCCAAGTTTTTAGTTTTGTTAGAAATGCATCCGTCCATGTGAGCTACGAATCAATAAGGCAATTTATTTTAGAATAAAATATGATATATACCACACAAGACTCGGATTTTAATATTTGACATCATGCATAATTTTAAATTGGGATCAACCAATGTTGTTATGGTAACAAGATATGGGGATGTTTAATCTGCAATTAAGCAATCAAATACTAAATTATTTGAAGTAAATTTATATCTATATTTAGATGAATGTTAAGTCAATAATGTTGTGTTAATTTTCTTGAATGCTTAGTTGCATAGTGTTTGATTTGGAAAGCTTTATTTTCCATTCCAGTTTTGTTGAGAACAATATTTGTATGAAATCTAGCGCGTCGTCTGCTTTATTTAGTTCTTGTTGATTTCAACATATATACTGACCTATTTGTTCCATTTGAAAGAGTTATACATCTAATACTTATTTATATCTATGAGAACACAATTGCATGTATTTTATTGCACACAAAAGCTGATTCTAACAAATACAAATTATCTCTTTCGGGGAACAAAGCATAAAAATGAATATATTTAGATGTAAAATTCATAAAATATAAACACCCTTAATTAATTACCATGTACAAAATATGGGCTATAAATGACAAGATGGTGTCAAAATATATAAATATATCACTCATGCCTTAATATTTATGCAGAGTATTGCAAAAGTTTTATTCATGCCACTGTTATGACTCATGCCGATGATTTTTTTGCTTTCCCTGCTGTTCCTGATTTGTTCCTCTGACACTGATCATATCTTTTTCCCCTGACATTCCTCTTGCCCTTTTCCACTGACACTGTTCATACTTTTCCCCCAGATGTTCCCCTTGTCTTTTCTAGTGAAGCTGCTCGTGTCTTTTCCCCTGACATTCCCCTTGCCCTTTTCCACTGACACTATTCATACCTTTTCCCCCTGACATTACCCTTGCCCTTTTCCACTGACACTATTCATACCTTTTTCCCCTGACATTCCCCTTGCCCTTTTCCACTGACACTATTCATACCTTTTCCCCCTGACATTCCCCTTGCCCTTTTCCACTGACACCTTTCATACCTTTTTCCCCTGACATTCCCCTTGCCCTTTTCCACTGACACTATTCATACCTTTTTCCTCTGACATTCTCCTTGCCCTTTTCCACTGATACTATTCATACCTTTTTCCCTTGATGTTCCCCTTGCTCTTTTCTAGTGAAGCTGCTCGTTTCTTTTCCCCTAACATTCCCCTTGCCCTTTTCCACTGAAACTGTTCATACCTTCCCCCCCCCCTGATGTTCCACTTCCCTTTTCCACTGAAACTATGTATTTTTCCCCTGACATTCCCCTTACCCCTTCCCACTGAAGCTGTACATGTCTATTTCCTCTGGGCATGTATAGTCCCTATATTATGGTTCCTATCTTGGAGTAATTATGCATGGAAGCATGACGTCCATTATTTGAGGTATGGCAGTCATGGCAACTTATTGTTTTGCACAATAGATTCAAAATATTTGGATCCTGTCAGAATTGCCAACTTCAGAACAGTGGAAAAGTCTAAACAGATGAATTGAAATAGTTTTGGAAAAAAGAAATGTCAAAACTTTCTGACCTTGCACCTATATGACTTTATCATAACATCCAAGGCAGCAACTATGACGTCCCTATGCGTCACCACGCCTCCATTCATAATTACTGCAAGGTGCCTACAATTTGGTATAATTGTGCCAAGGATAGTAATCCTTAATTCTTTAATCATTTGTGATCTGTAAAGTAACCTGTACAAGATGGCTACTGACACAAGTTGATATATTTGTACAAAATATCAATACATCCCTGCATAAGAAATGGTGTCAAATGGAATGGTCAAATGGTCAAATTTGATTGACAAATGAAATCTGGCATATATTTCAAAAACATTTTTAGCAATATCTTTATTATATTTTTCTGTCTTTCTGCTCATATCTGTTATTATTCGAAAATAAAATTTAAAACCATTTGGAATATCAACTCAGTTATCAATACAAAAAGCAAAATTGATTTCTATTATTCAAAGTATGAAGTTGTATTAATTAAAGTTGACTATGTCAACTATGCCAAAAAATTAAATCACAAATAGTAATTTCAATAAAAAACAAATATTGATTTCAAGAATTTTTGGGAAACAAGCATAGTAACATATTTTATGATTTACAGACTCAATTCTCTTTTCAGCAGAACTGAATTCACACAACAATAACATGCAAAACAGGTTTTTAATTGTGTAAAAAACAGTTATCAAACTCTCAATAAGAGGACCAAGTATCAAACATAACCTGGCACCCAATGCTCAAGTGGTAAGGCATAAATAATCGTGTCAGTAGTCTACGGAGTAGTCTACTTGAACTATATGGGACGATATCATTGGTTATATCCAGATTGACATATTCTTTACAAACATGGCAAATTGTGCTAATATATTTCATATAAATAAAATATTTCATTATTCCAATTCAGGTTTAGTTGCTGTCATTTTAATCTTTAATTCAAAACATTTATATACATCATAATATGAGACACATCAAATGTGGACTTCCATTTAGAAATTAGATGCAAAGAGGAACACTTATCAACATTTAATATCACAAAAACTAATCCATATCGTCAAATTCTCAATTATCACAGAATATTCTCCCTGATATTTGATTACTAAAACAAAGCTCAATGCCAGATATTTCTATATCTTTCCCACAATTCAGAATATCCATTTATGATCAAGAATGCACTGTACTGTACCACTGTACTGTACAATTGAACAATAATGTAATACTATTTATGGGTGCTCCTTCAAAGTGTTGTAAACCTATTATGCATCACACAAAATAACCAATCTTTCAGTCAGTTTATCATTAAGTTTATAAACACTATAATTGTATTATTTTGTCCAAAGGCTTGGTGAATATATTTCTTTGAATCGAAGAGCACCTGTCAGTCATCCAGAGATTCATATTGTTCCCCAGACTGAAAGATACTTTCATACAGCTAATGGACATTATCCTGAAAGTATATCAAATTTCAACTGTGTATCTGATCCATCATAGGAGTATTCAGAATGAAATTTTAATTTTGAGCTGTTGAGCTGACACATTTCAATTTTTCACTGTACAATATACACACATATTGTCTTTACTATATGTCAGAGCATATCAGCATCCAATTTATTTGTCCATGCTACAAGATCATCTACTTCTTCTTCCCACATTTCCTCTTCAGCTTCCTGACCTCCAGGGATTTCACCTTCTCCAAGGTCATCTGTACCATCAACTGTCACAGATTAAGAATACATTATATCATCAGATTTTAATGGGAAACATTTCCTTCAAATTTTAAAAACAAGCTAATAGTCATGTTGGTCCTCCAGCCTGTTAATAAACAGTGTAAACAAGGCTACTTTGACAAATTCACGATGGCAATCTGATAATAGAATCTTTTGGTGAAAAGTTAATGGTAAACTCAATTTGGGGCAAGCAAGACATCTGTAAAGCCATTTGAATGTGACCTTATCTTGACCCTGAGGGAAGGTTTTATCAAAAGGCTACATAAAATGCTTCCAAAAGACAAGATGTATATATCTGTAATGTGTTTTGGCAATCCAGGCATTGTGGGCAAGCTAGAGAACTAAAATACTTTGATCTTGGTCTAATTCCAGAGGTAAAAATGTACATTACAAAGATCAACATGAAACTTTTCCAAGCACAATACATCTGTAATGTTTGGTAACAATCCAGGCAGTTTGGGCAATTTAGAACACCAACAGTTAGAGAAACAGCATTAATCTGAACCATGATCCAATAGCACATGTCATGAAAGGTCATTATCGAACCTGTCTGAGATTATTCTATTATCAAATTTAAAAATTGTAACGGAGAGGCAAAATCAAACTTGTCTGAGATTTTACCATGAAGCTTGACCAAGTTTCTAGCCCCCTCCTCATGTGAGAGGGGCTGACCTAGCCAGGGGATTGTAGAGCTATGGCATCTCGTTATGAATTATATGGACCCTCACAGCATAAAAAGGTTCATAAGGAATGGTAACAGTCAACCATGAAGCTTGCATGTGCATTTTTGGCAAGTATTCAAATAACAAAATTCAACAAGAGCATTGACTCTAAGTCCCCCGCACTTTGGGCACAATAGATGTTTATGGTTGATGAAATGTCTGGAAAGGGTAGTGTTAAATGCAAAAAAAAAATCCAACAATAAAAACAGTAACAAAAACACAGACGCAAGTGCACGCAGACAGATGATGGTTGCCATGGCAACATCATTGAGCAATCACGGCCATAACATAATCAGATTGGGGGGAGGTCCCCAGGAGTGCATTTGTGAAATATCTAATCTAAATGTAAAACGGTTGTGGCTGTATCATGCTCTCAAGTCATTTACCACGATGGTCGCCAAGACAACAAAAATCAACCAATCACAGCAATAACATAATCAGATTGGGGGGAGGTCCCCAGGAGTGCATTTGTGCAATATCTAAGCTAAATGTAAAACGGTTGTGGCTGTATCATGCTCTCAAGTCATTTACCACGATGGTCGCCAAGACAACAAAAATCAACCAATCACAGCAATAACATAATCAGATTGGGGGAAGGTCCCCAGGAGTGCATGTGTGCAATATCTAAGGTGAATGTCAAACCATTGTGGCTATATTGTGTACACAAATAATTTAACACAGACAGACGGACGCAGCTCAATTTAATGTCCCCAGCTTTTCACGTTGCAAAGAATGCGGGGAGCAAAAAGTTGAAAATGTCAACATTACGCTCATCGTAAATTTTAACATGCAGCATGCATATGAAGAGTGTGGTACCAATCATTGCCATTTTGGCAAGTGAGAGAATCCAAGGTATTCTAATAACAATGCCCACAAGGTCATGGAAAGGTAAACATCAAACTGGCACCAGGTTTTATCATGAAACATACAAAAAATCAATTACAGCATGATATGCATGCATCAAAAGTATCCCCACTTACACAAAATTATATTTCAATTTTTTTTATGTAATAATCTACAGTTACTTACTGGGTGTTCTTTTTGGTGTTCTAGGCTGGAGATATATTTTTCTCATCCTATTGATGTGATCAATTTTGGCCTGTTTCAGATCTGGAGGGGGTTCGGATTGGCTACTCCTAAATTTTCCATACATCAATGAGTTGTGTCTGAAATAAAATATTCCAGTTATCAACAATTTGATATACTTTTTATCAATAAGTTGAAGAAATTGAATAGTTATTCATCAAATCCAACATTTATTTTCTTGGATACCTATACTTAATATATTTTTAAAAGAGTAGTAAAGTACATGAAAAAACCTTACTCTTCTATTTGTTTTGACATTTGAAGTTGAAGTTCTCCTAAAGGTAAACCAAAATGAGCAGCTTCTAGTGATGGGTTATCCTTCAGAACATTTAACACTGAAAATATTAAACATTTAATTCATTTCAAAACAAATGTCTTTTGAATGCCAATTCATAAAAAGGTTACCAAAAAGCTTTCAGTTTGTGGGGATTCTTCGATTTAATTTGAACAAACATGTATAGATTATCATTTATCAACTTATGACATAATTACAAAATTCATAAAACCTACAGGGATTGACAGCATCATAGTTGACTTTGGAGGTGGCTATGCCGGCCCAAGTCCTGTGATAATCATCAAATGACAATTTGCTTGCCTTCTTGGGGGGAGGGGATGGCTTGGCTATAAATGGTGTAATAATTTGTCGTTTTGAAGTTCCCGCAAATGGCTTTACTGGTCCTTCATGATGTGGACTCATACCAGCTGAAAGATACAACAAGATTGTAACATATATACCTTATCTTCATTTCACCAGGTATGTGTAGTTTCTGAAGTATCAAAGATTACCAAATATATAAAGACAATTTACCTTCCACACGTTGGCTGGCAGTGACACATTCCTGAACCATCTGCTTGTAGGCATGAGGAGAGTGTTTCAACAAACTCACAGCTTCCAGATTCACAGCACTCTCCAACACTGGGTCGGATAGCATCATCTGAGTAATTAAAAGAAATAGCTTTCTGACCATATAGAATCTCCATAAAACAGCTACTGTTTAAAAAATGGCATTATAACAGTGATGGTAAATCTATTCTGGTAAGAAGAATACCATTCTTTTCTTTTATCTTTTTGGGTATAAGAAATAACAAACATTTTGTAAATTGATTCTGAATTACAATGTTTTTAAATAAATGACATTGAATCAAGTTAACAAATATTTTGTTATTATTTAATCAAGCATTATGTATAGAATCCTACCTGTATTGTTATCAATATAGTGGTGAGAGAGTATTTCTCCTGCCACTGGTCATGGTCATCCAGGAAGTCCACACAAGGTTTGCCTGTGATCATGTCCACATTAGGGTGGAAAGGGATCGTGTGAAAACATACTTCTGGTGGCTTGGAATTGTAAAATTCATCAAACTTTAGATACAAGCGAAATACTCCTCCTGAAAAAAAAAAAGAAAAAAAAAAACTTTTGAAATATGAACATTCACTCCCAATTCACTCCCAATTAAAAATATGTTGGTAGGATTCATCATGAAACAGACTACATCATCAGGCAAGTATTGTATGTCTCTGGAAAAGTTTATCAAAAGTGGAATATCACTTTGAGGAAGAATTACCCTTTGCATTTCGGATGGAAAAACACCACTATTTCCGATATATCTGCCTGATCTCCAAGAATGTAGATGTGCAGGGAATCAATGCGATTCATACTCATGCTTGCCAGAAATAGAAAAATAGTTTTTAGTTTCCTTTTCTAAATAGAAAAGGAAACTAAAATCTAAAAGGAAAATGGTTCTGCACAGAGGTGATCTACACAAAAATTATCTCCTAAGTGCAGAATGCTGCTCAAGCACCAAATGCATGAATGCATCTTTCCAAGACGACTCAGGGCAGGGGGGATGCAAAAAGGAAATAAGATGAGTCCTGACCTTAACAATTACAACTATTATATGGTCAAAGGAAAATGACCCCAAAAAGTTCTGCAAAGCCATCACATAACTATATTTGGTGATACCTAACTGTGGTGTTTTGAAATATTGTAATTATATTAGCTATATGTCTTTTTTTGTGTTTTTCAAGATAGCTAAGCTCCATTTTACCTTCCCAAATAGTATCCTTCAGACTTAATACCTTTGCCGTCCATTCAAATATGTTGTCTTCTTTCAAAGGATGCGCTTCAATTCCCTAGTGTGAAAAATAAATAACTGTTATTGTTTAATGCATACAGCTGATAACTACAGGTATGAAATGGAATTTTTTAGACACATTAAAAAAATTGTAAAAAGCTGTCAATTGTTTCTCAGCCAAACAATGATATATGTTTAACTGCATAATTCCATTTTGGGATATATCATAGAGTAGTTTTCAACATAAAATGCAACATTTTCTGTGTCATCTTGAGAAAAATAGATCTTTCTCATCACAATAAAAAATATAATATTTCAGCAACTCATTTATCAGTTTATAAAAACATTTAAACACATAAAACTGACAGAATCAGGAACTGTTTCCTACGTGATGACTTTATGTGATGTAAATTAAGTCTGAGCAGTAGTTTCCGACAGTCATTTGTCACCATAATGATAAAATAATTTATATTTTTTTTATTAATTTTGTCATTAGAATAACACTTTAGCTTCCTCTTTCTTATAATTTTTAATCATATTTGGCATTTCTATTAAAAACAACTAAGAGATAACAAACCTGAAAAAAAAACTTGAGAAATACACCCATAATCATTCATGTTTTGAAAAATAGAATAAATAGTCAAATCTTTGTAGTATTTCATGATTTTACTAATTCTATCATTTGTAGTTGGTCACAGAACTTTATTTACAACAATTTAAGATCTCTGGACAAGCACTTGTTGGAAACTGCTCCAATGCACATATATTATTTAGAGAATTTCATCAAATCAAAAACTCACCCAAGGCTTTGTTTCCATAAAGTGGCCATAATCTCTGTCAATCAATAAATGTGCACGGGAATACATCCTTAGATTACTATTCTATATCTTGTCTCCAAACTTCTAAAATATAGAAATAAACATGCTGGATAACGAACGTTTATTTTTCTATTATTAGTATTTCTTGGGCTAACAACTGCCATTTTGCACATTTTAATCTTTTTCCATAAATAAATAATCTGACATAACATAAATAGTTATCTACGTGTGTGCTATAGTAGGGTATCTATCAGTAAGACTGGACATTACTTTATCTTAATGTTATGTGCGTATGTCAAATTCTTACAAGATTTACAAGTCAGATTTACATGTCAGAATCACATCTTTCCGAATATGATCATAGCCTTTGTGCACTGACCTCTCTTCTATGCCGAAAGATGAAAATGAATATATCGATCATCTGACTTAAATATTTGAAGAGAAGAGCCCAAAAGCTAAATTTTGACTTGCCAATGATGTATATTGGCCAAGAACTCACAGAGTAGTGCCAATTTGTATGTTTTTGTGACTAACTGCCACTTTATAATGCACATATTGTGACGCAAGAGAGGTCACTTGGTGCAATTTTCACAATTCTTTTTTAATATTCATATAAATTTTTCTATGTCAAAAAGTCTGATGTTGTACATGTTGCGCACATGATAATCAGCCAATCCTATGATTGCGTGAATCCTATGGTCGTTATCTCTATTATTATTTTGTAACATGGGTGGTCCCTTTATTGCACGTCAAAAAGGGACTACAGTGACCGGCAGCCAGATCTGGACATTTTCATGTTTTTCACTCCCGATTTTCACAAAATCTTTCAAAACTGGATAAAAACTGCTCACGTCAATAGAAGAGCATCAGTCTTAAAGCCCTGTTGAGTAAATATGATACACGTTCAATATTTACAGAATTAGCAGGATATTCACGCATTCAGTAAACCTGCAGATTGTCCGAGTTTACATTGAGTTATATGGTGATGTTGGTTACGTCACCACTTCTGACGTCATTTGACAGTGATGCAATCATTCGTGCCATGAAAACAAATAAACACTTAATGTTTTGAAAGGCATTGGAATTACAAGATGACGTCTGAGGCACAATATTCAGCTCAATTGCAATTAGTACAGCACAGTTTTACTCGATATTTGAGTTAAAAATTCCAAGTTTTATCTGCCAGTTTCGGACAGTTGCCAGTCACTGCATATCTGTGCTACCCTGCGATTGGTATATGAGCATGGAGAAGGTGTGGTCATTATTATACTAATTTCTTGGTCACACGCCCAAACTCAATTCATCCATGTCTGACATTACTTATAAACTGTGAAGACAATGACAGAGCTAGAGTAAGGCATGCCCTGGATGACCACATCAAGTTAGTTTAAGAGAAACGGCATTTGGTCCTCCTTGTTCTCTTCTGGTCGGAGCTATATGACCGTTTCAGTGTCATCCCATTCACGCATGAAGAGATTTTAAACCACCCATCTGGTGTGGTTTTCTCCGGACAAATATGACCTCACAAATCAAAAAGTTGATTTTCTGCTACTTAAAACTTATCACCTGGTGTATTTGTATCTTTGTTTAAGATTATGGGAGCTCGATACAACTAAACTTCTTACAGAATTCTGTTTCATGTGTGCAACCAACTTGGGGCCTTTCCTTGACCTACATACGATACAGCCAATCGGTATGTGTTAGGACGCACACTCCAGACACCTACGATGGCTCATCAGTGGGAGGTATTCACTGCCTCTGAAGTGCAACCCCAAATAACTTCTGCAAATGAATTAATTCAGACATGAAACTTGCCAGGAAGCAAGATTAGATGTGTAAGACTTTTGAAATGTCTTAATGATAAGTGTAGAGTGCGTGTGCCTTCCACACTGAGGTCGCGACACTGTGTCGCGACCTGTCTCTTCACGAGAGATAGGGGACACCTCACAACCCGACGTAGCCTCCAGAGCTCTGCTCGCGCAAGTCGGGGTTCCACAACTAACATCAAGTACAGGCAAGTGAATCCAGCTCCATGTCCTGGTAGACTGATCGGGCCATTCATGGTCAATTGAAACTTTTACAAAAAGTGTATAATTAAACTGTAATTATAATTAAATTGTACATGTGTAACTGTATACCTGTATTAAACAGTATCTTCTAATTATAATGAGCAGACAGTGGATCTAATCCCAATTTCATTTTCTGATCTTGTAAAAGTTGTTTACTTCACAACGTCTCTTTTCGCATGCGCAGAAATGTCTCGATTATCCAAACCCTCGTGTTATATTACAGGTTAAATCCGAACCACATAAGCAATGCCGAGTCATGGTCGGTGTGAGCTCTGTTGTCAGCGATGATCAGCATGGATCCAGTTTAGTGAACAAGAGTGCATGGACAATCGAGATACCAGCTGATCTCAAAATGAAAGCTGTCAACTGTAAAGCGCGCCATTTGATGTGTATTCGAGTGGTCTAGAAGACACGTGGACAAATATATCTGCATAAAGGTGAGAGCTTTTCATTATCTGTATTAATGTTGTTATGTAAAATCGTAAAATCCGCATCTGATTTCTGAAAAATCAGTGATACCAATGTCGGTAGCCCCAACCTCAAGTTTCCGGACTTTCAACTGGCCTTTCAGTTCAACTTCAAGGCAACTACATTAGCAGAAGCAGGATGAGACAACACAATGAAATGACGAGATCGTCAATTCTTGGTTAACCCTTGGAGTATAATGAATGGAGTTACGACATTGTAGATGGTACATATGACGCCATAGCAACCCATTGTTCCCAACCCATTGTTTTATAACAATGGCCCATGGGGATAGTTTCCCTTTGAAGTGATGATGTGTGCTGCTCTTCATTAATACATTATGAAAAGAAGTGAATCATGTCATAATGAATATAGGTTTTTGGTTTTTTAATGGTGTAATTTTGGATAATTTTAATTTTAATAGTTTATTCCCTGTGTAATTCCCTTGAAGTTGATATGTGCAAAGAACTTGAAAGAAGAGTTTCAAAAATTAAAAATTCTACAAAATGTGTATGTCATGTGTAGTAATAAAAGATACTAACCTCACCCCAGATAAGCCCCTTACCCCAGCCCCGCCCCTTCACCCCAGATCAGCCCCTTACCCCAGATCAGCCCCTTACTCCAGATCAGCCCCTTACCCCACCTCAGCCCCTTACCCCAGATCAGCCCCTTACCCCAGATTTTGTGATATTTTTGTGATCAGCCCCTTACCCAGCTCTGCCCACTCACCCCAGATCAGCCCCAGCTCGGCTCCTTCACCCCAGATCAGCCCCTTACCCCAGATCAGCCCCTCATCCCAGATCAGCCCCTTACCCCAGATCAGCCTCTCATCCCATATCAGCCCCTTACCCCAGATCAGCCCCTTACCCCAGATCAGCCCCTCACCCCAGATCAACCCCTTACCCCAGCTCCTGGTTGACATTATTTTATGAGCTTATAGAGGTTATATAAAGGGATTAACTTGGATAGATTATTTATAGCACACTCTTTCAACTAAGCCTGTTTGATTACAGGCTCTGCAAGTTTTGGTTTGAACTGACTGTGAGTATCATAATCACACTCACATTTTAACAGACTTTTTTTAAAAGTTAATATTGTTGTAAAGGTATAGTCCTGAGCTGTTGATTCTTACATTTTTGTGCCATAATAATTTTGGTATGAGAAATTCATTCTTCCAATTAATTTGAAATGCTTCATTATCCAGAAGTGATATGGTCACATGACTTTTTCTCGATGTCACATCACAATTTCAAAGTTTAGTCTATCATTAGCAACTCATGTCGATTTCATACTCACATGAAATGTGATTATGAATCAGTGTTGTATTAAAATAACTATTTCTTTTCAGTTGCTCATGAGAGTTTGACCAGAATGGAAGAGTGAATTCTTGCTTAATTTGAGATTATAGTATTCATTTGAGTGAGTATTATTGAAATATTTATAAATTATTCAATTACATATCTTTCAATTGTATTTTACCTTGTATTTTACATTGATTTTTAGTCTTTAAGTCTTAATCAACTTGGAAGACAGCATATTGTATGAACTTTGATTACACTTTTTTTTGTTTTGTGGTTTTAGCTTGGAACATTATGTGGAAAATCATATCAATGTTCTAAGAAATGAATCAGCAAAGAATATGAGTGATGAAACAATTAATACCACTGCACATCATAGACAGCCATTTTCTTCTAAACCTGCAATTTTTCCAACAATAGATATAACTTGCATGCATTTAGATCAATATCACTTGATACAGGATTCAAATACTGACAAACAAAGTTCTCTTAGTTCTACTGTTGGGGCTCCTGACTTAGAACAGAACAGCACTAAGTGCAGTTTGGGATACGATGATGCAAAGAGTACTGAATGGACGTCCATTAGTTCAGCATTGAAAGAAACAGATACTTTGGCTTTGGCCAAGAATTGCTTTACTTTGACAAGCAATGCTGTACATTATACAACAGATCTGAAACCAAAACCAATTATGCCCCTCGAAAATTCCAACTTCAAAATATTCCAGAATATCAGCAACGTGTCACCAGTTTTGTGCAAAGCACGAAAACTGGCATCATTCAATATGTCGAACAACAGGCAAAAGCTGATCGAGCAGAAACCAGGCACAGAGGATTCAGCGCCAAAGTCAGGTATGGATTCTGTTAGCAGTGGTTTAAGACCACTTCTACCAAAGCCAGTGGTAGACACATGGCCAACTCTCTGGCCTTGTTCCAGAATTTTTAACATGAATACTCCTGAGAACAAGATTTCCAGTTTTATTCAGGATGAGCTTGATAGTTCCCATAATTTTCTAAATGAAATTAAGGTGGAGAAAAATGCAGCCTCTGATCAGTGTTTGATACCAAATATTATGAGTGAAGATAGACATCAGGAGTCCAAATGTATGTCAACTTCTGTGAAACACAAAAGTGTTAGTCACAATTTTGCTTCTCAAGATGTGGAGGGAAACTATCCTATTAAAGATACTTATATAAAAAGCTTTATATCGTTTGATTTACAAAGTGAGGCTAATATAGAAGAAGGGGACACCAGAAAACAGACATATGGTAAAGAGGGATCGGATAATATTGAGAGCCTCCAGCTCAACACTAATACAGAGCAATCAAAGTCTTTTTTTCAACCTATTTTGGCAGATATTATGACAAATGATGAAAAAAGCAAAAATGAATGTGATTCACTGGCACCAGATGTCACTACATGTACAACAATCCTTTCCAACATGAAATGCAAATATGGAGTCATGGCCAAGAGGAGAAGAGAGGATGTAGTGGACATTGGAAATGAAAAGAAAAGGCACATGTCAGAATATGTTATGGATACTGAACAAAGATGTAAAATGGAGTCCCAAGTCAAGACTGAAGCTGATCATTCCGAAGAGGACCAAGGAGAGACGGAGGACTTAAGCTCTATTTTTCCATTACTATATTCATATGCCTTAAATGAAGGTCCCACAAGTCTGGATGAAGATACCAATTTTGCAGAGGATTATGATGAGACCATTTCTGGGACCATTTCCTCGAGACAACGCTTTGATGCTCACGATGATGAAAGCATTGATGCTGGGGTGAGTGACAGGCAAAGATCTCTACCAATCCAAGTGCCCTCTGGTGGAAGTCATACCAAGCAAGTCAAAGATTCCTTTTTGGCTGAATTCAGCCCTCCAAAACATGGTTATCATTTAACTCCTGAATCTTCCAGCCAGTCAGTGGATAGATCATATTTAGCTTTCCAAGAGCTTTCGTCATCAGATGGAGGAGGGTCATCAATATTTGGAATAGATTTCCTAACATCTGGAAGGGACACCGCTACTTTTGGGAGGAATTCCCCCATGTCTGAGAGGCATACACCTACATTTGATAGGCAATCTCCAATATCTGAGAGAGAAACACCTATTTATGGAAAAGAATCCCCAATACATGGTTGGGGCATGACTAACTTTAGAAGGGAATTCCAAATATCTAGTAAGGACACATCTATATTTGGAAGGGAATCCCCATTATCTGGAAAAGAAACTTGGTCATTTGAAGAAGAAAATTATGATGCTGAAAAACCAATACATGGAAGAGAATCACCAACTTCTGACAAGAAGACTTCATATCTGGAAAAAGAATTATCAAATTGGACTTTGAAAAAAAAGAATTTGCCATCAAGCAGAAACTTTCCCGTATTTGGCAATGGATCTCCCCGATCTGGAAAAGAATCTCCAATTTCTGATCCAGAGAGTCCGATATCTGGAAGAGAATCTCCCATTTCTGATAGTGACACTCCAGCATCTAGAAGAGAATCCCCTACATCTGTTCAGGAGACTGTAAAAAGTGAACGAGAATCCCCTATGTTTGGTCGCAGACAAAGAAAGCCAGTTACCCCTTCCAGAAGCCCTGAACCAGAGGAACCTGGATTTCGAGGAGTGACTCTTCGGATGCGGACCAGTGTGGAGTCTGGAAACTGCCAACTCTCTATCAAGGCATTCTTCAGGTGAATATTTGTTGTTTATCATTTTACTATCAAATATAAAAATGTTATTTCCATTTTAAATTTATTTAGCAAATCTTGGTTATGTCTATTTTGGCAAAATCTCCACACTGCAAAATCGAGATGTTCTTTTCTTTCAATGTTTTTCTTTCAATATTGACTGTCTGTCACTCGTTATGGCAGAAATAGTTTGACACCAATTTTGCTATATAAATGATTTTATGGAGAAAAGTGTAAAATCTATTAATAATCTCATTAGTAGAGTTTAAATTTTTAAGAAATAAACAACACATGAGTTTATCCAGATAAATGAATTGATAAGTTTACCTGTATTTATAAAATCATCAATCATGATCTGTGAAAATTTATCAGAGTAATTTGTCATTATTTTATTTTATTATGATATAAAGAATTAATTAGAGGAAATGCCACCAAACATGTTTTGTAAACTTCAAACCAACTTTGACTCAGAATGTTATTACCATCAGGCACATTTACATATCAAAAAACCATCTTGTGCAACAAAAACTAGAGAAGGCATTCCTAGCAGTACTTTATTTGATAAAACTGATGAACCTGATTACCAAACTCGAGACAAATTTATAAGTTAAATATAATTTCAGAGAATATTTGTTTGAGAGTTTCTTTTAACTTAATGTGACATTATTTTCCTAAAGCACAAAGAAAGTGAGGCACCCTGCCAGATTATTAAATGGTAGAAGTAGGAATGCCCTGAAGGGTGCGCATAGCCCAGCTCTTACTGAGGGTTACAGCTCCACAGACTCGGAGGACATAGTGGAGGCTCCTAAGGAACACAAACGCCGCTCATATGCTGGTAAGTATCCTGTGATTTATAATCTCTGTAACAAAGTACACATACATTAAAACACACCAAATGTGTGAATCTGTATGAAACACCACAAAGTAACAGTGCAAATGTATCCAATGCTTTAACATATTATATATTAAATTTAGTTACTTTTGTATATGAGAAAGTCAATTTATATTCTTATTGACAAATGAACATGAATGTACATACCGGTATGTATATGATTGCAAGTGCAGTAACGATATAGGTGTACAATCAGAGAGATCATGCCATCCAGTACTACAGAATTGTTTTGAAAGGATATTAGATTTTTTTAATGCGCAACAAAGTCATCCTAAGTAGACAACAAAATATTGTCAGGCCCTCATATTCCTATTGGGTGGAATCTTTTATACAGAATTACAATTTCAATTTAAACCTTACCTTGGGCACTGAACATAGTACATCATACAAATATGGCCATATTAAGGTTCTTGAGTGACCTCACTCTGTCAAATTTACACATGACACAATAAAAGTTATGGACAGGCATTATTTCTTAGAGCTTTATTATTGCAGGAAAGCAGTGCATGTCATGTGGTACAAAGAAGACCCCGCTGTGGAGGGATGCCGAGGATGGAACCTCCCTCTGTAATGCCTGTGGCATCAGGTGAGAACTGGAAAGGCATTTTAATGTATCCAGAGTTAAATGACATAGTATTTAAGCAGACACATTAAAACAGAAATGGAGGAAGTATCTATTAGAATACATACAGAACATTTTCTGTAAATCCTTCTGTTTTGTTGATCATTTTGTTTTATTGTTTTCTTTCAGTACAAAAACAGTACCATTTAAAATTGACCAAAATTTGTTGGTTTAGAAAGGGTCTGCAAATGAAAAATGTAAATTTTGATATAAAATGTATCAAAAAACATATAACATGTAGCTGAAATAAAGAATGTCACATGTCAGGAAAATGCTAAGAAATTCTATTTAAAAAGGTCAATGTAATATTCCTCAAGAAGACACATTTTGCATTTTGGCAAGGCAAAACTGAATAAGTCAGTCATAGGTGAAAATTGGTTTGCTTTTTGCAAGGGTACAGTTCCTCTTGAACGGATTTCAGACAGAACTAGTTTTCTTTGCAAGGCTATTGCAGTTCATTGTCAAAAGCCTTCAAAGTGATATTAGTTTCTGAAAATGAATAAGATGTCAGAAGCATATTTCTTGAGTATCATTATATTTCCAGTCAGTAAAAATCAAGGGAAAGTCAGGGTATTCTTAAATTAAATTGAGACGTGTGGTAATGTACCCAAATACCTTTTGATGCTTTTCAAAATTACGACGATGTGTTGTGTAATGCATGTTATAAATGGAAGGATGGTTTTTTCTGTTCTCGACCTGCAAAGCGCATTTTGTGATAATATTAAGTAAATACCTTTATTTATCATTTAAAACGCAATTAAATTCGATCCGCTACGTCCGATATTCATTATCCCTGTCACTCCCACTTTTTAAAATGACGACCTCGTATTGCATAATGCATGTTAAATGGATGGATGGTTTTGTTCTGTTCTTGGCCTGCAAAGCATAATATGTGATAATATTGAGTAAATAGCTTTATTTATCATTTAAAACGCAATTAAAATCGATCCGCCTCGTCTGATATTCGTTATTTCGAACGAAACGGTCACTTCCACCTTTCAAAATGGCGATCTCGTGTTGCAAAAGCATATTATTCTTGCCGTAAATCCCCGTCTACAGGTTGCCCTCGTGTATAAGACGGCCCCTCAAACTAAGTGTTTGGGTAAGAAAACCTTGTCTTTTATACAGGTATTTACGGTAAATGCCTTCTTGAGATATCTTTCAACTCTTTTAGATATAAGAAATATCATGTTCTGTGCTCTAATATATAAATGCCTTCTTGAGATATCTTTCAACTCTTTTAGATACAAGAAATATCATGTTCTGTGTTCTAATATATAAATGCCTTCTTGAGATATCTTTCAAACTTCTAGATACAAGAAATATCATGTTCTGTGTTTTAATATATAAATGCCTTCTTGAGATATCTTTCAACTGTTTTTGATACAAGAATTATCGTGTTCTGTGTATAAATATATAAATGCCTACTTGAGATATCTTTCAACCGTTTCAGATACAAGAAGTATCGTGTTCGGTGTGTGCAGTGCTGGCACATACCTCGCAAGGATACCAAGACCAATCCCAACTGTACACGCTGTGGAGAGCTGCTCAAGTGCTCATTCATCCGGAACAAAGGATGGACTCCGTGATGCTCCACTCATTTAATCCTGAGGCAAGACTTATGGTACAACCTGTGGTATGATAAATCACATACATGGCTTATATGATAAGCCTTATATAACTAAATTTAGATAAATGCAAGGAAAATAAATCACTGCCAACATGTCAGGGTATTTTTTAATTAAATTGAGACATGTAGTAATGTTGTAATTGTCATTACCGTATTTACTCGTGTATAAGACGAGGTTTTTTTCCAAAAACTCTTAGTTAATGTTTAGGGGGTCGTCTTATACACGAGAGCAGTCTTATACTCGAGTATTTACGGTAAAACATAAAACCGGTAAAACGTAAATACGATGTTCATATTTTCGAAATAACGAATATCAGACGTAGCAGATTGATTTTAATTGCGTTTTAAATGATAAATAAAGGTATTTACCCAATATTATTGGTCTATTATTTCAAAACGCTTTGTTTTGACTTTGTTCTCACTGATTCCAATTATCAGCGTTCAGTTTTGCGTTTCGTCATTGTCTCCACTGCTTTGAGTCGTGTCTTCCCTTTTTGATTGCGTTTTAAATGATAAATAAAGGTATTTACCCAATATTATCACAAATTGTTCGAGAACAGAACAAAACCATCAATCCATTTAAAACGCAATTAAAATCGATCCACGTGTGAAAGCATTTCTGTCAACAAGGGAAGACACGACTCAAAGCAGTGGAAACAATGACGAGATGCAAAACTGTGAACGCTGATAATTGAAATCAGTAAAAACAAAGTCAATGCTAAGATCGATATAAACAATAATAATTAAAAGCGATATAATGAATATCATTGGCTTTATAATACACAAAGAAATATTCTCCCACGTGTTGGTTTTGACGCTAAGATTAAGGACGTCACGTACATCGTATTACGTTCTACATCGTGGAGAAATTCTTGCGAAAAATAATTTGTGATAATATTGGGTAAATACCTTTATATATCATTTAAAACATATTATTTCGAAATGCTTTGTTTTGACTTTGTTCTCACTAATTATCAGCGTTCACAGTTTTGCATTTCGTCTTGTTTCCACTGCTTTGAGTCGTGTCTTCCCTGTTGACAGAAATGCTTTCACACGTGGATCGATTTTAATTGCATTCTAAATGAAAAATAAAGGTATATACATAATATTATCACAAATTACGTTTTGCAGGTCGAGAACAGAACAAAACCATCCATTATTATTATTAGGTAGATAGATTATTGAAATCAGTGAAAACAAAGTCGAAACAAAACTGAATGAATGCCACGGTTTCCACTCAGATATTCTGACATTGTCTGTTAGAATCCCTCTGAAAATAATATCCAAAGAAAGCACCATACATTCCTACCTGGTATTTAAGCAAATATATGTGGGGTGTCTCCCTAATTCCGGTTAATTTATTGGCATTTTGATAAGGGATAAGTTGGCACGTTTTTTTCCCACGAGTGGAAGGCCAATGTGTTGGTGTACGTGACCTCCTGCAAGATACCAGTAGCTATTTACAGGGCTTTCCCCTGCTTTGAATTAAGTGAGCTGCTGACTTTTTTTTGGATTTTTAGTCTGTCATTTTAAAGTTAAAATGAAAGGATTGCCCAGTTGAACTGTTCAATCTTATTAACAACGAGGACTGACAGGGCATGAATGGCATAATTTTAATTAATCTATCTACCATCAGTCTTTTTGGAACTGCAAGAGAGCCCTGCAATGATCAGTTTCCCACCAATGAAAATGCCTCATTTTCATTTGTGAGCGCTCTTCCAAGACTTGCTTGCACTCCCTTTTCTTTGGCAATGATCGTATGCTTCGGGATATAGATTCAGAGGGGGTGGTCCTGGTAAATACAAGAGCTGGGTTTGGCCTTATGCAAATTTTGTTTGGCCTGGCCAAGTTTCATTTCTGGCTGCATTTCTGTCTACACTGCTTTGAGTTGTGTCTTCCCTTTTTGACAGAAATGCTTTCACACGTGGATCGATTTTAATTGCGTTTTAAATGATAAATAAAGGTATGTACTTAATATTATCACAATTTCTCCATGTTGAGAATTTCTCCACGTGACTCAAGTGATCATTGACTTTGCAGATTTGTCAAAACAAAGCATTTCGAAATAATATGTTTTAAATGATATATAAAGGTATTTACCCAATATTATCACAAATTAAATTGCAACACGTGGTCGCAATTTTGAAAGGCGGAAGTGACAGGAAGAGGCTCTTGTTTTTAGCACGAAAACGAAATTGTATTGTAAGCAAAATAATTATTATTTAAATATATCGCACAATTCAATTCTGCCTTTGATGTGGTGTGAAAATTAGTAAATTTTCACTGATACCAATTATCAGCGTTCACAGTTTGTTTCCACTGCTTTGAGTCGTGTCTTCTCTTTTTGACAGAAATGCTTTTCACACGTGGATCGATTTTAATCTGCTACGTCTGATGTCTATTATTTCGAAACACTTTGTTTTGACTTTGTTCTCACTGATTCCAATTATCAGCGTTCACAGTTTTGCATTTCGTCTTTGTTTCCACTGCTTTGAGTCGTGTCTTCCTTGTTGACAGAAATGCTTTCACACGTGGATCGATTTTAATTGCGTTTTAAATGGATTGATGGTTTTGTTCTGTTCTCGAACAATTTGTGATAATATTGGGTAAATACCTTTATTTATCATTTAAAACGCAATCAAAATCGATCCGCTCTGATATCCGTTTTTTTTCTCGAAAATATGAACATCGTATCTACGTTTACCGTATATACTCGTGTATAAGACGGCTAATATCTTATATTTTAAGCATATTTACGTTTCACTTTTAAAATGACCGCCAAGCTTCAGCTCAAGCTTGAATGGTAGCAGAGCCGATATCTCTTGAAAAACCAACTCGTCTTATATTCGGAAATTGGTTTTTTTCAAGCAAAATAACCTCAATTTTGGGGGTTCGTCTTATACACGAGTCGTCTTATACACGAGTAAATACGGTAATTCTGAACAAATATATAAATGCCTTTTTGAGATATCTTTCACCTGATTAAGATACAAGAAGTTTCTTGTTTGGTTTTTCAATATATAAATGCCTTTTATGACTGAATTTAGATAAATGCAAGGAAAATAAATCACCAACATGTAATATGTAGATACCACATATTAAATTTATGTATGGGTTGAGAGTGTTGATGAAAAGAGAAGCCTTGATTCTATCTCATTTGAGAACTGATAGTGTTTAATGCTGACCATAACAATTTCTTGCACAAGTATCTCGGTACATGAGATATATTGAGTGACAGAATAACTTTGTTTTGAATAAGAAACTAAATTACCCTAATATAGAGATCCTATCATTTGTGCAATCGCATATGTTGTCAATTAACAACAAACTCAGTGGTATTTTCTAATTTAAATTCGAAAGGTGACCTTAATTGCTTTATTTCAATGATACACCTCCAAATACAAATGAATTCTTTACTCAACATATGTGATTATGTTTAGCATGACAAGAGAATCAAATAAAGGAAAAGTTTAATCTAATAAATTTAATAAAATCTAAACTCTTTCACAATTATTTACATGAGAATGTATTAATTATTCCTATTTGTCTTTGTTAATTGTTTGTTATTTAATCAAGCTGCACATGTTCAATTACAGAGTAATCACCTGGTGGAGGTATGGAGTTTTGAAGAAACTAACTAATTTGCATTGTAATTTAAAATATGGCTTTTTGTGGGTTTTTCAATCAATTTTTACTGTTAAATAAATGGTTGGTGAAGAATAGGAAAGGTCATTTACAACAAAAATGACAGGGTCACAAGTATGGGAAAGGAAAACGTAATTATGGAAAACAGACTGCCATCAGGATTGTTATATATTTATATTGCTTCAATCCAGTCCAATTATGGTTTTTTTTGTGGTTTTTTTTGTGTGCAAAACCAGTGCATTGACCAAAACAAAATAACACTACTCTAGTTGGTAGACATGTGCACTGTTGTGTACAGGGAAGAAACATTTTCACGGTTGAATGAAAATATAGTCTGCAACATTTGGGGTTTTTATAAGCATTTTCCTTAATATTCATAGTTTTCAATGCTTACCTATCAGGTCTAATTTTGTTTTTGCCTGTAATATCCAAAACTGCAGCATGTTTAGCCTTGACTTTGTCAGCAAATGTACAGAAAAACGACAAAATCTTCTGCCATTCTGTCTGTCCATCAAACTTAAATGAAAATAATATGTTGTTTAAATATGTTGACTCTCACTGCCTGCAATGTTTGGGCACCAGATCAGGAATTTTCTGAAAGTTTCATGAGATTAAGAATATGTGTTAACACCATGTTGGAAAATAGTATAATTATAGTTGTAATTACTGTTATTGTCATCATGTGAAAAGAAACAATGGAAAATTTCCAAATTACATTCCAATAATTTTGTGTGAGCAGTTATCACCAGATATACCGGTAGTAGCTTTTTGAAAATTGTTACAAAATCACTTGTTAATTGTGCACAATTAATATAATTTGGTGTTTTCTTGCAGTTTATGAGTTATTTCACATGCACGTGCTTTCCTGTTCACAAAGATTTTTTAATTTTCAAATTCAAATCTTCATGTGCACTGAAGTGATATTTAATTTTTTTTTTTAATTTCCTTCCTCTGATACTCGCACATTTATAATTTAAAATGAATGGAAAATAATTTCATTAAAACCCAGCAGCCACATGAGAAAATGCACATCCAAAGATGGAACCAACATTTTTGATGATGATTTTATATGGTTTTATTCTTGGTATGAAGGCAAGTGTTTGAGCCTGTTTAGAGTTCAGGTGTGTCATGAACAAAATTCTGTCTTGAATATCAATTTTGTAGACACACTGTTCCAAAGATTATTTTTTAATAATCTTGTAAGAAAATAATGTTCACCGGAAGATTGTACAGAAGTGTACAGTAGAAAGTAAAGTGTGAGCAATGCTGGTTTTCAAGGAAAGAGATCTGAGACAACTAAATTTTGTGTTAAGATATTTTCATATTTCATTAAGAAAAGAATTGATTTAACAAGTGATTATTTGACTTAATAAAGTTAAAATGGAAATTGAGGCAGTTAAGTTATAAAGGGCAGAGAGCAGATGGACTGAGGAAGAGGAAATATTTTAGTATCCAACAAATTTTAGGCTGAAAGAGAAAATGATAAATTATTAATTTTAATTGTTTATTTTACACATAGACTTACAAAATATAAAAAAATAGAAGGTATTGAACAAAATTACTTCTTTGTCTGAGCAGATTCCTTTATTAACATCATTTAGTAAAAATACACTTTGAACCTGTCTGTATATAATATCAAAAGGGTCAGGACAAGAAAAAAATATTTTTTGGTTGCCAAGCAAGTTCTATATGATATTATGCACAGAAAATTTCCTTTATATTGCCCATAACCAAGTCATATTTGCTAGCATAATAGGACAAATATGGCATATTGTGCTAATAAATTAGGAGTAAAATGATATAATTGATTTTCAATAAGTGTTAAAATAACAATGGATGTCCTTGTAAGAAGTGTTCACCTTGAATTATTTTGTTAAAGGTAATTTTTCTTTTCTTCAGAGACATTGGGCCACATATTATTTCAGTCATATATTATTGAATTACATTGATAAAATCATTTTCAGATTATTTTATATTGTTAGTTTGAATACCAAATGTGCAAATAATGGTAATGAATCAGTCAATTAAGATGTCAAATATGATATTTAGTAGTGTAGAAAAACATCTGATATTCCACAAAAAATTGTTTAATCTTGGGTATTGTTGTTTCTCAAATTTATGAGTATGTTATACAGTTTCAGTTTTTGATTTAAGTTTAATTTATTTTCCATAATGTATATTGATAATTTGAAAAAGTGACTCACATTGTTAAAATATATCAGATAGATTAATAGAAACCTTGGCTTGGTTAAATGTTTTTAAAGATTCAATCTGTTAAGAAAGTATAAAATTGTCCAATAAGTTAATTATTGTAAAAAGAAAATAGTTTCTAATAGACACCATGGAAGATATGTCCAGAATGAAACACTTCAAAGTTTAAAGTTTTGAAAGGTTTTTACATAATACCTAGAGAAACCCATTGATGAATATTGTTTAATTCACGATATAAATGTATGCTCAATTATACAGGAAAATGTTATATTGGTAATCAATACCATTATCATCAAAAATACACTAAAGAATCTCAGGAAAGAGATTTTGAAATGTGATTCAATTGATTAATTGTTAATATGTCAAATGTGCTATGTGGAGTACAACAAATTTGACACCTTTAAATCCCCATAAAATGGTAAAGATAATGCTGAAAAATCATATTTATATCTGCCTGTTTAGATTGGTAGGTTGTTACCTTTATACCATTTTTCATTAGAGAAATGGTATAAATATCTTCACACCATTTCTCATTTAACAGGAGAGTCCATTTTCTTTCAGATGAAAAGAGTTACAATTGACAATATGTTCACATAATGGGTTGCTTCAAAATAAATTCTTAACCTACAATTACACTTTAAAGTGGCCATAAGCAACTAAAATTCAGTGAGAGTCACGATCTTGGATTATCATTGGCTAAAATGTTCAAACTTATTTTAATTTGTTTTTATTTGTTTTAAGTTTGATTTTATTGTTATGGTAAAAAATAGTTATCTGGGAAGCAAAGTTTGTATTTGTAAAATAAAACTTTTTGTTACAGAGACCATTTGCCTTGTTTTTACAATCTAAAAAAAATTACCATATTTACACGTGTATAAGACAACCCCCTCAAAATTGAGGTTATTTTGCTTGAAAAAAAAACAATTTCCGAATATAAGATGAGTCAGTTTCTCTCGAGACATCGACACTGCTACCATTCAACCGTTTGGCGGCCATTTTTAAAGTGAAATGTAAATATACTTGCACAACAAGATCTTAACAGTCTTATACTCGAGTATTTACGGCAAAACGTAAATACAATGTTTGTAATTTCAATATAACGAATATCATATGTAGCAGATTGATTTTAATTGCGTTTTGAATTATAAATAAAGGTATTTACCCAATATTATCACAAATTATGCTTCGCAGGTCGAGAATTTCTCCACGAAGTAAAACGTAATACGATGTACGTGACGTCCTTGATCTTGGCGTCTGGGTGCCCACGAGACAAAAGTGGAGTGGCCAACATGTCAAATTGAACTTTCATATTAAGATCGATTTTAATTGCATTTTAAATAATAAATAAAGGTATGTACTTAATATTATCACAATTACATCGAGAATTTCTTCACGGCCTTAATCTTAGCGTCAAAACAAAGCGTTTTCATTATTTATCATTTAAAACACAATTAACCCCTAAGGGACTAGGCTATCTAAATTTTGTTGATTGGCTGGACTAACCAATTTTTGTCTGGACTCGTGTATCCATATACTAAATTTATAAAATTTATAACCATGGTTACTAAATTTGCTTAATGAAGTGCTGGGGTCAAAAGTTCATGATCCAGTCAGTCTGACGTCATTATCATAATTACATTGTGACAAGTTGCAGCCCTTCAGAATGTTACAAATGACGTCATCAAGCCAGAACAATGGGGACGTCAACGTCCCTCCCGTCCGTTGCCGGTGGTGGACTTGCCGTCCTTCCCGTCCGTTAGGGGTTAAAATCGATCCACGTGTGACAGCATTTCTGTCAACAAGGGAAGACACGACTCAAAGCAGTGGAAACAATGACAAAACGCAAAACTGTGAACGCTGATAATTGGAATCAGTGAGTACAAAACAAAACGTTTCGAAAAAAATATATGAATGTTCATAATTAAAACTTGTAGTGCCGTAATTTTTTGGCGTAAATCCTCGTCCACATGTTGCTCTCGTGTATAAGACCCCCCAAACATTAGCTAAGGATTTGCGTACAAAAACCTCGTCTTATACACGAGTTAACCTTTTGTCCTTGTAAATCTGTGACCGGGTGGGTTGTCATATCGAGGACCTGCGACTTGACAATTGAGTGAGGGAGCACTATATCTGCTACAAGTAGGTCTAATCATGAAATGACTGACATAATGTTGAAAGTGATGTAAAACCCCAAACAAACAAGGTCACAGGCTTGACAACATCACTGAGATGCCCACTATATTTCACATGTTATCAGCATCCCATATTTTGACCTCATAACCTGATTGTTGGTCAAGGTCACTCATTTTCAAGTTCTAGCTCAACAAAAGAAACAATCTTTAGTATTTCCATAAAAGAAAATCACAATTAAAATTGGACAAGGGTAAAGGTCAATATAGGTCCTTGACAACAATCTTATTGGTCCTAAATGACAATTTAACATGCTTGCCATTGATGACAGGGTGATCTCTGGTAAAGGTCTTCATGCTCTACATTGTGGTAAATGAATAAATGGAGCATATCATTTAATGTGCGAATTCTTTATTGCAATATTGTACATGAAGTATAATTGTGAAACTAGTATAAAAAATACATCCAGTTACTGCTTTTTTTAAAAATGGTAAATGTCCAAAATTTTATATAAAAATTATGTATCCATACATTTTGAATATTTGTGAAAATTCATTAGATTTATTTATTTTTTTCTAAATCAGTGTTATTGTTTGCATTTTTGATAGATTGGGTACTATATATATTCAAAATAATAAATGGTATATTTAATATGCATATATTGGCATTACTAGACCCTGTGCCCCAAAGCATCATAAATTGGTGTTATTTTTTGCATTTTTGATTGATAGGGTACTGTATATATTCAAAATGATAATGGTGCATTTAATATGCATAAATTGGTAGTGTAGATGTCTTATCATGGCCAACTTTAGTCCCACTGTTTAAATGTAGTAGTTGTACATGGCTTCATAATGTTCCTGTTTGCCAGACCTCTTCTTGGGCTCTCCATTTTCCTTCACAAAGGCCTATAAGAATAAATTATGGTATCTAATATATATAAATCTTTAAGCTAACTAATAAATGAAAAAAAATTGTGACATTTTCTGCTATACAATGCATTGCATTTAGTAGTGATTTTATTGTGTAATTTCCTGTCTGTAGTTGAAAAAGTACATTTATTTTAGGTGTTTTCATGTTGAATGTTGACATGTTGAAAGTTGACATACCTCACATTCCTCCATAGTGGCTGTACCCTTCGCTATCTTGGCCCCAAGTCCCTCGCAAAAGGAACTATACCTCTCCTGAAATTTCATTGAAAAGATTTATCTATCAATAAATGAATGATATTGAAAATAGAGATTTGAAATGTCCTTCACTACTTGGTTGGTCAAGAATTGCAATTTAACCAAATTCCTAGCATATCCATGTCAAAGAATATATTTACCAAATTTGATATCAATTGCGCAAAATAAATAATATAAACAGATCTCAAAAATTGTAGCAATAAGATAGTTAAAATCGCATTGTTGAAACTCACATAGCAGTCAACAATTAATCTTTGCACTTTCCTACCTTCAAATTTCTGTCAATTACTCCTTCTTCAATAATTTTAGCTGCATTTTGTAGGCCTCTTGCAAATGTGTCCATTGCACCTAATCATAATGTATACAAGTACAGAAACATGTCATCAGTGATAATAACTTGGAATAATGACTTTGAACTATACATAATAACATTTGAATAAATAATTCAAATGTAGCAATTTTTCAGTTGGTTCATACACATTATTAGAACAATGTTAGACAAGGACCCTTATGAATGGCTTATTCCCATTTTGTGCTTTAGAGCGCGGTGCCATGGACCCTTATGAATGACTTATTCCCATTTTGTGCTATAGAGCACATATGGGTCCACATAGAGCATTAGCCATAGAGCACATATGGGTCCACATAGAGCATTAGCCATAGAGCACATATGGGTCCACATAGAGCATTAGCCATAGAGCACATATGGGTCCACATAGAGCATTAGCCATAGAGCACATATGGGTCCACATAGAGCATTAGCCATAGAGCACATATGGGTCCACATAGAGCATTAGCCATAGAGCACATATGGGTCCACATAGAGCATTAGCCATAGAGCACATATGGGTCCACATAGAGCATTAGCCATAGAGCACATATGGGTCCACAAAGAGCATTAGCCATAGAGCACATATGGGTCCACAAAGAGCATTAGCAAACATACAAGATTGTGTAATTCAGTGTAATTCAGGTCAGGGTCTTAAGGGTCAAAGGGCAAATATTTGATTAAAAAGATATGTCTTTATATGTCATGTCATGGTTCTGTGGCTCTGTGGCTCTGTGGCTCTTAGTAAGAATCTGTGCCACTCACCAATATGAGCAATAAACATATCATCAGTTTCTGTCGATTCACGTCGTACTTTTGCATCAAAGTTTAACCCTCCTGGCTGTAATCCTCCTTGCTCTATCACTGTCTAAAAAGTTGAAGACGAACTTCTTTAAAGGCAGACTTTTGATATTATTTTTTTATAAATATGTATATGAATGATTACTTTTTTGATACGATTATAAATGAGCATACAAACATTTAACTGATTTGCAACAAAACTAAATACATTATTTGTAAATGCACAATAAAAACATGCTCTTATAATATTCAGAAACAGTGCATGTACCTTCATGACCATTGTAGCTCCTTTCACATCCATTGGGAACTGGTCAGTATCCCATCCCAGATCAGGGGACCCTGTGTTGGAATCAATTGATCCTAACATCTTAAATCTGAAGAAAATATGACAGCAAATTGAAAATCATGTTTAGGTGCAGACAGAACCATTATTACATTGATCTTACATTAATTTTGAATTAGGATTTGAAGACAATTAACTTTTCTTGGTCATCATGGGTAAAGAAAGATGATTGGCTAAAATGCAATCATTATTGATGTGGCATAAAATTCAGTGTATCAAAAAATGAGGCAGAACATTGTTTATCATAATTATTGGTTGTACTGACGCGGATGCCATGACAATATCATGCTCGTATGAATGACCAGCCAGGGTGGTGTGGTTAGGTTCTATGTTCAGCTGGAACGTAAGCAAAATACTTGTGATAAGTCTCTTTGAATGAAATAGTTAAAATAAAATGCACACAATCAATATATGAATAATAAAATAAGTTGTAATCTACACTTTTATCAGTATAAGAATAACCATCATGAACTCAGTATTTTTTTTATAAAAAGTGGAATATAAATCTAAATCCCTGATTTTCAATTTTCATGACAGGAATTTTTATCAAAGGAGGTTTATTTTCATCTTTATAAAATATTGAACATTTGGTAAAGAAATATTATTAAATCATTTTGAGAATATGATAAATGGAGATTAAATAAATATGATAGCAGGTAATATCTAAGAAAATTCTGTATTCCATCTACCTTAAAGTCCTTATCCAGCCCAAAATGTTTGAGAAATCCTATTACAGTCATTGCATCTATAACATCAATAAGTAGATGTCACAATACTATAAATTTTACAATGATTGTACATTCAGAAAATTTGAGAACACTTCAAAGAATTTAAACATTATTTCAAAATATTATGTTCCTGTGTTATATTTGTACATATTAAGGACACTTAGAATACTGATTCATATGAAGTGAAGGTTTTTCCCCTTTAAGAGTCTAGTCCATATATCCCTGGGTATTTGTGGACCTTATATTTCATCATGGTGTGTCATCAAAATTGCTCTGTAATTGTGCAGCCTTAAAAACTAAATTCTTCTTAGACCACACTTTGATGTCATTTCCTTTTCCAGACTTAATCAAATTCAATATTATGGAGATATTAATGTTTTCAAGCTAAACAGTGATCACTCAATAGCACATGCTATTATCAGAAAGTTTAACAATGGATAACAATGAACAATCTGGGTGTAACATAAGCATGATATGGGGTGTGACAAAGTTAATGAATTACACTCCATGATACAAACACTCATGAATAGTCAAAATCCTATCTACTTTGCTTACCAAAGTCATACTGGTGTTTGGTTGGTTCTTTTGGTTTTGGCTCCAGAAGAAATTGCCCAGTGAATCCAATCTTCTTTTTATATTCTGAAAAAAAATATGTATATTCAGAATTGAATTAAGAACTTTTGCTCCTGACCGATAATTTTGTCCCGGCCAGTAAAGAAAGCTATTAATCGAAGGAACCTAAGTGTCACCCAGTAGGACAGCCGGGCGATTGCCTATTTTCCTCAGCAAACGGTGTGATAATTAACCCGTGTGCCCATCGTTGCATGTCTCTTCACTGGAACCATACCTTTTGTATGGCCCTATCAGCATGTATTATGTATATATGAATATTATTGATGACCTGGGATTGCTTTCTGGGACTGAGCTCTGTGTCGGAGGGGAGTTAAGTTCATTCAAATGCATTTTATAAAGCATTTCATAAAATTAATTTACCAATACCATAATAATACTATGCTAAATGGTTAAAGACTGAAATGTTGTTGCCTAAACTTTGGCATTGCACAATATGGGCCATCTTAGAAAAACATAATTTACCTAGTGTCATTTTAAAGAAGTTGGCCATATGAGTGAGTTCTCCAATGATGTTGGTGTTGAGAAGGGAATGGTATCCTTCACGTCCACCCCAAAATACTGCATCAAAAAGCATTCAATTCTTATGCATTTACAAAATTGTATTCGATTGAACATTCTGGTTTTTTAATTACAACAAGGAATATAAGATTAAAGAAAACAACAATAAACATAGGCATCAGAGATGCATCAACCCTCAGCCCTGGTAACTCATTGCACAACATTCGCTCCACACAATATCTGTGAACAAAACGTCACTGCACCAAGGCAAATTGATGCAGGGGTAAAAAAAAACCATAAAATCTACTTCCTTTGATAGCTTAGGTGTGTCAAGTATCATGAAACTGTCATCATTTACTCTAGAATTATTGAGATGGGCCGGTGACCTTGAAAAGCAGGTTAAGGTCACCGTCCATCAAACTCATCTGGAGTCTTCCCAGATGCTTATGTGTGTCAATTTTCATGAAGCTGCCATTATTTGCTCTTAAGTTATTGCAATGACGTGGATTTGACATGATTGTCCCTGTGACCTTGAAAAGTAGGTGAAGGTCATGTTCCATCAAGAGAAGTGTGAGGTCTTCACCAGATGCTTATGTGTGTCAAGTCTCATAAAGCTGCCATCATTCGTTCTCGAGTTATAGCAATGATAGGGATTTCACATAATTGTACCTGTGACCTTGAAAAGTAGGTGAAGGTCATGTTCCATACAAAAATGTCTGAGGTTTTCATCAGATGCTTATGCGTGTCAAGTTTCATGAAGCTGCCATCATTTGTTCTTGAGTTATTGCGATGACAAGGATGATTTCACATAATTGTCCCTGTGACCTTGAAAAGTAGGTGAAGGTCATGTTTCATAGAAAAAATTCTGAGGTCTTCACCAGATGCTTATGTGTGTCAAATCTCATAAAGCTGCCATCATTTGTTCTTGAGCTATTGCGATTCTTGGGATTTCACATAAATGTCCCTGTGACCTTGAAAAATAAGTCAAGGTCGCCGTCCACCGAACTTGTCCGAGGTTTTCAACAGATGCTTATGCGTGTAAAGATTCATGAAGCTGCCATCATTTGTTCTTGAGTTATCACGATGACAAGGATGATTTCACATTATTGTCCCTGTGACCTTGAAAAGTAGGTGAAGGTCATGTTCCATCAAGAGAAGTCTGAGGTCTTCACCAGATGCTTGTGTGTGTCAAATCTCATAAAGCTGCCATCATTCGTTCTTGAGTTATTGTGATTCTTGTGATTTCACATAACTGTCCCTGTGACCTTGAAAATTAGGTCAAGGTCGCCATCCATCGAACTAGTCTGAGGTTTTCACCAGATGCTTATGTGTGTAAAGTTTCATGAAGCTGCCATCATTTGTTCTTGAGTAATCACGATGACAAGGATGATTTCACATAATTGTCCCTGTGACCTTGAAAAGTAGGTGAAGGTCATGTTTCATAGAAAACATTCTGAGGTCTTCACCAGATGCTTGTGTGTGTCAAATCTCATAAAGCTGCCATCATTCGTTCCTGAGTTATTGCGATTCTTGGGAATTCACATAATTGTCCGTGACCTTGAAAAATAGGTCAAGGTCGCCGTCCATCAAACACGTCCGAGGTTTTTACCAGATGCTTTTGTGTGCCAAGTTTCATGAAGCTGCCATCATTTGTTCTCGTGTTATCTCGATGACAAGGATGATTTCACATAATTGTCCATGTGACCTTGAAAAGTAGGTGAAGGTCATGTTTTATAGAAACAATTCTGAAGTCTACACCAGATGCTTATGGGTGTCAAATCTCATAAAGCTGCCATCATTTGTTCTTGAGTTATGCGATTCTTGGGATTTCACATAATTGTCCCTGTGACCTTGAAAAATATGGCAAGGTCACCGTCCATCGAACTCGTCCGAGGCTTTCACCAGATGCTTATATGTGTCAAGTTTCATGAAGCTGCCATCATTTGTTCTCGAGTTATCGCGATGACAAGATGATTTCACATAATTGTCCCTGTGACCTTGAAAAGTAGGTGAAGGTCATGTTTCATAGGAAAAATTCTGAGGTCTTCACCAGATGCTTATGTGTGTCAAATCTCATAAAGCTGCCATCATTCGTTCTTGAGTTATTGTGATTCTTGGGATTTCACATAATTGTCCCTGTGACCTTGAAAAATAGGTCAAGGTCGCCGTCCATCAAACTCGTCCGAGGTTTTCACCAGATGCATATGTGTGTCAAGTTTCATGAAGCTGCCATCATTTGTTCTTGAGTTATCGCGATGACAAGGATGTTCGCTACAGACATACATACATACATACATACATACATACAGACATACATACATACCCACGCCAGGAGTACTGCAATACCCTCAGCCTGATTACATCAGGGGCTGAGGGTAAAAACAGCAATAGTCTTTCACAGTAAATTTTATAATATACTTTGTTGATATAGAAAGTTCAACTTGTTTTGTAAGAGTTCTGAAGGGGATAACTTGCCAAAATTTACAGCTCCCAATTTCTTGGCAATTTCGAGGCCTTTCTTCACTTGAGCTGCAGCATAGGCCACAACATGGGCATCTGGGTTGGTGGAGGCACCATTCATATATCTGACAAAAATTATATACACATAGAATATATCTATATAAACTAATATGATCTCTATATAAACTAATATATGTACATTATATATATATATATTACCTGGGATTAGAGAAGAGGTTGCATGTTGCCCATAGAAGCTTTATTCCAGTCTTGGCCTGCAGCTCCACTGCCAGATCAGTAAGCTCATCCAAGTTAGAGTTAGTTTCCTCTATGGTGTCACCCTCTGGTGCTATGTCTCTGGATTACCAATAAAATATCATTTTAGAAAGTCATTTTCACTTGTGCTTGTTTGACCTTCCTGTTTTCTGGATGTCTGAGGTTTCGGCTGAACAGGCTGTATGTCTTTGATGTATCACTGTACCTCACTTAATTAATTTTGGCACCTATCAGTTTTCTGGCATTTTTCAAGTTTGGATGGAGTGAAAAATGAAATGTAGTGTGTGGTATGAAATTCTCTGGTTTGGTTTGAAAGATTTTGTTTAATTACCAAATAAGCAAAGATGTCAGCTACTTTGCCTTGGACTGATTCTGTTTTCATTTCCTATCATATTAATTTGTAAATTCTATGTGATATTGATTTTTTTTTTAAATAATCACTTGTTGACATTTCTTTCATAGGCATTGATGTATAAAAACAGACGTCTCATATCTGCATGTAGTGCAACCTTTTCACCACAATGTAAACCAGGCCCAGAATATCTTATGTTGCAGATATATGGACGAGGCAGAGGATCTGACTGTGTACCCTGATGGACTGATTTACAAAAATACACTTCAGCCTTATTTGTCTGGAATGTTACATTTTGAGATGATGACCCAACCATGTATTAAAGTCTTAAAATATGATAAGGATTAAATTTTCTCAATATGTTGGTGAAGATTATGGGTCAATTTTTTATGGCTGGAGAGATATGACTGACAGATTGACAGATAACCTCAAGTTTTAGCCATAGTCATGATAAATCTTTTGAGATATAGTCAAGGTTAAATTTTTAAATATTTGCCCTGGATCTCAGGGCAGACCGGCAGACAAACAAACAAAAGAAAAGCCAGCCCAATATGAGACAATTTATTACATTACCTGTCATGGAATGTCCAGTATTCAATGCCCAATTTGCTCATAAATTCAAATGCAACTCGCATCCTTTTCTTGGCATTTTCTATGCTATTAGATCCATCATCCCATGATCTTTCAATAGTTGGGAAACCAAAGGGGTCCAGTCCTGAAAAATCCAATAAAATTATCATCCTTCCATTTAATGTTTCTATGATCCTCATTATGTCTTGAATAAGTCATGTTTTAATTTTAAATATTCATGTTTTGAATTGGAGGCATAAATTGTGGATTTAATAAAGATGGTGCATTGAAAGTTATGTATTTGGGTCAGAGTAGCCAAGCAGAATATGCAGATAATTTGTCAATATTCTATGCCTGACATTTTCTTACTAGCATTTTCATTATGATCTCTGCCAATATAAAAGTTAATATTTATAGCCTGTGAAAATAAAGACAGACAAATGTTAAGCGTCTGACATCTGCAACAACTCATCACCTGGTTGGCTATTCAGAAAATATATCAATCCATACACCATAAAATGTGTTTTATTGTGGAGCATAACTCATTCACTCACCTACACCTCTGAATGTATGCCAATAGCACACAGAAAATCTTAACCAATCGGCCATCCTTTTTCCATGGATCACCTTTAAAACATTTGAGATCAAATCATTTAATGCATGTAACATGCATTTCTTTGTATTTAAAGACAAAGGTTGTTTGATGTGAATTTAGATTGCGACATCCTGCCATCTCCAAATAAGTTTTCCATCATTTTCAGAAGCATAGATATTTATTTTTTTACAGGTTTTTATTTGAAATCTGATGAGCACAATTTTCACTCCAACATGCCATCAGACAAAAGAAATAATAACCTTGTTTGCCACAACGTGCCATGAAAAAATAGGACACAAGTTCGATTTTTATTTTTATTTTATTCTTTGTTAGAAGTAATGAAATATATTGAGAATGGATAAATATAAATGAAATTTTAGCTGAAATTATGGCTATTCACCAAAAAATCCAAAATAAACTTTGAGATAGCTGGTTTGAACAAGCTGGTAGGAAGAGAAATCAGAGACAAGATTCTATTTTTTTTAGATTTCAAAATTGCTCCATTTTTACATACTTCCAAATCCTAAAATTTCTCAAGTTATTTATTGAAGTACACCCACTGACTCTCAATGTCAGTAAAGCAAGCATCTTAATCAAGGCATCTAGGTGTCGCCTGGCTGGACAATCAGGCCAGAACCTATTGTTTTGAGTAGACATGATAGTTTAGCTGTCTGCTGTTCCATGTGCATATCAGCCCTTCCCTAATACCTTCTAACTGGGGGAGAAAGATTGCGCCTCTGCTTTGAATTGATATCTGGGACTCAGAATACTGAGTATCACATAAATTCAGAACCAGATTTTCAGGAATGTGCAAATTTTAATTCTTGTTAATATTTGTATTGTGGGCAGAAACTTTGTTTTGTACATCCATATTTTCCCTCACATTGATATCTGTGGGGTTTAATTTCAGTTTAATGCTTTAAAATATTCTCAATTCTTTTTGAAAGCAAATTCATGTTTATGAATCTTTTTTTTTTGTTTTGCATTTATTTTGACCAAAGTTTGTTTGTCTCTGAAAGTGAGTTTCATGGCCAGTATTTGGGAGATTTATAATCTCACCGTCTAATTTGGAAAGCATGTGGTGATTGTCCCTGGTGGAAAAAAGAATTATCATTAAAAAATACTGTCTAATCATCTGTCTCAAGAGTGATGTACACATGGAGATCATCAATGTCGGGAAAGTTCTTGCCATGGCCTCCAGACTGCATTATGGAAGCACATATTTTGATACCTATACATACCATATCATATGATGTATACAATTTTTTTTTAAATCAGTAGTTTCAGTGAAGATCTCAGTTGATGGACAGACAAATGTCAGCATACACATAGTTAAAACATAGGTCAATGGCCTAAGAGTTATGCTGATCATTGGCTATTTAAGAGTTTTTTTTAACATTTTTTTTAAATGCCTGCAAATTGCTTCCCAAATGGTCATTTAAATCCTTTCCGAGAGCAGATGACACTATTTATTGGAATCCATTGCATCTTAATCCCTTTTGCACACCAGGATACAAACATAGGCATCAGAGATGCATCAACCCTCAGCCCTGGTAACTCATTGCACAACATTCGCTCCACACAATATTTGTGAACAAAACATCACTGCACCATGGCAAATTGATGCAGGGGTAAAAAAAAACCCATAAAATCTACTTCCTTTGATAGCTTAGGTGTGTCAAGTATCATGAAACTGTCATCATTTACTCTAGAATTATTGAGATGGGCAGGTGACCTTGAAAAGCAGGTTAAGGTCACCGTCCATCAAACTCATGTGAAGACTTCCAAGATGCTTATGTGTGTCAATTTTCATGAAGCTGCCATTATTTGTTCTTAAGTTATTGCAATGACGTGGATTTGACATGATTGTCCCTGTGACCTTGAAAAGTAGGTAAAGGTCATGTTCCATCAAGAGAAGTCTGAGGTCTTCACCAGATGCTTATGTGTGTCAAGTCTCATAAAGCTGCCAACATTCGTTCTCGAGTTATGGCAATGATAGGGATTTCACATAATTGTAACTGTGACCTTGAAAAGTAGGTGAAGGTCATGTTCCATACAAAAATGTCTGAGGTTTTCATCAGATGCTTATGTGTGTCAAGTTTCATGAAGCTGCCATCATTTGTTCTCGAGTTATCGCCATGACAAGGATGATTTCACATAATTGTCCCTGTGACCTTGAAAAGTAGGTGAAGGTCATGGTCCACCGAACTAGTCTGAGGTTTTCAACAGATGCTTATGCGTGTAAAGTTTCATGAAGCTGCCATCATTTGTTCTTGAGTTATCACGATGACAAGGATGATTTCACATTATTGTCCCTGTGACCTTGAAAAGTAGGTGAAGGTCATGTTCCATCAAGAGAAGTCTGAGGTCTTCACCAGATGCTTGTGTGTGTCAAATCTCATAAAGCTGCCATCATTCGTTCTTGCGATTCTTGGGATTACACATAATTGTCCGTGACCTTGAAAAATAGGTCAAGGTCACCGTCCATCGAACTCATCCGAGGTTTTCACCAGATGCTTATATGTGTCAAGTTTCACGAAGCTGCCATCATTTGTTCTCATACTATCGCGATGACAAGGATGATTTCAAATAATTGTCCATGTGACCTTGAAAAGTAGGTGAAGGTTATGTTTTATAGAAACAATTCTGAGGTCTTCACCAGATGCTTATGGGTGTCAAATCTCATAAAGCTGCCATCATTTGTTCTTGAGTAATGGGATTCTTGGGATTTCACATAATTGTCCCTGTGACCTTGAAAAATAGGTCAAGGTCACCATCCATCGAACTCGTCCGAGGTTTTCACCAGATGCTTATATGTGTCAAGTTTCACGAAGCTGCCATCATTTGTTCTCGAGTTATCGCGATGACAAGATGATTTCACATAATTGTCCCTGTGACCTTGAAAAGTAGGTGAAGGTCATGTTTCATAGGAAAAATTCTGAGGGCTTCACCAGATGCTTATGTGTGTCATATCTCATAAAGCTGCCATCATTCGTTCTTGAGTTATTGTGATTCTTGGGATTTCACATAATTGTCCCTGTGACCTTGAAAAATAGGTCAAGGTCGCCGTCCATCGAACTCGTCCGAGGTTTTCACCAGATGCATATGTGTGTCAAGTTTCATGAAGCTGCCATCATTTGTTCTTGAGTTATCACGATGACAAGGATGTTCGCTACAGACATACATACATACATACAGACATACATACATACATACATACATACATACATACCCACGCCAGGAGTACTGCAATACCCTCAGCCTGATTACATCAGGGGCTGAGGGTAAAAATGCTCCATGCCATTAACCCTAATGGACAGGAAGGAGGTCAACATCCATCACCAGCAATGGACAGGAGGGACATGACCATTGTTCTGGCTTGATGACGTCATTTTGTAACATTCTCTTGGGCTGCAATTTGTTGCAATGTAATGATGATAATGTCATCAGACAGCTTGGATTATGAACTTTTGACCCCAGTGCTTCATTGAGCATATTGAATAAATATGGTTATACATCTTATTCATGTAGCAAGCAGATAGTTAGTCCTGCCAATCAATAAAATTTAAACAAGCTAGTCTGTAAAGGGTTCGGCAAAAAAAAAATATATTTCCAAGAAATACAATAAATGCCCTATCCCCTACTTCCATGGGCCTGTGATACACATAATATCATTATTAATATAATATCATTTGAAGCTAGACTTTGGAAATAACCTTATCTTTCTAAAATCTATTGATTACAGATACACTTTATCACAAATACTATTTAATCAAGGCAATGCTGTGTAATAAACATACCTGATCAGCACTGTAATGTTTGAACACCATGGTTTCTTCTGGCCCTGCATCTGGTTTAAAAGGTATTTTCCCAACACCTGAAGAAATGGAAACCAGTTAATGTTGTGACATCTCAATGAACTGATTAAATAAATGAAAATGAAAAAGAGAATATTGAAAAATTAAACAAAAATATGGATGGTCCTCTGAAGGCATTCAAAATAACTCAGAACTCATTTTTCGCCATATATTTCATTTATTAAATATATAGAGCTATTATGTGATGGATGTTATGCTTGAAATGATCATTACTAAAGAATGAGCAAGTAACATGTCACACAATCAGAATTAAAAGATGCATTAATTTGTATAAAACTTTTTTTATTAAATGTTTTGATGAATAAAATAAAGCATCAAAAAACCCAACTTGCTAAAAGAGCCTGATATACCATTGATACATATATATTTTGTGTGTTAGAGATATCCAAAGTTAAATGTCAAAGGTAACATACAAAAACTTCATTCAGGCCCTAAATTCTAGTCATCATTCTTTGGTTTCCCAAAGAAAATTATGTTTTTGTGTATTTGTTTGTTTGTATGTTTGTTTTTTAATTGAGAGTTTCATGTCATATTAAACATTATTTCAATTATTTCATGATGATACGACCTACTTGAAGCAGATAAAGTGCTGCCTCACTGAATTGTCAAGTTGCAGGTCCTTGACATGCCAACCTACCTGCCAATATCAGATTTACAAGAACAAAGGGTTAAGGCCTCAGCTGATATGAGAAATTGTATCACAAATTCAATACTGACACGGCTGGGAATTGAACACACAACCTTTGGATCACCACAGAGGAACTGGTGTTAATATGCTTGCTCTCAAACCAACTGCCCTACAGCCCACAGCCCACTTAGCTGAAGTTGGAAAAAACACTACGGAAAATAATATTGCTATTTTTCCAGATTACATTCATATTTTGATCCAGTGAAAAGCAAGTGTGGTGGAGCTGCAATACTTCTGCATGAAGATATCAAACTACTCTGAAAGAAATCAATAAAATAGACACCTTTCTATGCATACCTGTCTTTTTTAAACTATTCCTGGGAAGTGGAGAAGATCAATGGGGTAGTGATTATTATCCCATTATTTAAATCAACCATTTTCCTCAAGCGGATGAATGAATCCCTATGTCAAAATTTCCCAAAGAAAATTTCAAAAATCCTCTTTCGCCAGGATAACTCCAGATATTAATTGATCCTCTTCAGGCTTTGACAGATACATTGTGTGACACTGCTGATTGGTGGGTACCCAAACCAAATTTTAAACATGGGCATCAGAGATGCATCAACCCTCAGCCCTGGTAACTTATTGCACAACATTCGCTCCATACAATATTTGTGAACAAAACATCACTGCACCAAGGCAAATTGATTCAGGGGTAAAAAACCCATAAAATCTACTTACTTTGATAGCTTAGATGTGTCAAGTATCATGAAACTGTCATCATTTACTCTAGAATTTTCGTCCATCAAACTCATCTGGGGTCTTCACCAGATGCTTATGTGTGTCAATTTTCATGAAGCTGCCACTATTTGTTCTTGAGTTATTGGCATGTCGTGGATTTTACATAATTGTCCCTGTGACCTTGAAAAGTAGGTGAAGGTCACCATTCATCAAACTCTTTTGGGGTCTTTACTAGATGCTTATGTGTGTCCAATCTCATAAAGCTGCCATCATTTGTTCTCGAGTTATCGCAATGATGGGGATTTCATGGTACAATCGTCCCTGTGACCTTGAAAAGTAGGTGAAGGTCATGTTCCATGAAAGGAAGTCTGAGGTCTTCACCAGATGCTTATGTGTGTCAAGTCTCATAAAGATGCCATCATTTGTTCTTGAGTTTGCGATTCTTGGGATTTCACATAATTGTCCCTGTGACCTTGAAAAATAGGTCAAGGTTGCCGTCCATCGGTCTCATCCAAGGTTTTCACCAGATGCTTCTGTGTGTCAATTTTCATGAAGCTGCCATCATTTGTTCCCGAGTTATCGCAATAACAAGGATGATTTCATATAATTGTCCCTGTGACCTTGAAAAGTAGGTGAAGGTCATGTTTCATAGAAAACATTCTGAGGTCTTCACCAAATGCTTATGTGTGTCAAATCTCATAAAGCTGCCATCATTCGTTCTTGAGTTATTGCGATTCTTGGGATTTCATATAATTGTCCCTGTGACCTTGAAAAATAGGTCAAGGTTGCCGTCCAACGAACACGTCTGAGGTTTTCACCAGATGCTTATGTGTGTCAAGTTTCATGAAGCTGCCATCATTTGTTCTTGAGTTATCGTGATGACAAGGATGATTTCACATAACTGTCCCTGTGACCTTGAAAAGTAGGTACATACATACATACATACATACATACATACATACATACATACATACATACATACATACATACACACACACACACACATACATACCCACGCCAGGAGTACTGTAATACCCTCAGCCTGATTACATCAGGGGCTGAGGGTAAAAAAACTAAGGTTCTATGATGAGTGCAGAAAAGTTGCAAAAAAGCTGGCTAACTGAGAATGATCTCCACCAATTCCATTATATTATTGTGAACAAGCTATTTTAATAAGATACGTAAAATTAAGCCTGTTCTGGGATTATAGAGATCAATTGTACTAGAATATCTTTCGTTTGAAGATCAATCTGAATGTATTGGCTGTGAAAGGGTTTTGGCTATTTGATTGAAAGTATCAATTTTGATATTATAATGATCAATATTTCAATACATGTACCAGATATACATAATGTTGTTATTTGATACTGTGGATACATCTGTGATAGTTTTGTTTTCAAACCAAATAGGACTTCATAGGCCGATTGCGGGTCGCCATACTGCCCCATTGAAAACAACACGCCGGAACTGCACAATTACAATCGGAAGTGCACAAAAAACTCTCTAAAATCTAATCATTAAAAAAAACAAGATGGTAACCCGCAATCGGCCTATAGCCAAACTTAAGGGTGGAGCTCCTTTTTACATAGGTCATTGCCCTATTTATCAAGAGCCACAGAACATCGTCTTTTGAATAATTTATATATCTATTATATCTGTAGCTCATATTATTTCATTATGATTTGTTACATATTGTTTTGATGTATGTCTTATGTTTCCAGTTAAATAATGTTTTTTTACCATTTTAGGCAGTCTTCCATTGTTCCAAGTTACTTCCTATTCACTCTGATGATGGTCCAACTTTATGCCTTGTATGGAATTATGGAATGGGGTGATTTACTTTTTACGATGCCAATGGAATGCAATACAAATTACAGAAATGATTTTGCCCTGAATAGTTAAATCATAGCCATTCCTGATACTAGACCTATATGGATTCTTTATGGCAGACTGGCCTTTCTGTGGTGAATATGCCCATGTATAGTGGATGCATGGTGTAAATCTTATTTCTGCTAGGTGCATCTTGCTTGCCCACCCCTCTCGTTCCGTTAACAGTTCTAGCTCTTTGCACAAGCTGTTCAGGTACAAATGCACTAATGAAGAAGTGCCACTCGAATATCTTACCCTGAAAATATTCCTCTGTGCTATCAACAACACCCTTTCTTGCCTTTTTCGCATTGGTTGCCATTTCTGGTGGGATATCTTGCTCACTGTTTGTCTCTGCGATGGATGCCAGCTGGTTGGTACAAAACTAGGTCAGCGCCGGTCGTCTACAAATACAAATACAAATACAAATTTTATTCTCAAGAGAGGTCGCCACTAGTGCGACATGGGAGAAAAAGAACTGGTGGTGCCCCCTGACAGTTACAAGGTGGTGGGCACCCCATACAATTGTTGTCTATTATGGGTAGTTCACACAGTAACTATAAATGTGATAGTGGAATAAAATACAAAGTACAAAATACTTAAATAATCTAGTAGAAATAGCGGTAATTATGCCATTACAAGTTGTATGGGTATATACATACATGTTTATAGATTGCACCTAGACTACCAAAAAGCTATCTGCACTCAGTACTAAGGGGCGATCCATTTGATTTTTGTGGGGTGGGGTGGGAGATTTTGGAGAAAAAAAATTATTCACCCACCCCATCCCAGAAAAAAAATTTATTCATCCACCCTACCAAAGAAAAAAAATTTATTCATCCACCCTACCAAAGAAAAAAAATTTATTCATCCAGTACTGCTGTCCCACCCCACCCCACAAAAATCAAATGGATCGCCCCTTAGATGGTTTATATTTTGTAGTTTTGTCCTGCCCCGCCCAGTAATTAATGACGGATTGTTAACAAGAAAAAAAAATTTATTCACCCACCCCACACCAGAAAAAAAATTTATTCACCCACCCCACACCAGAAAAAAAAATTATTCATCCACCCTACCAAAGAAAAAAAATTTATTCATCCAGTACTGCTGTCCCACCCCACCCCACAAAAATCAAATGGATCGCCCCTAATGACTTTTGGAAGGAAATCAAATTGATCAATAATTCTCGCACACCCCTCCCCACTAATATAGAGGGAGTGTCTGGTGAAAAAGACATTGCAGAATTGTGGAAAAGGCATTTCTCTGAATTGTTTAATTGTATAAGGAATGTCAATCCAACATATGATCTTGATCTCAATACTGAGTATAGTTATGTCGCAGTAAGCTATGAAGAGCTTACACAAGCAATCAAAGAATTAGCTTTAAATAAAAGCTGTGGGATGGATGGCATTTATGCGGAGCATTTAAAATATGCCTCTGATTACCTTGTAATTGTATTAAGTCGATGTTTAACTAGTCTATTTGTACATGGTTTTCTACCCGAATCAATGCTATCTGTTGTACTGGTGCCTGTTATCAAGGATAAGACTGGCAAAATTACGGCAAAAGACAATTATAGACCAATTGCACTGGCTAGCATAGTTAGCAAAGCTGTCGAAAATGTTATATTTGATCGTATTGAATTATACCTTGTTACAAATCCTAATCAATTTGGATTTAAGAAAAAACATGGCACTGACCAAGGGATCTATGTTCTCAAGGAAATAATTGATTCGTATCGTGTGTTAAATGGAAATGTATTTGTATGTTTTCTAGATGCTAGCAAGGCTTTTGACAGAGTGAATCATTCTGTATTATTTAATAAGCTCATAAAGAGAGGTGTGCCTGGATATATTGTACGTATACTTGTATTCTGGTATGAAAAACAGAAAATGTGTATTAGATGGGGAAACACCTTCTCTGGTTGTTTCAATGTATCAAATGGTGTCAGACAAGGAGGAATATTGTCTCCATATTTGTTTAATATATATGTTGATGATTTGAGTAGCAATCTCAATGCACATAATGTTGGATGTAGTGTTAATAGCCGAATTGTTAATCATATTATGTATGCTGATGATCTCGTTATATTTGCACCTTCTGTATCTGGCTTTAATAAGCTTCTGAGAACATGTGAATGTTATGCAATCAAACATGATATGTTGTTTAATGCCAAAAAAAGTGCCATTATGAAATATCTTACCAGGGGTTTACAAAATAGTGTCTTGCCAATATTTCTACTGAATGGTGAAGTAATTAATGTAGTAGATCGATATAAATATCTTGGTCATTTCATCACAAATGACCTGTGTGATAATATTGATATTGAACGGCAGTGTCGTAAACTATATGCACAGGGCAATATGATACTCCGAAAATTTCATATGTGTACCGTTGAGGTTAAACTTACACTGTTTAGAGCATATTGCATGCCAATGTATACAGCACATTTGTGGTGGAGTTATAAAAAGACCACAATCAACAAATTATATGTTTCTTACCATAATGTCTTCAAACTTTTTTTGGGAATGTCCAAATATGATAGTACTAGTCTATTGTGTACACTTTGTGATGTGCAATGTTGTGCAGCAGTAATCAGAAATCTTGTGTATAAATTTATATGTAGGTTAGAAAAATCAGTCAATGCCATAATTATAGACTTACTTTGCACTTGTTTACCTTACACGTCGAGGATTAGAAGACATTGGATAAACCTTTTATATTTAAATACTGTTTTGCATGACCACCCATTGTATGGGTAGGGTAGTCTCTGTAGTGAACTAGCAACCAAAAATATGGACCTCATGTATTTTTATGTATATGTAGAGTCTGGAATAAAGAGTTTGAATTGAAATGAATTGAATACCCATACTGGGTAGTATCCTATGAACTAGTATAATTGTGACAATATGCGGTGAATATGTAATCATGCTCTTGTTGGCTTAAGGAGCGATTCTGACATGTTAAGTCTAATTAAAGTGATTCATGATAATGTTGACAAATTTGGAGAGTGAGGTTAGCTCTTTCACATCTGTGCTATTGAGAAGATGCTTCATACTAGTGATATTAGGATTTCTAATGTATGCTGTGCCTATATGTCTATCCCGCTCTACCCTGAAGTGTTCACAAACTAGGAGGTAGTGGTGCTCATCTAGCTAGATGATAACCCCTGACATTTCATCATGTCAATTCGCTAGACTGGTCCTCCGCCGAGTGTGAACAAACAGAGGGCGGCACCAGTCTAGTCAATTCGCCTGTCAATCATTTTCAACAGCAGGGCTAGGGCTGTTAGTTAAAAAAATCAGTTTGCTTTGATCATCACAAAACCAATGCCATTGGCTAATTTTTTTAAAAACATACAAGTGCCTTCGGCTGGGAAAGGATGCTGTCCCTCTCTGTCAGCTGCTCTGTTGTAGCTATCTCTCACCTATGCAGCTGTCTCTCACTTGTGCTGCTATATCTCACTGCTGTAACTGTCTCTTGCATTTGTAATTATCTCTCACTGATGCAGCTGTCTCTCACTTGTGCTGCTATATCTCACTGCTGTAACTGTCTCTTGCGTTTGTAATTATCTCTCACTGATGCAGCTGTCTCTTACATGTGCAGCTATCTCTCACTTATGCAGCTGTTTCTCACTTGTGCAGCTATTTATCTCTGCTGTAACTACTCCTCACTTGTGCAGTTATCTCTCACTGTTGTAACTATCTCTTACTTTGCAGTTATCTCACTTATGCGGCTGTCTCTCACTTGTTCAGTTATCTATCTCTGCTGTAACTGTCTCGCTGTGGTAATTATCTCTCACTTATGCTGCTGTCTCTCCCTTATACAGCTATCTCTCACTGATGCAGCTGTCTCTCGCATATGCAGCTATCTCTCACTTATGCAGCTGTCTCTAATTTGCAGCTATCTATCTCTGCTGTAACTGTCTCTCGCTGCTGTAACTATCTCTCACTGCAGTAACTATCTCTCACCTTGGAGTAATAATGAATGGAGGCGCAACGGCTGTTATTTGAGATATGGCGTCATAGCAACGCATTGTTCCACACAATGGATTCAAAATCCTTTGATCCTATCATAGTTGCCGACTTCAGAACAGTGAAAAATTGAAGATTCATATTTAAAAAAAATGAATTGGCCAATACTTTATTGAAGAATTATACCACATTTTGGTTTATTTTTTTTAAAGAAAAAATCAGAATAGTTGCTCTTACGAAGCTAACAATACCATCCACTCAAAATTACTTCAAATATATCTGTTCATTTCTGTTCTGATTTCTTCAATAATAGATATTATGAAAAAAAGAGAAATGCGTATTCCAAACCTATTATTTTTTAAACATGTTTATAAAAAAAATCATAATTCATATTCATATTGCTTTTTATAAACTTTAAAAACAAATGATATAACATTTATTAAAATTCTTGTTGCAATTTTTTATTGTTATTTTTTGTTGATTTAAATGATGACATGATATGTATTAGGTCAATTTACTTATAACGGCGCATACATTGGCAGAGCTATAAATTACATTTTCTGATAGTATTTTTTTCACTGAACAATGTGGTATATTTTTCTAAGCTGCCAATATATGCGCCAATAATTAAAAATAAACTGGAAAGATAAAAATAACAATTAAGTACACGATTTCCTGATAATGTGAGGGTAAATCAGAAATTTTAATTCATTTTCATAAATATGATATGAATTTGCAAATCTATTCATAAAATCGTCTAAACTTGGAGCAGAGAAATCAAATTTATACCCTTATAATCAGTGAAACAAGGGGAACATTTCATTCGCGATATGTGTAGCTCTAAATCATAGATTTGTGGAGTCAAAATTGCCTATAAAAAGAATTACATCAAAAATTTCTTATCTTGCACCTATATGGCGTCATCAGACAATGTCCATGGCGGCAACTATGTTGTTCCCTTTGATCCCACGACGTCACGCCTCCATTCATAATTACTCCAAGCTCTCACTCTGCAGTTATCTCACTTATGTAGTTGTCTCTCATATATGCAGCTATCTCTCCCTGTTGTACCTGTCTCACTATTGCAGCTATCTCTCAATGTTGCATCTATCTCATTGTTGTAACTATTTCTCACTTGTTGTAACTATCTCTCACTTTGTACAGCTATTTTTCATGTCTCAATGCAGCTATCTTTGAGTTATGCAGCTATTTCTCGCTGTTGTAGCTATCTCTCATTTATGCAGCTATCTCTCAAGATTATTTATGCAGCTATATCTCATTTATGCAGCTATCTCTCATTTATGCAGCTATCTCTTATTTATGCAGCTATCTCTTATTTATGCAGCTATCACTTATTTATGCAGCTATCTTTTGCTGTTGTAGCAATCTCTCATTTGTGCAGCTGTTTCTCACTTGTGCAGTTATCTTTCAATTGTTTCTCAAAATCCTGCTGGCTAAAAATATCCGCATTTCACCCATGTAGGCCCCTATGTACAAAACCTAGTGGGACCTCAATAATTAGGTCCGAAAATAGGTCAAATTAGCGATGCATCAAAACAAAGCTCTAATACAGAAATATAGGCATATTGTGGGTAATATTTCATATCTAACATAATTTTGACAAAAAATAAGTGAAAACTACTCTGTTCATAAATTGCATAATGCTCAAACCATCGCATAAACTTGCAAGATAAAACTGAAGTGGAGATTTGTCTGGTGTCAATGACTTCCACCAGAGGGCAACGTAGAGATGCAACAGCGAGATCGCACGCTGTCATCAGCGCCGACTTTTATCGCAGCCCATACCTCATATAACAACTTTTTTTTTTTTCAAATCTCGTCACCCTTCCTCTCTGATCACGTTCATGCTTTTTTATATATGTATGTAACAAGTGCCTTCGGCTGGGAATGCATGCTGTCTGTCACTGTTGTAGCTATCTCTCACTTATGCAGCTGTCTCTCACTTGACAAAGGCACAGTATCTGTTTATTCAAGTGCCTTCGGCTGGGAAAGGATGCTGTCTCTCTCTGCTGTAGCTATCTCTCACTTATGCAGCTGCTTATGCAGCTGTCTCTCACTTGTGCTTCTATATCTCACTGTTATAACTGTCTCTCGGTGTTGTAATTATCTCTAACTTATGCAGCTGTCTCTCCCTTGTACAGCTATCTCACTGATGCAGCTGTCTCTTACATGTGCAACTATCTCTCACTTATGCAGCTGTTTCTCACTTGTACAGCTATCTATCTCTGCTGTAACTACCCCCCACTTGTGCAGCTATCTCTCACTTTGCAGTTATCTCACTTATGCAGCTGTCTCTCACTTGTTCAGTTATATATCTGTGTTATAACTGTCTCACTTTTGTAACTATCTCTCACCAATGCAGCTGTCCCTCCCTTGTACAACTATCACTGATGCAGCTGTCTCTCACTTATGCAGCTGTCTCTCACTTGTGCAGCTATCTATCTCTGCTGTAACTGTCTCTCGCTGTTATAATTATCTCTCACTTATGCAGCTGTCTCTCACTGATGCAGCTGTTCTCTTACATGTGCAGCTATCTCACTTATGTAACTGTCTCTCATTTGTGCAGCCATCTATCACTGCTGTAACTATCTCTCATTTTGCAGTTATCTCACTTTTGTAGCTGTCTCTCATTTGTGCAGCCATCTATCACTGCTGTAACTACCTCTCATTTTGCAGTTATCTCACTGATGTAGCTGTCTCTCATTTATGCAGCTATATCTAACTGTTGTAACTGTGTTTCACCATTGTAACTATCTCTCCCTGTTGTAACTGTCTCTATTGCAGCTTTCTCTCCATGTTGCAGCTATCTTATTGCTGTAACTATCTCTCACTTTGCGCAGCTATTTTTCATGTCTCAATGCAGCTATCTCTTATTTATGCAGCTATCTCTCATTTATGCAGCTATCTCTTGCTGTTGTAGCAATCTATCACTTGTGCAGCTATCTCTCACTTGTGCAGCTATTTCTCACTTGTGCAGCTATCTCAATTGTTTCTCACAATCGTGCTGGCTAAAAATATCTGCATTTCACCCATGTAGGCCCCTTTGTACAAAATCTAGCGGGGCCTCAATAACTAGGTCAATAATTAGGTCAAATTGCTGATGGATGAAACCAAAGCTCTAATACAGAAATGTAGGCATATTGTGGGTAATAATTCATATCTGACACAATTCTGACAAAAAATAAGAGAAAACTACTCTATTCATTATACACATTTTGCTCAAACCATCGCATAAACATGCAAAGTAAAACTGAAGTGGGGACTAATTTCGTGTCCACCAGAGGGCAACGTAAAAACACAACAGCGAGTTCGCACTCTCTTTTCAGTGGCGAATTTTATTGCAGCCCATACCTCACACAGCAATTTTTTTTTTTTGTAACACGGATGGTTCTATCCATGGGAACTATCCATGTTATTCTGTGATCGGTACGATCATGGGAAATGGGTAGTCGTTTCCTGTGGGTTGTAATTCGTTTTTTTCTGTGGTCATAATTGTTAAACAACTGACGCCACTGTGGAGTGTTCGTGGTCTGCTTGCGAAAGAATCCAATTCGCGCATGCGTCCGGCAATATTTCCCATCTATAATATAATTCTGACAAAAAATAAGTGAAAACTACTCTATATCTCATGTACATAACATAAACTTGCAAAATAAAACTGAAGTGGAGACTGGTTTAGCGTCCACCAGAGGGCAATGTAAAAACGCAACTGCGAGATCGCATGCTCTTATCAGTGGTGAATTTGAGCTCGGCCAATACCACATAGAGCCATTTTTTTCAAATCTCTCCACACTTCCTCTCTGATCACGTCCATGCTTTTTTTTAATATATATGTAACTATAGTTTGTCAAACAATTTAATTCAATCAAATACTTTTGAAGCATCAAGAAAAAAGTCATAAATATTGAAGCATTATACCCTAAGACATCGGCAAAATAGACTTGAAATCCACTGTTTCTCGAAACACCACGAACTGCCCATCACATTGAAGTTTCCCCAGTAAATAAACTCGACCTCCGGCGATTGACTGTTACAGTTATGACCCATGTCACTATCGTTCCCAGTCATAATGTCTAAAAATACAAATCTGTGTGAATTCTGTTGTGTTTTTTCTTCAGTTTTTTACCCGATATCACATATGACAACGTGAAATGGCATTTGGAAGAGTCCAAGTGATGACGTCATGGAAACACAAAGGGAGAATCATCATATGACGTCAGATTTGTTTGTTTGTTTGTTTGGGGTTTTACATCACTTTCAACATTATTTCAGTCATTTCGTGATGAGACCTACTTGTAGCAGATATAGTGCTGTGTCACTGAATTGTCATGTCGCAGGTCCTTGACAAGACAACCCGCCCGGTCACAGATTTACAAGGACAACGGGTTAACCCTTAAAGCACGGGCCTCAGCTCATATGGGAAATTGAATCATGAGTTCAATCTCGGCATGGTCGGGGATCAAACCCATGACCTTTGGATCACCACAGAGGAACTGGTGCTAGTAAGCTGGCGCTCTAACCAACTGCGCCACAACCCGTGGCCTATGACGTCAGAAGCACCACAACGTTGTGGATTTTCCAGATTGTTGCTGTCACTCCCATGAATAAACTGACCCACTTTCATGTCTTTGCGCAAAATCATAAACAATGGCGAAACGATGCTGAGATCAAGAAAAGACAAAGAAATATTTTCAAACAGGACTGACATCTTAAGTTTACTTAAAGGGAACATAATTGTTTGATTGTTAGTTGCCAGAAGTCGAGTTCTACTGGAGTCGTGAGTTAAATTAAATTGGATGGGCAGTGCATGATGTTTCTGGAAACAGTGGATTTCAAGTCTATTTTGACGATGTCTTTGTGTATAAGACGACAATATTTCAAAACAAAATTGTGTATTTTGGGTTTTAATTACCATCAAAATCGTCTGCTAACGAACAAAGTCGTGTAATAATTAAGACAATCAAAATATATACAAATCTAAGCGTAATGTTGTATGTGGCCTAAGTTTCGCTCACAAAAATATGGTTACAAATTTTGATTGACTAGTACATTATAATAGAGATATGACATTTTTGGAAATAGAAATGTTGATTGTCATTTTACTTTGACAAAAAATGTACAAACATTTTTGTTTGTTTGGAATATACGTATCGTAATTGTAGATCTACATTTACAAGCCCACACCCAGATATCTATCTATTTGCCAATGAGAAATGTACATATCACTGATAAAATCATATTTTTTCATGCACGCAACCATAATATCAGTGCATGCTCATATCATCATTATTATAACAGTCCTATGTTCATATTGCCTGAACCTCCTCATTCTTGTTCCTGACATTTGGATTCTTGACTCTGATATTCCTACTTATTTGCACAGTGTAGGAATTCCTACTTTGTCCGGCACAATGTAGGAATTATTCCTACATTGTGCAAGATTCCTACTTTGTGCACGACAACATGAAACTCAGCTGGGTTGGCCTGAAGACTAATTTGCAAACTTGATAAAATATTTCCTTGTGTATGTGTTGTTGTTTTGTTTTGTTTTTCAACGTCACAAATTCACAACTAATTACGGCCTAAATCAGAGCCGTTGAAAAACAAAGTTTTTACTCTGAAAATTAAATTGCTTTGGATGTTACTGCAGCAGGTTTGTTTTGGTATCTTCCCTATTAAATGCATCACTCAGTCTTGCGATTCTGGATATAATTACGCGTTAATATATAGTTCAGAAAATGTCCTTCATTATGATTGAGGAAAAAAACCCCTGGTAGAATTCTCTTATCAACATTTATGCCAACACCAAAGATGTATATTGGTCCATTATTTCGAGGAAAGACATGCAGTAGCATGGTAGATATAAGTTCCTGTGCGCAATAATATAGTTTGCAATGACATGCACAACGCCCAGCCGCAACTTCGAGGATCGCCGAGACGTTGTAAGACTGAAGGATCCAAGAAAACATTGCCACAGTGCAAACGTGGGACAGTTGTGACATTGTAAAGGTATTTATATCTTTTATAAGAATCTGAAGATGCGCACTAATATCAAAGAGATGAAGTATATTTGTGTGCTTCATGGAATTTACTGCCTTTGATTCTGGTAAGTGATTGTGACGGAAAAATAGTTTGTTGTGGTCATCTATTAAGGCAGACGTAATTTGGTCAACTGGGGATAAATCATTGGCATTATTGTATCGAACTCTTTGTAATGATATCTGTCATAAGTTTCTATTTGAACTTTTCGACGTGCATAGTCATTAGTTATCTACAGGATACGTGAGCAGTCGTAAAAGGACGATCACAAATGGCTTTCTGTTCCACTCGGCGGCAGCCATGTTTGTTGCGGGGTCGTCTCACGTGAGGCAGTAATAGTGTATATTCATCCTTTGTAGTAATCGTTCGTAACCTTGGTGCTCACTATGTCCACCTCGGTAGTATACAAGTCGTTTAAACACACATATGGAGGTTTGTAATGTGTGCTAATTTTACTTTCAGCTTTTTTTCTCTGCTCGGTTCAAGCCGTTTTGTTTATTGCAATATCTGGGTTGCCTGTCCCTGAAAACGAGGCTACATGCAAGTGCTCTTTCTGTTCACGTCAAAGTTTGTTTTGACACCTGGCATTTGCAGTGTGTAAACAAAGCTTCTCTCTTCCCATTACAAACTGAATTGTCTTATGTAGAGTTTCGACCACATAGTTTCAGTGCACGAGAAAAACCACGCTGTTTATCAACAAAAATCAGTGTTTGAAAAGGCAGCATAAATTATGCAAATGTGTTGGGACTACTTTCTGTCACAGATCTTATTTTGATGGGCCTGACAGATCATCTTTTCCCTATTATCTTTCTTTTTCCAAGGGTAATGCCATCGCCCGTTGTTCGCCTGTTATTTTTATACATTTCAATGCACAAATGGTTCATATTAAATAATGAAAATAAACCAACCTCATGACAAAATGATGTTTGAATGGTTTTTAAAAAGGGGGAGTGGCTCACTGCAAGTGAATATCAAAAGTGAACACAAGGGAAAAAATGTGTTTGTTGCTATGTGTGCCAATAATAAATGACATTTAATTCAATTAATATTTTATGTCAGATTTGTCAATTTCTTCAAATTGAATATATTTAAATTGTAGAAATTCCCACAAACTTGTAAAGTTTGTCTATCAACACAGGCCAAGATGGAATCCTCCAGTGGGGGACATGGGATTCCCAAGATAATGGTGTTCAGGCCAACGATGGAGGAGTTCAAGGATTTTAATAAATACATTACTTATATGGAGTCTCAAGGTGCCCATAAGGCTGGTTTAGCCAAGGTAAGAATATTTTCCAACAATTTGCCAAACTTACTTCTCTTTCTTATCACAATTTGATGCACATCAACAGTTGCTCTTATCTTTTAAACATTACTGGGGCTAATTTAAAACACTCTTCCTATTCATGTATTTTGGTCTTTGTTAATCATTATATAATCTAATATAACATGAACAGTTGATGTACACATTGTTACATAGGTGAGGTCACTGGGTGATATTCTCCTAACAAGTTATTTACACTGTTCATGTCAATGCCAAAAATTGAGTATAATATAAGTGATATGTATACATTGCAATTTCCTAATTAACAGCCAGTGTTATGATTACATAAACCCATGAGCATTTGTCATGACAATGTTTCAGTTAATAGCGTGATATAAAATTTCATCTCTTTTACAGATTATACCTCCAAAAGAATGGGTTCCTAGGAGAGCTGGGTATGATGATATAAATATCACAATTCCTGCTCCTATCTCCCAAATGGTGAATGGATGCCAAGGCCTGTATCAACAGTACAACATTCAGAAGAAAGGAATCAGTTCGAAGGATTTCGAGAAAATGGCTAATACAGACAAGTATGGAAATCATCAGTCACTTTGTTGTTGTTATATTATAAGTCTTGGTTATGAATAACAAACAAGCCTAAAAGTGGGTATAAGAATAGCAAATTGTCAGTAGGTCATTGGACATGGATTTATTTCATACATGCAACCTCTTCACTATTTGCCTTATTTAAATAACATCTTTTCAATCGTGATGGCCAATGTAAAGTTGAATAACTAAATAACCTAAGGCCCTATTCAATCAGCATCATGGATTTAGAAACATTCACAATTTTATTAGAGAATGGAAAATGTTGAACAATTGAAAGGATATTCTCAATTTTTGTCAGAGTTTGGAAGATGTGAGGTCCCTGATTTGGTATTCAACAAGAGAAAAAGTAACTCAGTAATATATAATCCTTGATTTATTGCAGATATAAACCCCCAAGACATGCTGATGAGGAGGAACTTGAACGCAAATACTGGAAAAACATCACTTTTAATCAACCAATTTATGGGGCTGACATCACAGGAACACTATATGACGATGACCAGAATATTTGGAATGTTGGTAGATTAGGCACTATTTTGGACTGTATTAATGAGGAGTACCACATCAAAATTGAAGGTGTCAACACTGCCTATCTATATTTTGGCATGTGGAAGACCACATTTCCCTGGCATACAGAGGATATGGATTTGTACAGTATAAACTACCTCCACTTTGGTGCTCCCAAGCATTGGTATGCTATACCACCTGAACATGGACGTAGATTGGAGAGATTAGCTGCAGGTCAGTTTATGCTTTGTGTTTAGACTTATTATAAAGTCTTCAATATCTTGGTATTGTTTAAAATAGAATGAATAAAATCTTATATTGGCTTAATTTTGATTTTATAGGATTTTTTCCGAGCAGTGCCCAAGTATGCAGTGCTTTCCTGCGACACAAAATGACTGTTATATCTCCTGCAGTCTTGAAAAAATATTCCATCCCATATGATAAGGTAAAGAAATTGTCCTGTGAATGCAACACATTTTTAGCTTTTTAATGTACCAAATATTTAGCTCTGCTGATTTCTTGAAGTCACAGAGCTTTAGGAGTGGGGAAAATGTCTGTCCATCTGTCCGTCCATCTGTCAACATTTCTTCAAAAATCTTCTTCTCCAAAACTACCTGTAATATATGTTTCATATTTTATATAGAGGTAGATATAGAGGTAAAGATTCAGATTCCTTCAAATCTTAATGATGTCATTGACCTTAGTGCAGTGACCTTCAGGTCATCAATGTTGTACTGCGCATATGTCAGCAACTACCAATAAGAAGAAATTGAAACTTGGTGTACAGAAATGTCTTAAGTCATAGCTTTCTTAGTCATGTGACCTTTGACCTTGACAGATTGACATTGAATTCAAAATTTGTGTACATGCAACATCTCAACCATTAAAATTGAATAAAAAGTACTTTATATCTGCTATATATCAACACAATGTTTAAAAATCTTATCTAAAGCTACCAGTAATATGTTTCAAATTTTATACAGAGGGAGATATAAAAGTGAAGATTCAGAATCTTTCGAATGTTAGTGACCTTGACACACTGACCTTGAATTCAAAATTTGTGTACATGCAAAATCTCACAACCATTAAATTTGAATAAACATATGTCAATGTCAGAGCTATGCTTATCATTGCTTTTTTGTAATGTTTGTGAACATTTCTTCCAAAATGATAATTTAAATCCTTTTCAAGATCAGACTTGAGCAGATGATGATTTTGACCAATCAAAATGCATGTTACATATCATATTTGGCCCCAACCTGTTAACTCGACTCTTCCATTTTGAATAACACAACAAATATCAGCCAATGGGGATCAAGACAAATTCAATATGTAATGTGGATTTAGATTGGCCTTCAATACACTGCAGAACCAAAAATATTGAGATATGTGACCCCAAGTATAAACATCCAACTGACAAGTGAATATGGGGAACCTTGGCCTAATTTCAAAGTCATAGGGCAGTGTTATTTACTGGCCCTCAGTGCTGAATATCAGTGATGATCAAATAAAGAAAGAATTATATATCAATAATAGCCTGTGATTAATCTTGCATGTTAAATTTTACTCTTCTTATATTATCTTATTTTTTATTGTAGGTAACTCACTATCCGGGCGAGTTCATGGTTACATTCCCATACAGTTACCATGCAGGGTTCAATGCTGGCTTCAATTGTGCAGAGTCAACTAACTTTGCCTCCCACAGATGGATCGAGTATGGCAAAAGAGCAACCTTGGTAAGGCCAGTGTTTCTAGGCCCTCAATCAAATTTATTTTTGTAATTTGAAATACTTTTTATTTTAATAGCCTTGAAAATTTTGCAAAATGTTTTGAATTTACCTGCCAATATCTGGGAAATGAGCATGTGAACATTTTATTTGACATATTTTGATCATTTAATGAGTTTTTCAAATCATCAAGTGATTTACAGAAGTGAAAATACCTCAACAATTTCTTATTAAACTACTTTTTAAAATTCTTTTAATGTTAGAGTTAAGTTATCTTTCTTTCATTGTGGATTGTACATTTTTAATGCCGTACACTTTGTCATTCATTTTTAGTGTAACTGTCGAAAAGATACAGTGCGGATACAAATGGATGTATTTGTGAAAAAATTTCAACCAGATAAATATGAGCAATGGAAAGAGGGTAAAGATATTGCCCACCACCCTGAGGATGACCAGAAAAAGCTCTACCCACATATGAAACCATCTGCAACTGATAATGGCATTCAGCCAGAATTGTGAGTAATTATGTTATGTCTGTTAATTTAAAATAGGTTATGAGACAATAGATTACTTTTTAAAAGCTATCGTTGAACAAGTAACACATACTAAATTTTCGTTTTTATGAAATCATAATAAAAAAATAGGAAACTGTTTGGTCGGAACAGGCTAGGAAGAGAAAAGATGAAATTGAATGCTGGTTTTGTTTATCCAAGGTTCCCTCGCAGTCGTGAAAAGTTGGGAATCTCGTTGGATTGGGATCCCAACCTAAAGAAGTTGGGAAATCATGCACAAAGTCTCGAAAATTAAAAATTATGATGCAAAACTAAAAAGAATCATTTAGCAAGTTTCTCGAGAAATTGGCACTGCTATAGTTCAAGTTTGGCGACCATTTAACATTTTGAAACATAAATACAAAGTGTCAGGGATCCATCATTGCACAATATATTAATATTTTAATGGAAATGAATACGCTGTGGTGACGCTGCAATCATTTCTCACCAAAAGTAAGAGCTTTTCCCCGTCACTTCTGCTTTCCACAATGGTGGCCTCATATTGTATATACATGCTTTAGTGTTGTTAAAGTCACATTTTCTCTGCCTTTAGGATACATTACACTTATGAAACAGGGGCGGACTATTGTGGACATTCTTGTTTACTGTTTTAAGTCAATATTTTACAAATACTTTCTATGTTTACAAAAAACAATTGAATTCTATGTGTTTGGACACAAAATATTGTTAGGTCTGGAAATGGGCATGAAAAGTCAGGGGGGGGGGAAAGCTCTGATTTCCAGAAGTCCTGATGAGGGAGAACCCTGTTATCATCTGATTTCAAAATCAGATGGTAAATCAGATTTCAGCATAGCTTCTGCAGTGAGTGGAAAAATTTGTCTGAACATTATTCTGTTCGTCCGTCAACTTTCATCTTCTTCTCTGATCACTAGTCAGAGTTCTTAGCTATAAGTAGTTAAGGTGTTGTATTTGCAGGGGACAAATTCTATCTATTATCTGTTGGGCTTAGTTTTTTTTTTCTCCAAACCTGATACCTATCACAGAGTTGTCGTAGACGCTGCCATTTTGATTAACATGACAAATATTAACCAATGAGAATTGGGGTTGCAATGAAAGGTGCATTTTTGCTGGCTGATATATTTCAAAACTTCTGAAATAAAGCAGTTAGGGGGGGATGGATTCAGCCCCAATATTGAGGCCATTATTTTTTCCATATTGGCTGTTCTCTACCTGCAATCAGGCTTTGACATAAAAAGAAAAATGTTGGTTGCCCAGTTGGGCCACCAGAGCATGAGAAGTAGTGGCCCAAAGTTTCTAAGGATATTAGGATGTGTGATACAATAAAGAGCATTGTACATAAGGCTATATAGTGTCTGAGAGGGGGATACTTGTCCCAATCAAATGTCTATTGATTGTGGTATATCTATCAAGGATTAGAATAATAAAATCAAGATAGTTTGGGACACTTAAAGCCCAAAAATATGGTTGCCCAACTGGGCCACTACAACAGAACATTCATTGGCCCGAACAGAGGATCTGGTGGCCCCGGGCCACTGGGCCAGTGTGTATGTCAAGCCCTGGCAATGCTGGATAAACCCTATAAATGATCAGTTATGGAGCTATAAATGATCAGTTATGGAGCATTGGGCATGCATTTCGAGAATATATTCACAAACATTACAAAAAACGTTGACCAGTATAGTTCTAAGGCCATTGGCATATGGTTTAGATTATTGTATTTTTGGAAGGAATATGTATGGTGTATGTTATGGAATCTTTATATATAACTTTATCACATAAGAGAGATTATTGACTGACAATTAGAATGCATTTTTTTCTCTGATTTTAGTGGAGAAACTAAAAAAAGGAAAATGAAGGCTAACCGGTCTGGAAATCTATCTACTAAGAGGCATCCCCTCTCCAAGGATTTTGGAGAAAAACCCCCAGAGAAGGAAGAGGAAGGCAAAGAAAAACCAGAAGGTAAAGAGGTCAAGGACAAAAAAACTAACAAATCTAAGGACAATGGAGCAACTCCTGGTGGTGATGAGAAAAAAAAGAAAAAGAAAAAGAAAGTTTCAGATCTTATTTCAATGAGACCCTTTGCTGGTTCATCACAGATACCCATGGTACCAGAATCAACGATTAAATTTATTCAAGAATTGAAAAATGGGATGGCAGAGAGAATAAAGAAACCTGATGTCAGTGGATTGACAAGTAACGAAATATCAGAACAACAGAATGCTGCAGGTCCAAATCAGCAGAGTACACCTGGTCCAGGTCAGCAACCAGCTCCTCAAAATAATCTTCAAATGAGTCAATATCTCAAAGTTCCACAGCAACAAACACAAGGCATTAAACCTACTGCAAATACAGGTTTCCAGGAATCATTTTTGAGACAGATCATGGGAAAAGACTATCAAACTTCTACATCTGAGAATGTGAAATTACGTCATATGCAGAAAGGAGAAGATAACGGACAGGCTTTTTTAACAGACCCCAGCCTTAATCGGAAAACTGAAATATTAATGGAGGGTGGGTTGGGAAATATAAAATCTGATAAATTGAGTCCATTTGCTAAGTATATAATGCAGCAAACTGGAGAGAAGAGGAAGCTTTTTGATTTGACAGGCGCTGTGGATGGCCCTCCCAGAAAAATGCTGAGTGTTCAAGGCAGAACAGTCCCAGTTCATATGGTCACAGGTCAAACAATAACTGGGGAGGTGAAAAGTGAAACATCACAATCGTCAACCAATCAGTCACAAATATCTCACTCTTCCACAAATAGCCAGGCTTCAAGTTCAGACTCCACAGTAACATTAGCTGGCATTAATCAACAAATGGCTAGTAGTAGCATCACATCTATAAATCAGCAGATGGCGAGACTTGCTGGGGGAGAAATTACACTGATGAACCAGGAAAGACAAGAGATTCAAAGAAACCAAGATTCTGAGTCACCACCTAAGTTGGAGAATGAGCAGCAGTTGAGTGTGACACAAAGCGAGCAGTCGCAGCAGGACAGCCCCGCTCAGATGCCGAGACTAAGCCCATCTACATCTCCATCAGCCTCTCAAATTATACAACAAAACAGGAGCCTCAAGTCCCCACCACTGGCATCTACTGCCAAGGTTATCTATAAGGATGGAAAGCCAGTTAGGGTGGTACAGATGGCACCCATGTCTGCTGGAGCCAAGCCAAGGCTGGGTAGTCCTCCATCTATTTTGATACAGACAGGCCTTGGTGGCCAGCCACGAGCTGTGCACTCTCCATCACAAGTGAGATCCCCTCCAATCATCACAGCACATACACAGTCTGGGAACGCCACTGTCGTGCAGGTGGCATCTTCAGACAAGCCTCCTCAGGCACACTCCCCTCAGTTTGTGCTGCAAGGTGTGCGGCAGGTGTATGGCAACACCCTGCAGACTCAGGTCGCACCAGATCATCATTCTTACAGTCTGACCAACGCACCAAAAAAACCTTCAGCAGATTTGCCTCTAAACTTGTCACAGGATGCGACTCAAGCATTGACCACAGCCACTACTACTGTTACACTGCAACAACCAGGCACATTATCCACAACAGGTAGTTTGGCCAATCGGACAAGTAAAACTGTGAAAGAGTTAGTCAATTTGCAGAAACAGAGACAAGCTGCAGCTCAGAACCAGAGACTTTTAGCCTTTGTCCATCAGGGCAAAGACAAAGTTTTACTGGCACAATCTATGAAGCAAGCTGGAGGTGGCCTCCAGTTGCTTGCCAGTGCATCAAATAAGTCACGACCTAACACTGTAGGATCTCCACCAACCATACTCGCAACATCTACTGGCCAGTTTTTGGGGGTTGCCACATCACCTCTGACGACAGCTAACACAAAGGCTGGCACCATAATATTACAGCAGCCCACCACAACCACATCATCATCATCATCTGCTACACCCACTCCCAAACTTGTCACCTTACCACATGGAGTTCCAGCACAGGGCTTTGTTCCTTCCGCAGGGCATCAGTATCAGTTGATTAACAATCAGTTAGTTCAGATTACTACTTGTGCATCAACCACATCATCGTCAGCTCAAAAGTCTTCTCACACATCAAATTTACAGCCAAGTGAACAAGCGGTGTCGCAACCAAGATTTTATCAGACTTTATCCACGCCTGGGCAAATTGCTCAGACAACTACATCCTCAACACAACTGCCAAAAAACGTGATTGGAGTGGCTGGGAGCAGTCTCCGCGTCCAGCCACTCTCCAGCAACACCACCGTGGAGACATCTCAGCAGTTGCAGCAGCTGACTACAGCTACGGCAGCAGCTACCTCGGCAGCACTAGTGACAAGCCAGCCTCTTGTGGCCCTCTTGTCACCAACCCGTACAGTAGCGCAGACAGCAATGTCCTCTATAACACCAGTGACAGCTACTGTGGCAGCAACCAGAGCAGTTACAACACCAGCTGCTTCAATAGTGGTATCCAATACAACAACCCCAGCTCGAACACCCATAGCAGCAACTTTGGTACGGACAATGCACCCTCCACCAACAGCTTCTTTGGTCCAGACGGGACTTCCACCCCAAACATTACTGCTACCAGCAGTAAGGACATCCTCAGCCAGAACAGTTATTCCAGCAGCATCTTTAGTAAGGACCGTCTTACCGGCGGGTGTTGCATCGAACCGCAACATGGCCACCCTGGTCCGAGCCACAACACCCTCCTCAGTCCAGACATCAATGCCTCTCTTAGCCACCTCACTCCTTTCAACCTCCCCTCTCCAGTTGCGCCAACCAATTTTGGTCACCATGAATCGTACTACGGAGACCTCTGTCGCAAATACTACGGCCTTGCTCCACAGTAGTATAGCGAACCTGAAGGAGGAAGTGGTGGGGACAACCATATTGAAACAGGAGTCTGTACCTACCATTCCATCAGAGCCAGCTGTTGGAGCAGACCAGTCCCTTTTGGGAACCTCTCTTTTGACAGATAAATTAGACAGTGAGAAAGTGATGAAAGATTCGGTTAAGCCTGAATTGACATTGCAACAGACTGCCGTGGACTCCGGAGATGAAGCAAAAGAGGTAAAAGATGAAGTAGTTGTTGAACAATCCGAGAACTTGGAGGATGTTTATACAAGCATCCAGGCTGAGAAGGAAGAGGTTGTGGATACCACATCAGTGGAATCTGTGGATGCTACTGTGGGAGTGCAGGAGGAGACAGTTGGTGGGGAGCCCCCTTCAGTTGGTGTCATGGATGAGGTGGTATTTGATGAGTTGACAGTGACCACAGATCTGGGCCATCACAACTACTCCGGCCTTCCCAGCGGTGGCCAGGGCACCAGCACAGACACAGGCTTCCCAGACTCTGACCACGCCTTTAAGAAAAAGGTACCAGATACAATTTTTTAGAAATCTTTCAAACTTCATCAATGAGAAAATTAAGATCATATATAATCAATATCAAAATCAATAATAAAATTTCATTAAAAGTTTCATTAAATATTCAAAAACTTTTTTCCAGAAGAGAAAATCAAGTGAAAAGGCAGATAACAAGGAGAACAACGAACTTAAGGCAGCAAAACGTGCACTTTCCTCAGACGGTATACCCCTTGGTAAATCAAATGGTCAGAAAAAATCCAAGAAATCTGCTCATGCCACTGGTGAGTAGACTCAGATGGACATATCTGAAGTCTTAGGTCCCCATATGCATGTTACTGGCCTATATGCGGGCTTAAAAGAGATAGGTAATTAGAGATAAGACAAATAGCCATATAACCATTCAAAAATATACAGCACAATGGAGATGAAGATTTGTTTGAGAAACAGTCCAGAAAATTATGATATGCAGGAAATAATGAAGAGCCACAGACAGAATCCATGGAAGCCAGAAAAAGATCTACCTTTTACAGAAATTTGTACTCTGACAAGACATCAAATATAGTTCACCTGTACCTGAGTGTCTGAGCCAGGACAGGAAAAAGACACCACTATGCTTTTGAAAGGCTAGTGTGGACTCTTCATTTTTTTATCAAGATCTCACACAAATTGTGTATTTAAGGTCTATAATCCACAATGAAAAACTGGGACAGACTTATGTTTTTTTTGGCTTAATTGTGTTCAAAGTAATGTTATTTGTTAATTTAGCACAGAAAAAGTAAACTTAACCAGCTAGTCTTAAATTTTTATTATTTAAATTGAACCCGTTTTAACTACCGTTAAAACGGGTTCGATTCAGTTTTTGCAGCTGGCCACATATATGAAGTATTTATATTTTCTTTATTTAATGCCATCCAATGAATAATCAAGCTTTTTTGGGACATTTTAGATATAATCATGGCATAAAATATGAATTATCACTAAAAGAGTTGTGTATTTAAAAATCTCATGCAAACGAGTTTCTCTGCCATGTGTGCCGAAGGCAGTTACGTAAATACACGAGACCACACGAAGTTCTCTCCAGATGCTTCAAACTGATTGTGGATTATAGACCTTAAGTTATTCCCAGATGCAACATATGCGAGCAAAATAGAGCAGAGAAGAATATTGAGAGAAATTTAAGTGTAACACATCTCAAGCATGTATTTTTAGTGAGGAAGTCTATACATATATATTTGTAGATCTCGGAGGAGGAGATTCAGAGCCAGAACCTGCAGCACCACCACCAAGCTCCAATTTTACGATCAAAGAAGTGCCAGACTGGGCTATTCTACTGCAAGATTTGTGGCGTGGCTTATCATACAACTTTGAAGCTGTCAAACAGTTCAACCAAAATGTAGCTCAAAGAGAACCTCACTGTGCTGTTTGTTCCTTGTTTAAATCTATTAATGTGAGTATATGATGTTACTTATATTATATATCATTATAAACATTTATGAGATATAACTTACAAAAGACATTTAAAAACATGCTTACTTGAAAAACAATATGTACAGAAGTGCCTTGAGCAGAACTAGTCTGGAGTAGTGATATATAAGTTTGTGTCTTGTAACAAATTTTGTTTAGATATATGCAACGTCTTCCTAAAACATAATAGGAAGCCACAGCATACATATTTTACACTCAGCTGATTCATCAGAGCTTAGTGTATTGTAGTGCTGAATCTGTATGTATGTCTGTGTCATTCTTGTAAGTGTGATAACTTTGCCAAAACAACTTTGATCCCTTGAGAATGTCTTCTAAGAGTGTGGCCATGACCCCTCTGTAACTTCTCTCCAAGAGGTCAAGCTGAAAAATGCAATGCTTATTACTTTTAAGTGCAGGAACTATGCCAAGAACAACTTGGATCCATATCAAACTTAATATGTAAACTCTCAAAATACAAAGCTTTCATTATTTTCTACCTATGAAATGACTCCAACTGAGTGTACCTGCATCTCTGATGAATATTTTTAGTCAGATTAATTTCACTGCTTTCCAAATTTGTTTGCATGTATATCTCAATGACACATTTTTTGTTTGTTTTTGTTTTAGATCCGTGCAGGAGAGCTTGCCAATCAAAAGATAGAGAGTGGTACAGGTGTACCTGGACAGAGTGTCCCACTTATTCCAGAGATGGTCTTCTCCACATCTTCCTCCAACCCCAGTCCCCCCAACTTCCAGCCTGCCATCGACCACATGGGTCAGAGCCCTCTGGTGGTGTGTTCAATATGCAGGCTCTGTGTTCATGCAAGTGAGTATTTGACTTTAAGAAATTTAAGGAATGGAAAAATTCTTATTGGACTGAAAAAAACTAAATAAATTTAATTTTAGGTTGTTATGGAGTTGCAAGTAATGAAGACATCAGCAACTGGAAATGCTCACCATGTGCCAGCCACCAATTTGAAGCTGTGAGTATTTGTCAGCTTCTGTATGTCTTTTTCATTTTTTTCTGGACCACCTGAGTATCACTTACAATCAATCTGATACAGAAAATTATTATTTTTATTATAAAAGTATTATTATTTAAGTATATCCCTCACTGTTTAACCTACTTCTTTGTTTCAGTCCTGTAACTTGTGCTATCTACGCGGAGGTGCCCTCAAGGAAACAACAGATGGCGCCTGGTGTCATATAGTGTGTACCCTCTCCATTAAAGAAGTGATGTTTGACAATCCAGCCACCAGAGGGCCCATAAACACAATCAACATGCCTGTAGCCAGAAGAAAATTGGTATTTTCCTAATATATTGTCAAAATATATTCAGTACAGTTTAAAATAATTGGGAAAATATATCATTAGCTTCTGTAGCCATACTGGAGTGGGAGCTATGGTATCAGGGCTGTCAGTGTGTGGTTGTGTCATTTTTTCTGACTGGGCATCTGCCAACAAAAACTTCAACATTTTGCTCCATCTTTCAGCTATTTGAGTTACATGCTCAAAATTCTTACCACATATGCATCAATTAAAAACCAAAAACATGACCATGATCAGGTTACAGAGGTCAAAATATTACCATAAACTTATATTTTTTAATTGTCTTTTTTTAGTGACAAACTGAATATTTCTTCCACATATATACCTCATGAAGGCTCACAATTGATTCCAATTATTACTGTGAGCTGTTTTTAAGGTTACAACTTCAAAAGGTCACCAAATACTTTTGCTGTATCTTACCACCATTTATTTGCTAAGAATAAGGAGATGGGCTACATACTTTGTAAGGAGATGGGCTACATACTTTGTAAAGGCACAGACCTACTGACATACTTTTGAATCACGAGTCCTAAAAATAGATATTGACTGAGCAAGATCACATGATAAAATTTCAGCTGGGTAAAGAAGGACAGCAGTTACAAAAACAAGTTTCACATGTGTCTACTGAAGGACATTTCTAACTCTTAACAGAGATTGTTGCCAGTTCTTTGAAATTGTATAATATCTCACTGCCACCAAATTTGACAAGCGTCTTGGGCCAGTCAGTTGAATTGTTTATTTTATTACATTTTCTTTATATAGATGTTTACAACTGCATATGTTTTTGCAGAAATGTCAATATTGTCACAGTTGGATGAGACATCTTCATGAGGATTCTAGTGCAGTTTGTGCCCAGTGTTCTGCCGGCAAGTGTACCACATCCTTCCATGTGACCTGTGCTCATGCCTTTGGTGTGAGTTTTGAAACCAGTGACTGGCCATTCCCAGTGTACATCACATGTCACAAACATCTCTCAAACAGAGACACTCAGGTAAGAATTTTGATAGTCTTCTACTATGGAGTCAAGAACCTGTGATTAGATTTTTGTCCCTTGCCTTATAAAGAGGGGGACTTGAGATGGTTCCTTCCATCTGTATGTTCGTCCACAACAGATTATTCTGATTGTCTTAAAACTTAACAAGAACATTTTCAGCACAAAATCTGAGATTCGTCTGATATGGATGTTTCCATTATCTTGTTGACCGTTCAAATAAGGTCAAGATCAAAATAATTACTTTGCAAGATGAAGCTTTATAAATTATGATGTTTGCTTTGAACTTTAATGGAATATTTTTCACATCACTGTCAAAAATGAGTTCAAAGCTTAATAAGGTCAAGATGAAATTTGTTTGTTAGCATCTTAACCATGCCAAACATATACAAGATATTTGATATTTGGGAGAGTTGATCATTTTATCTTTAATTAATTACTTGTTACAATTGCAAAGTAGATAACCTATGTTGTCCTTTCTTTCCGGATTTGGTTTCAATGAACATAGTTTCCATGGAGGGGGACAGACAGCTTGTGAGCTGTTTATTAGAATAACCAAATCATTTGCACTTTTCTGTGTGTTTATCTTCAAATTCTCTCTCACATTAGGTGGAAGACATAAAACAATAAAATTACACATAGAATGATTTCTATAATATATAACACAAATCTTTTCTTAGTTGACCTATCCTTTTTAATTAGTGTGAATAAAGACAATTCTCCTCGTTTGAACACATTACTAACCACAAGAAAGAGACAATAAGGTTGGCATAATGTAGTTGCAGCATCGTTCCCTGCCTGACGTCAAGTTGAACGACCTTGTAATTGCCAAGCACAAGAATGGTCGCTACTATCACACCAAGGTGACAGACACCCAGGTACAGGTCTTCTATGAAGTTGACTTTGATGATGGGTCATTCAGTACAAACCTGTTCCCAGAAGATTTAGAAGTGAGTAAATCAAATAATTATCTCGTTTATTTAGTTCAAATATTTTAGTCAACTCAAAACAGCAATTGAGATAAATTTTATTCAGTATTAGTAAGATATGTATTGATTGTGTTTGTGATTTTAGAGTCATGACTGCCTGCAGAATGGACCACCAAATATAGGCATAGCTGTGCAGGTACGATGGCCAGATGGAAACCTCTATAGTGGCACCTTTAAGGGAACCAACTCTCATATACTGTTTGTGGTATGTAATAAAAATATATGTCTAAATCACCAAAAATGCATCCAATCATTTCTTTGTTTTAGCCAGAATGATGATAATGATAGTCAAAAGAAGAATTCTTCTCACATAAACAATGTTTTGTTCCAGGTTGAATTTGAAGATGGATCAGAAATGAAGTTAAAAAGAGAAGAGATTTGGGCAGATGGAGAAGAATTGCCCAAGAAAGTTAAAAACAGAATGGTGGGTATCTATATATAAAAAAACAATTACCAAATGTAAATGTGGGGTTTGGACTATTCCTAAAAATTGTATATGCATCCTACTGTAATGAGCAATTCCAAATTTATTGAAAGGTTAGGACAAATTAATAATGTCCTAGGTTTAGACTAATTGATTGAAGTGCTTTTGGGGAAGTTGGGAAACATCTTGGTTGAGTCTGTCAATATGAAAAAACTGATATCAAGTAAATATACTTAATGGAGCAGTTATTTTCGGCTGGGTGATGCAACTTGATTACAGTATTGGTATAAGTGATGAAATTTATACTTGGGTTTGCAGCCATATGCCTCAGAATTTAATGCATGGATGTTATGATTTTAATTCTTTGAAATAATGGGAAAATATTTGTTTCAGTCGAAGGCCACAGACAGGAAGCACAACATATTTTACCAGGACCCAGATCAGGAAGCTGAGGTTTCCGTATCCTCTTACAGCCGACGCTGCCGGAAATCCAACTCGAAATACAAAGATGATAATTTTGTTTGAATACATTGGACAGACAGTTACTCTTTTATGTAACAATGTGCTAGATCTCGTAAAAAGGATTGCCGAATCATGATTCTGAACATTATGTATGGATGAGAAATCTATATATTGAATGGAATGCACTTGTGAACTTTGACCATGGATTTTACAAACTGAGCAGACATTTTCTAAAATTCATTGACACTAGAAAATTTGCTCTTTAATACACAAGATTGACCATTCAGAAAGTCACTATGTATATAATTGGATCTGTACAGATTGTGTATTTATCACATTGGCTCATTGCATCTACATCAATCAAATATAAATACTGTCATACATCAACAGATTTCCTCATCAATGTTTGTTCTTTTCATAACAGGACTCAACTCATTGTTCATTTTGTAACAGAGATTGTAGAAAATATTTCAAAATATTTGGTGCCATTTTGTAACATTTTGAAAAGCAGGGTATATTCAGTTGAAAGTTTTATTTATGGTTGAAAAAAATATTTATTATGGTATTATTTAGGAGCAGTATTGTAAATAAACAATTTCCTGTATTGTATCCATTATGTTATGAAATATGAAACTGCCATATTTGAAATATATGTCAAGGTTGTTACAGAGAGAAATTGCAGTAACTCAATTGCCATGACTTGTTTATATTTTATTCAAAAATGAATTATTTATTTGATATGTGGATACTGTTCACTATTGTTAGTCAGTTTTATATGATCCCAAAAACATTGTCAAACAAAATATTTCAGTTCCTTGATTTTTCTAGGTAGTTCATACTGTTCATTCATTGTAAATAATCATTCACATTTTATGTTTGAAACAAATGAATTGATATGCAAATAATTAAATTGATAAATACTGTATATTTATGTGGTTGTATTTTATCCATGTAATTATTAAATGTTTTATCATTGTTGGATTGTGCATCACAAATACAATGCTTTGTATATTTTTTCACGAGACAAAACTTTTTGCCATTTTCACTGACCTAAAATATCAATGAAAAGTCACACTACACAAGCACGTAAACCGAGGTTTGTAACACAAAGAGCAATTAATCTAAAATAATTAAAATATGAAGGCATGGGCATATATACTGTTGTATATATAGATCGCATACTGCCTAAGATGAAGTATTACTGTTATGTAAATATTTGAACTATCAATATAACAGGTGCTCTTTAATATAGGGCAAGGTATGGAATAATGAACCCTACAAAGAAGTGTATAATGCAAAGCTTTGTAGAGATGTCTAAATATATATACATATTCATATATATATATACAAGTGTGTGTGCACGTAGTAGTAAGTTAACAAAAAATTAGGTTTTACGCACATTATTGCTTTATTTAGCTTTTGAACCATTTTATATATACTTGTTATATATGTTTTGGTTTGTTGGTACAAAATTTGAGCAATTTGGACAGTTCTTTTTAGTGCTTATATATTTGTTTGGTAATTATCAATAATAAAATATATCTATACTTTGATATTTACAGATGTTTGTGTTCTTTAAATCTAAGTACATCTTTTGTGTATTTTTTTATCAGAATTATAAAAAGAAAGGTGAAACATGTAACATAGCTTCTCCAGTGATGGGGGAAGGGGGTATTTCTGTCATTCTGTACATCAACTTTGATCTTCTCTGAAACTTTTCCACTTTGTTTTGATTTTTTCAAAAATCTAATAGGGATCGCTGTTATTAGGGAGGCTGCCATTTTTAATAACATAACAAATATTAGCCAATGAGAATGAGATTATTAAATTAGGGCAAAATTTAATATGTAACATCCATTTTAATTGGTCAAGTATCTGAATGATCATTTATGAAGCAATTTTCAGAAAATGTTCACAATCATTTCAAAGAAAACAATGATGAGCATAGCTTTCAGGCTATTGGCTTATGTTTTACTTGTCTGCAATCAACAAAGCATATATGCAGCGTTAACACTTTTTTTTATTCATATTCATATTTTATTTTTCCATACAAAATTACACATTCACCCCTCCCTTGTTTTCTGCAGTCCACAGGTGTAACTCAATAATATACATTATTAAGTCAGCAAAAGACACATTTTTGTGTTCTTGCTCAGTTACCACTGCATCTGCTGCACTTTATACTTGGACATAAGGGCTATGTACTATAATTCTCATATTTAGTCCTGAAAATTGTTTGTGCTGAAATTTTTTTGACCTTGAGTCAAGGTCAAGGACATTACCAGCTTAAGTTTTTTGCTTAAGTTTGCAAACAAAAATGTCACAGGAGCCAATTTTCAAAATCAGTGTAGGTATTAGAAAATATCCATGGTAATTATTTTTAAAGATTGTAGCAATATGAATATTATTTGGCAGATATGATTTTTTAAGAGGGTCTTGTACAAATTGGGTGAACTTGAGTTATTTTTTGCCATGCAAGTCAAAATTTTCTTTATGGTTGCCCTTTCACCCTGTAAAAAATTACTTCCACAAGCCAGAAATATTTAAACGTGTTAAATGTCCCTGTACAAATTTAAAACCCATTTTTTCCTCAAAATTCAACCCCCTGAAAAATTCTCCTTTAGTTGCACCGATATTTTGTCCCACATTCCTCCTTTCCCGTGGATGAATAATGGTCAGTCCCTACAATATCTCCTCAAGGCCTCAAGTGCTTGTCTGATGGTCAAATTTAATACTGCCACCTGGTGTCATTTTTTGTCCACCAGGTAGGGTTGGTCTCTGCCTCAGAAAAAGCGTCTGAAAGTTGGCCTTGGGTCTTGGTGCACACCTCCACAGGGTTTATAGCATAACAAATATTTTCATTTATCCTTCTTACCGACAAAAGGCAAGATGAGTAACATGTACATAAAGGAGCCGCCAACCAATGGCAAGGTATGTCGGAAATCAACTGTTGGGTACAAATACATCTCGTAATTTTTAGGGTGGGCGATAACTCGGTATTAATGCAGCTGAGTTTGAATAGTGTTCTGGTACTTTGTAATGCCAAGGAAACACATTAATTCTGTACTTTTTGTCAAATCATAGATAATATAAAAATCATATAAAAAGAGGAATTGAAGTTGAGATCGTCCAGGTTTCCCCACATAATATAACAGATATTCTGTATCAGTCACAAACCCCAAATTTTGAATTAATTACTTCATCAATTCACAATTCAAGAATCAAGGACTGTTTCTGTCCACATTCACTGTTTCCAGAAACACCACACACTGCCCATCATCTACATCTATAAGTTTACTCGGCAAAACCAATTGGCATCCCGCCGAGAGTGCAAGATTGCACTAAGGGGAGCAGCTGGTACACACCACCTGCTTGTTGCCAACCTTTATACTCTGGCAAGGGAGTTTCTGAAGGATGCCGAGCTACCTGTTTCCAATGTAGTTAAATCATATTAAAGTTTCCCTACTATACCCATACTGCCATAGTGATAGTGATGGTCAAAATAGACTTGAAATCCAGTGTTTCCAGACATACCACACACTGCCCATCCAATTTAACCCCTAACAGACGGGAAGGACGGCAACATCCACCACCGGCAACGGACGGGAAGGATGTTGACATTGTTCTGGCTTAATGACGTCATTTGTAACATTCTAAAGGGCTGCAACTTGTTACAATGTAATCATGATAATGACATCAGATTGCCTTAATCATGAACTTTTGACAACATCACTTCATTAAGCATATTGAATGACCATTGTTATAAATTTTATTAATTTAGTATGTAGATACACTAGTCCAGAAAATAATTGGTTAGTCCTGCCAATCAACAAAATTTAGATAAGCTAGTCCGGGGTTAACTCCAGTAGAACTCCACTTCCGGCAACAAGCTTTCAACAAGCCATTGATCTTAGCATTGTTTTGCCACTGTTTACGAGATTGCGCAAAGAGGTGAAAGTCGGTCAGTCTAATTATGGGAGTGACAGCAACGATCAAAAGCTCCACAATGCAGTTGTGCTTCTGATGTCACATGAAGTTTCTCCCTATTTGTAGTCATAACGTCATGACTTAGACTAATCTGAATATCATTTCATATTGTCAAGCATAATATTGGGTAAAAAACTGAGGAAAAGACGCTACAGATAGCACCTGTTTCTGTATTTAGAAACATTATGACTAGGAAAGATGATGACACAGGCAGTAAGTACAACAGTTAATCACCGGAGGTCAAGTTTATTCAGTAGGGAAACAGTAGATTTCAAGTCTATTTTGACGGTGGATATGGGTATTAATGAACTTCAGCCAATTGCTGTTTTGTCCTATTTCACTGTCTTTCCCAGTCATAATGTCTCTAAATACATACCTGTGTGTTATCTGTAACATCATTTATTCTTTTATTCATGTGACATCATAAGCACCAATGCGTTGTGGAGCTTCAGATGGTTGCTATCTCTCCTCTGATTAGACTGACTCTGTACAAACTTGTAAACAATGGTGAAACGATGCTGAAATCAAGAAAAAGATTGTTTTTCAAATAGGCCTTACATTTGATGTTAAAAAGAGATATGCATGGCTTGTTGCAGAGTTGTGATTTAGATATAGTGGGCAGTGTGTGGTGTTTACACAAGTGGAAACATCTGATTTCAAGTCTATTTTGAATTTTTGACATTGACGACATAGGTAATAGATTTTATCAACTTGATCCATGAAAAGAACAGGAAACTCTGTTATGGTCAAATTGCCTTCTCAGAGGAGATTTCTCAAGTTTTGAGCCTTTACAGGGTAATTTTCCTTCTTTGGACTGAATGTAAGCTGCACATCTGTTAGAGATGCAGCCCAAATCTCACTGACAGAATGATCAGTTACTATGTGCACGGAGACGAAACATTGCCCAAAATATATTCTTCACATAAATCTCCAGTTGAAAGTTTTAAATTAATTACCGTTTCCACTTTTTCCTCTGCATCCATTACAAAACCAATTCTGAATTCTGCAATCTACACAAAACCATTCAATTTCACATTGAGTATCATCACAATTATTTGCCACTCAGAAACTGAACTGGATGAAATGAGTGCAAGACTTTATGAGCATGTGACGATATACACATCTATAAGTCAATGTGAATATTGGACTATTTGAGTGTACCTCAGTGTGAGCTGTGTATCTCAAAACATTTTGATTGATGCTTCCCCATCAGTGTCTGTGAAATCTATTTGAACAAGACCGGAATTCATAGCCTACTTATGAAAGCACACTTCTTTCTTGGTGTCATTTCTATGTGGAGTGTTATCACAGAGACACTGAAAGGTAAAATAATGTCATGAGAGTATGGCAATATTTATGCTTATGACATCATGAAAGGTATCGTCCTTCGAATAGTGCCATAATGACGTGCTCATGTTATCATTCACATTATTTGATCATGATTAGATTAAATGTTTGGCTATTGGCAAATTGAATAGTCATTTATACATGTAAAAGATCAATACGCGTATCTTTTAACATTGATCCGCTCTGAACAGATATGTTACCTATTTGGTTGGTTGATGTGTCATAATGGTGCACTAATTCATTTAGTTGAAGGAGTAATGACGTCACTGTGGTACATCAGCAAGGGCTATTGCAAGATAAATTGGCCAAATATGGTAGCATGGGCCACTCAAAAATGAAATTCCCTATTTCATTTTGATTTTAAGTCATTTGTTGGCCATTACATCATAGAACCAGAATGTAAACATCTTTGGATATTTTCGGGCTTACCGGTACTTTTTTTGTACTGAACATCTGTATCAGGATGACACATATGGTGCTGGACATTACATTAGAAAGTACATCAAACTAGAAAACACTAAAAAAAGTATTTGTAGAGGAATATATCTTTTTCTAAACACTATTTCCAAGTACAGTAGTTGTATGAAACATCACAAGGTCATTAATTTTATGTGTTGATACATTAATGAAAGGAAATAGGGACATCATACTTTTTTTATTAATTGCAGTGGTCGACATCTCAAAATAAAGTCCATACCTGTTCCCCCTAATGCTAATGCACAGAACTTGACAAGTAAAACAAAGGATGCCTTATTGTTGAAGCTGAGTAATCTGTTATGATTTGCTCACAAGATGAAACTTCAAAAGAACAATTGCAAAAGAACAATTCAAAAAATTTAGCTTTTTATTTAAATTTTACTACATATCTTTATTACATAATAATAAACGTGGCACCATGAAGCCAGACAAGGAATAGAATAATCCAATAGCTCTGATTTGTAATCCTGCAAGCACAAATGTTCATATAAACTGTAATTAATTAGTCTCTATCTTGTTATCGATCACATATTGATCAAGCATGCATATGGTGGATTACGCCAGTCACGATCAAACTTTGAATGAAATATGATATAGTAAGAAACAAGTACTATTTTACATAAATCACTTTTGAGCTGGTTACATTTTACATTTTGACTGATTTGTCTGATGAAGGATTTCAGTCTGTTCATGTTTTCACCAGTTATATGACCTCTGGATCCAATTTCAAATGGATAATATGTCACCTCAAAGCGTGCCATTCTCTTCAATATCAGAGATAAGATTTCTGTATCGTTCTACTTTCCGCTGGTGGGTCTCATAGACATTGCCCTCGAAAGGTACTGAGAGCTCAATGTGAACATGCATGCTTTGCATTAACAGGGATTTTCTGTAATGAAATTTAGATTTTTTTTCTCAGCAGGATGGCCTGAAGATAGGGTGTATAGGTTCTCTTTTTTGTTTTCAAGGATTTGTTTATAGGATTATGATAAACTACATATGGATCAGCCAGGCCAATGCCCCAAATCTATGGCCAGATTTGTCACATATATTATCCATTTATGTTTATCCATTCATATCTATTTCCAGGTATTGTTGAAAACCACCGTTGGTGATATAGATATAGAATTATGGTCAAAAGAAGCTCCAAAAGCTTGCAGGAATTTCATACAATTGTGTATGGAGGGGTATTATAACAACACCATTTTCCACAGAATGGTGCAAGATTTCATAGTGCAAGGAGGGGATCCCACAGGAACTGGGGAAGGTGGAGAATCTGTATACGGAAAACCATTCAAGGTCAGTAGAATATGAGGATATTCCAATATATACCTTTTTAAGACTTCTTATTCCACATAATTATTTTGAATTTCATTTAGAGTACTTTGCGATTAAAATTGGCATTATTAAGTGTATTATTCTTAAAGGGATTAAGCAGTGATTTTGAAAATATGTATAAGTATCATAAATTAACAAAAAATATACTTGCCTTACATATCAAAATATTGTTTTGGTTGATGCACTCCAGTAAAAGTCTGTAAAACCTATTTAAACAGGACCCTAATTTATAGCCCCCTTTGAAAGCACACTTCTTTTGGCCACGGGTCGTGACGCAGTTGTTTAGAGCGCCAGCTTATTAGCACCAGTTCCTATGTGGTGATCCAAAGGTGGTGGGTTTGAACCCCCGCCGTGCAGGGATTGAACTCATGAACAATTTCCCATATAAGCTGAGGCCCGTGCCTAAAGGGTTAACCTGTTGTCCTTGTAAATATGTGACCGGGTGGGTTGTTATGTCAAGGACCTGCGACATAACAATTCAGTGAGGCAGCACTATATCTGCTACAAGTAGGTCTCATCACGAAAGGACTGAAATAATGTTGAAAGTGATGTAAAACCCCAAATAACAAAAGCACAATTCTTTCTTGGTGTCATTTTTATGTGGAGTGTGATCATAGAGGCACTGAAAGGTAAAATGACGTCATAAAATATGGCAATATATATGCTTATGAAGTCAAGAAATGTATTGTCCTTTAGATAGTTCCAGAATGACGTCAAACAGTGCTACCCCACTTTGAACCTCAATTGAGGTCTGAGACAGATCTTTCCTGGAAGTGCAACTTTTATGGCTTATAGCAACTTATATTTTTAATCTGTCATAATTTAAATTTTTCATGATGTTCATATATGGCCAAGCTTTCAATACACCAAATTGTAGAATTGATGCTTAATACCTTTAAAATATTTTTTTTTTCGAATTCAGGATGAGTTTCATTCTCGGTTGCGGTTTGTTCGGAGAGGATTAATTGCAATGGCAAATGCTGGTCCCCATGATAATGGCAGTCAGTTCTTCTTTACACTTGGTGTGGCCCCTGAACTCAACAATAAACACACACTTTTTGGAAAGGTGAATTGCAGTACATTTTAAACAAAATTGATTTTTCTATATTTACTTGACATTGCTTGGAATGAAGATATTGATATTCCTGTCGCTCTTACAAGGTTGCAGGTGACACAATTTATAACATGATAAAATTGGGAGAAACTGAAACTGATGAAAACGAAAGACCATTGTACCCACATAAAATTTTAAAATCAAAGGTAAGTTGAAACACATCACAAACCATTTAGTTGTTGATATTCTTGACATTTTTTTGAATAAGGCTTAAGGTTTGTAGTGAGCAATTGTTCTTGTTTTGTTCAATGATAAGTTCATGTTTTAGGTATTATCAAATCCTTTTGAGGATATAGTCCCAAGGACAATCAAGAAGGACAAGTCAGAAGAAGACTCCAAAAAGAAAAAAAGCAAATCAAAAGCTACAAAGTAAGTGGAAATCTCAGGATTGAATACTCAATTATTAGGCACCTAGGCATTGCTGTTGTGGTATTTGGTTTACGTGCATGTAGATTTTGTCAATACATGTATATTTTTAGGCCATTTTTTGTTAGTCTGGACCAGCAGTTGCCAAGTTATATTTATTTGAAGATTGTTTGTATTTAGACTTGGATGTCAAGGCCTGATTGTTGTCACTGTGTGAGCATTATTTAATGCAAATAGAAGATGTTTGCCAAAAATCATCACAAATCTGATGTATCTAAATTTAACATAGTCTATAACATAGGACTATATGCATTCAGTTTCCATAATAGAAAATTTCACACTATCCATCTTGCTATTCATGTTTGTGTTTGTTACTGCTTGTTCCGCAACTTCCCCCATCTGCAGTTCAAAACATAAATCACAATCACCTACTCTCTTCCATCATTTATTATCCACCTTTGAGAACTTTAATATTTTGATTTTTAAATCATGTAATTTGACATAGCTCAATCTCTAAGTATGGAGACATAACCCCCTGCTATTTGCCTTGTTTCAGGAACTTCAGTCTGTTGTCATTTGGAGAGGAAGCAGAGGAAGATGAGGAGGAAGCAGTAAAAGCAACAGAGGTCAGCACTGCATCTTGTTGGAGAACACTCAACTCATATTTATCATTTATATACTTAAATTGTCTTAATTTTTTGAAAATTATAATTATAATGTTTACATTCCTTGACTTCTAGAAAGTATTTTGTCAGTTTTATTAACCACAGAACATTTGATTACGTAAGCACAATATTAATGTTGTAAAAGCTTAGAAGGATGAGACACCCTAAAAATGTTTATAAATACAAATGAACATATATTTGATCTTTGATAACATATTGTGGCATATCTTCATATGTAACGTTTTTTGTTGTTGTAATCAGTCTATGAGAGGGAAAAGTAAGAGCAGTCATGACTTATTGCACGACTCCAAGCTGAGTTCACAACCTGCATTAGACGTACCAGAGGGCGCCACTAAGAGAGGACTGCTGGAATATCAGGCAAGTAGAAATAACTTGGACTCTACCATCCAGAATGTAAGTGTTTCGTGACCCAAGAGTCCACACAAGGACAGCAATGTTGTCCCAACCTCAAACCTTCCCAGTAATTAAGGCAAGTTTCCTAATCAAATGGAACCTGGTTGTCACCTGCTGAAACAGATAGGCCAGTGACTGTTGTTCTCAGTAAAATGTCTGGTAATTAAGTTGTCTGCTGTCATAAGCTGTCTGCTGTCATAAGCTCTCTGCTGTCATAAGCTCTCTGCTGTCCATTGCTTCATACACATTTTCATGCTTATTGTTGGCTTTCAGATGAGCATATTGAGAGCGTCATTAGATTATTCCCTAAATCAGTCCCCTACCCAAAAGAATAGGAGTGAAGCTCAGTCAAAGAATAAATTCAAAACAATCAATACTTTTAATGTAAAATACAAGTATAAGCATTTTTTTTAAGATAACAATTTTATTTTAGGATTCGTCAGACGAAGAAGAAGAAGATGAGGAATCTAAAGCAGCTGCAAGAGAATCTATCAGAAAGAAATTAAAGAAAGATGAAGAAGATGCCAAAGGTAAAGAAAAAGAGAAGGAAAAGTTACAAAAGGAAATGGAAGACACAAAGGAAATGACAAAATTGTAAGTTTGAACTTAATTTTTTGAAAAAGTTATCTAACATAGAAGTTCATCTGTCAAAACATTATTTAAAAATGAAATTTTAACAATATTTTTTACACAACATAATGCAATATTTCTTATGACAGAGAGGAATTAAAGAAAGAAGCTAAAAGGTTAAAAAGAGAATTAATTAACAACAAAAAGAAAGAAGAAGAAGAAGAAGCAGCAGAACAAGAGAAGATAAAGTCAGGTTTGTATATTTTTTTCTACTTTTTATTGGTTGAACAAGAGACACCACATAGAGAAATCAGGAAACTTTTATGTAATTTTTATAAATATATATGTAAGTTATAAACTACCCTAAAATACAAAATATTGTAAATGTATAAATCTTTACTGGATATCTATTTTATTGATGACAGATGAAGAGGAAGAAGAAGGGGATGCCAACGATGTTGTATCAGCTTTCAAAGCAGAACGACGGAAATACAAGGAGGCTCGCAAACATCAGGTGAAGAAAGGTTCAGCAAGAGAGCAAGCTACATTAGCAATGCTGGCCAAGTTCCAAAATAAACTGGAAGGGGCAAAGAGGATATCGGAGGAACTTGGCGGGAATGAGGCAGACATGGAAACATCTGAAGAAGAAGAACTGGAAGAGGGAGAGGAAAGAGATGAAAAGGCTATTGATTTCAGTTGGTGAGTCAGGAATATTTGATATTAGTTGATAATATTTGCCTTATTTGTTCTCTTTCTTTGAGATTAACCAATGTCATGAAACAATATGTAGTGTTTAACTATTAGATGACTTGCATATGTTTGATTTCAGGATGAGCCATAAGTTACAGTTTGATTCTAAGGACAGTAAGGTGTTAGATGCCAATGTGGCAGATGCAGATAGATATGAGATTTATGATCCACGTAACCCTCTGAACCAGCGGAGGAGAGAAGCCAGTAAACAAGCCATGAAGGGTAAACCACGCAGATAACATTCGTTATTCACATGGACAGTAAATCTATGGATTGGATTTTGAAAAATATTGCAGACTTGTACCGGTATATTAGAAGTCTGATGCAGCTGAAAGAAAATAATATCAATATTTTATGGCAGTTGTTTTGAACAGATTTGATGTTCCAACCAGTTTTAACCCCACAGCCCTTAGACTGAATAGGGTATATTCTTATAGGCTATGATGGGTGGGCAGTTGGTAGATTGTGAGCTTCAGCTGCATACTTTGTCTGGCATATCTTTTGAGAACTGTAAATAGGATCTGCTTCATATCAGGCACATTAAGTATGGCCTGCGATGGTACCTAGGGCTGGTGGGCTGTATTTTTACAGCTTTGCTGTTCATTTTTTTAGGAACATGTTTGAATCTTTGGAACGAATGAGTACAATGATGGTATAAAATGTGAAATATTTCATAGCATTCTATTAAAAGAAGTCCATTTGTTGTCAAGAAATATTTAATTTGCTCTTGGAATTGAACAGGTAACAGTTGAAATCTTCAAACCCTGTGTATCCTGGAAATATAATTTCTTATGCATGGAGAATTGCTCAGTACTTGAAATTATAATTTTATTACAAAACCCTGTATCACAGTTCTAATTAGTTAAAAATTAATATTTGCAGCCAAATTATACTGTAAAATAGTATATTTTAAATAACACCACACAAGAATAAATTGCAGAAAATCACTGCCAGTGTAGCTTGAACCTTTGGTAGAATGGATAAACTGCCTGCTATGGAATATAACATTATATTACCATATGTACTCTACAGTGCTTCAGTATGAATACAGGATGGAGATGGGCTTACTTGAATATGAGGTGCTATTAATGTGGAAATAAGAGTGGCACATACTACATCATAAAGATAATTACAGCTGCCATATATATATATATATATATATATATATATATATATATATATATATATATATATATATATATATATATATATATATATATATATATATATATATATATATATATATATATATATATATATATATATATATATATATATATATATATATATATATATATATATATTACACTTAACATGGGATATACAACCATGATTATACATTTCAAATATACCATAGAAATTGTAAATTATAGGCTCAAGAAATTGGGAACAAAGCATAGCTTATTTGAAAATAGGAAGTCCACTTGAACACTGCATTAAACCATTGCGCCGCATAGAACTCTATTACATGGATTAGTATGCAACTATAACAGATGTGAAAATATGAGGGATCAATAAATTCATTTATACATGAAACGGCTCCAAGACTGGAAATAATTAATCATTATCTGTCAAGTCAGTTTGACGCTCATTTTGTTGCATGCCCAGTTATGGAAATTAATGGTTAAGCAAGTAGCTAAGAGACAAAAGTATGTGTTAAGACACAATACATTTTTAATGTGATTCATGAGTAAACATTTGAAATATTATTAAACCTGAAACAAGAATTATTGTAATTTTACCATCACATAAATTCATGTATTGTTAAAAAAATTATAGGGGCAAAGGGTCAAGCTCCAGACAGAAATTAGATTATTTATAAAGTTGATAAATCTAACTTGATACTCAGTTTAAAGATTCCAACCTTTCATATTTAAAAGTGTGTAAAGCTTTTAAATGGTTATTTTGACCAAGGAAATAAATGATAGAAAGGCAAAAATCCAAAAGGTAATTTATGTTGTTGCATTAGTGAACACTAGAGGATATATTGTAAAATTATTATACCTGCCAGTGTAAAAAAGATACATGAAAAGACTTTTCCAGTGCTCTCATATTTTCACTTAGTACTGGAATTGATACCCAATGTATAGATGGAAGTAAACTTTGCCATTTTATTGCTGCGGTCTTCAGTCATTTGTCAACACCTAGTATCAAATGTCCATAAAGTGGTATCAGTTATGTCTGTACATTTTTGTTGAGATGTGAGTCCTTACTGTTAATTCACAGAAAGAGTAGCTCTCATGTGTCATTTTTGCACGCTGTAAAATGAGACCCATCTGATAATGTACTAAATCAAGTTCTGCTTGCATCAGAGTTGATGTACTGTCCAGACCTGACCAAGATAACACAACTTTAGCAAACTATGAAACAAACCAGACCCCATAAATTGACTTACATAACTGCTCTGCAGCAACTTTTGTCCCAGCCCAACAAAGTTGGAGGGGGGCTTTAAAACAGGTTACGTCTGCATGTTCGTCTGCACAAATAAGATCAACAACAGATTGACTTGTTTTCACAATGAAACCAAGCCAATGTTCTGATTGCTTTCAAAATTGGAATCTGCCATGGCCTATTGATCAAATCTTGAATCACAAGTGCTGGAGAAAACGGGGACCCACAGCCCGTACACTGCTTACTTTCTTTGCCATTTTATTGGTGGAAAGTACGGAGTGTAAATCTTGTTGTCTTGAGAGTGAAGTAAAAAGATTTAATTTCGCATTAGCTTGATTCTTATTAGAAATGAATAGAAATCCCAAACAGGGTGACTTGTGTTCTTTCATTTTCTCTTTCTTGTGAATATTCACTAGGTAATCTATATCAGCTTTTTAGCTCTGCTGAGACTTTAGCTCGCAGAGCTTTAGGAGGGGAAAAATGTCTGTCCGTCCGTCTGTCAACATTTCTTTAAAAATCTTCTTCTTGAGGTCACAAATTTTGTACTGAGCATATCTCAGCAACCACTTATTACAGGATATTAAAACTTGGTATGCAGAAATGTTGTATGTTAAAGCTGTGCCTCGTCATACAATTTTAGTCCGGTGACCTTTGACCTTGACACATTGACCTTGAATTCAAAATTTGTTAACATGCCACATCACAACCATCAGAAGTGAATAAAAAGCACTTCATATCTGTTATATACTAACACTATGTTTAAAAATCTTCTCCAAAATTACCAGTAATATTTGTTTCATATTTATTACAGAGGTAGATAGAGAGTTGAAGATCCAGATTCCTTCAAATCTTAGTGATGTCACCATTGACCTTAATGCAGTGACCTTGATGTCACAAATTTTGTAAGGAGTATATCTCAGCAACTACTTATAAGAAAAAATTAAAACTTGGTATACAGAAATGTCTTAGGTCATAGCCGTGCCTCATCATACTTTCTTAGTCATGTGACCTTTGACCTTGACACATTGACCTTGAATTCAAAATTTGTGAACATTCCACATCATAACCATTAGAAGTGAATTAAATGCACTTCATATCTTTTATATACCAACACTATTTTATACAGGGCTAGATAGAGAGTTGAAGATTTAGATTCCTTCAATTCTCAGTGATGTCACCATTGACCTTAGTGCAGTGACCTTGATGTCACAAATTTTGTAAGGAGCATATCTCAGCAACCACATACAAGAAGAAATTAAATCTTGGTATACAGGAATGTCTTATGTTAAAGCTGTGCCTCGTCATACAATTTTAGTCATGTGACCTTTAACCTTGACACATTGACCTTGAATTCAAAATTTGTGAACATGCAACATCTCAAGCATTAAAAGTGAATGAAATCTAGTTCATATCTGCTATATATCAACACTCTTTTAAACACCATATACATTTTATACAGATTTGACCCTTGACCTTGATTCTGTGACTTTGACTTTTGTATTATTGTGCAGGCCATAGCTCATGAACGATGAACTGGAAATACTAAATATCTGTTATGTATCAACACTATGTTTAAAAGAAATCTTCTCCAAAACTACCAGTAATATATGTTTCAGGTTTTATACAGAGTTAGATATTGAGGTGAAGGTTCAGATTCCTTCAAATCTTAGTGATGTCACCAAGGACATTAGTGCAGTGACCTCGAGGTCACAGATTTTGTACGGAACATATCTTAGCAACCACTTATTAGAGGAAATTAAAACTTGGTATACAGAAATGTCTTAGGTCATAGCTGTGCCTCGTTGTAATTTCTTAGTCATGTGACCTTTGACCTTGACACATTGACCTTCAATTCCAAATTTGTATACTTGAAAAATCTCGCAACCATCAAAAGTGAATAAACATATATCAATGGCCTTTGAGCTATGCATATCATTGCTTTTTTGTAATGTTTTTGAACATTTCTTCCTAAATGATCATTTAAATCCTTTTCCAGAGCAGAATTGAGCAGATAGTGATTTTGACCAATCAAAATGCATGTTACATATCAAATTTGGCCCCAACTTCTTATCTTGATTCTCATTGGCTATGTTATTCAAAATGGCAGCCCCCTTGACAACATAGTTATAGCTATTAGATTTTTGAAAAAATCACAAATTTTGCATTGGTAAATATTGCATTGGTAACATGATAATGATTTGCAAAATATTAATGAATATCTCATCAAAACTGAATTGGGATCTTGTATGTAAAATCTTAACCTGGTTGCTTATTGCACTTTATCTCAGTTCATGTGTTTTCATTCAAGTCAGCAGAGCTATCAACCCATGGGGTTATGTTTTAATGTTTTCAATTTGATTGTTATTTAAAAACTCAATGGAAATGCATCAAATGGAAAATATTGAACAGGAAACTGGTCAGCGTTCATTTTATGTCTTGCCACCATTGCCAGATTTGTGACAATCAATATTGTTACAACTGCTTAATAAGACATGTTTTTGTCCTGTTTGAAATGGCTGGCCCAGTGTGGAAAGTTGGCCTGTCAATGATTTGTTTGTTTGTTTGTTTGTTTGGGGTTTTACATCACTTTCAACATTATTTCAGTCATTTCGTGATGGGACCTACTTGTAGCAGATATAGTGCTGCCTCACTGAATTGTCATGTCGCAGGTCCTTGACATGACAACCCACCCGGTCACAGATTTACAAGGACAACGGGTTAACCCTTTTGGCACGGGCCTCAGCTCATATGGGAAATTGAATCATGAGTTCAATCTCGACATGGCCGGGATTCGAACCCATGACCTTTAGATCACCACAGAGGAACTGGTGCTAGTAAGTTAGCGCTCTAACCAACTGCGCCACGGCCCGTGGCCCTGTGAACGGTCGGGAGATAATAATAATAATAGTAATAATAATAAGGAATAATTAATAATAAAAATACAAATAAAAATAATCTAGTCTGGATAACAGGCAGTGTTCATAATGCTTTTAAAAATAAAGCCTCAGGAACAGATGTATCCAGGCATTTCTTAGACATCTTAGGGGAGATCATTTAAGAGTTTTGGGGGCAATGACCGAAAAGGCCCTCTCCTGTTATCAGGAGCATAATTTGTGCATGTGTGGGAGGATAATTTGTATCCATCTGTTCTGATGATTTTTTCTATTGGGATCTTTCTCATGGTTACGTAAGTGGGGGGACAGGAGGTGGAGGGTTTTGACCCTGTTACTTTCATTCTGGTTTTAAAAGCCTCGAAAGTGGACGTGATACGGCCATTGTTGCTGAAAGGATCACAAAACACCATTTCACAGTATTCCTTTCCACTTACATAAATTTCTAAATCATTGTTCATTGGAACATGCATTATTAGAAAACCCAAGATGCGCCTTTGCCATTTTACTTACGAGTATCTTTAGTGTTTGACCTTTAGACAAATGACCTTGACCCATAAGATTAATCAGCAACTTAAAAACATGTGCAAATTTCAAATTGCATCGTTTCTTGCCCTTAATTTAGCCCCGCTTCATGCCCCATTTCACATCAATTGTCTTTAGGCTGTCATATGCTATGGTTTTTCTTTCAGTTGCACGATATTGCCAACTTTTAACGATTGACTTGCATTAGCCTGCCCCAACATTTTGAAGAAAGGAAACAGGTCCATCTGTGAAATATGCACAACCCGCAGCCTTCCTTCACACTCCCATCCATTCCTTTGAGCAGTTGACCAATAGCTAATATGACACATGGTCTAGCGACTGTTACATTTGAGCAATATCATCATGCTTGATGCCATGCCTCATCATTGGTCAAAGATGGTTATTTCAAGGATTTCAGGCAGGCAGCACCATATCTGATTCAAGTAGATTTTGTCATGATATTAAGAGATATTGAAACTGATGTAACCAACTCCCACATCAGTGACGTAAACCATACACTTTGAACCCCGGCCGTGCCGGGATTGAACTCATGATACAATTTCCCACATGAGCTGAGGCCTGTGCCAAAGGGTTAACCCGTTGTCCTTGTAAATCTGTGACCGGGTGGGTTGTCATGTCAAGGACCTGCGACATGACAATTCAGTGAGGCAGCACTATATCTGCTACAAGTAGGTCTCATCACAAAATAACTGAAATAATGTTGAAAGTGATGTAAAATCCCAAACAAACAAACAAAACCATACACTTTATACTGAATTGTTTACGATTATCATAAAATTTGTAAAGCATTGCAGTGTGAGAAGCGGCCTCATCAGTTACATGGATCGTGGCTTTCAACAATGAATAGTTCGACTCCCCCATCCGATATTTCACACTGAATGGAGCTTAAAAGTCAATCTAATATGACAAGTAGTGTTGGTAAAATTCTTATAAAATACCTTTTCGCAATTCACATGATTTCAGTATATAGACGAGGTTTATATCAGACAACATGTCAACCAACCTGATCTCGGTCTGGAATATTCTTGACAATAGTCAGAACCCAATGGAGCAACATGTCTTGTCCAAGGTTTATACACGTGCGGGAAAATATTTCACAGTTCACAGTTCACAGTTCATTTTTCAAATTTTTTTCAGAAAATATGACTTTGCGTTACATTTTAATTAAAAAACATATGACGCAATGCTTCAATTCTTTTCAAATTTTCAGGGATTACTACCAGGGGATATATATATTGCCACAAAAAATCCCAATGCAAAAAAAATAATTTAAAGGTGCAAAAAAAAATGTTGAAATTGGACTTTGAAAAAAAACCAATATTATATATTCTACAGTTGAAAATAATTATGAGAGCTGTTTCAATGGTGGTGTCCTTTATAGGGATTCATCTATAGGGTCCCTAGTATCTTCCAGAATTTTTCACTAATTGAGCAATTTTTTTAAGGGGTTGAATTAGGAGGTCAAACATTACAAAAAATGAAAAAAATCAGTTTTTTTACACAACGATTTTTTTATATGAGGGTCATTTCAATGTTGTTTTTCTTTTTAGGGAACCATCTATAGGGTACCAAGTACCTCCCTGAATTTTTCACTAATTGAGCAATTTTTTTAAGGGGTTGAATTAGGAGGTCAATCTTGGAAAAAAATGAAAAACTCTCATAATTTTAATGGTTTTTTGCACAACGATTTTTTCATATGAGGGTCATTTCAATGTTGTTTTCCTTTTTAGGGAACCATGTATAGGGTACCAAGTACCTCCCTGAATTTTTCACTAATTGAGCAATTTTTTTAAGGGGTTGAATTAGGAGGTCAAACTTGGAAAAAATGAAAACTCTCATAATTTTAATGGTTTTTTATACCACGATTTTTTTATATGAGGGTCATTTCAATGTTGTTTTCCATTTCAGGGAACCATCTATAGGGTACCAAGTACCTCCCTGATTTTTTCACTAATTGAGCAATTTTTTTAAGGGGTTGAATTAGGAGGTCAAACTTGGAAAAAAATGAAAAACTCTCATAATTTTAGTGTTTTTTTGCACAACGATTTTTTTATATGAAGGTCATTTCAATGTTGTTTTCCTTTTCAGGGAACCATGTATAGGGTACCAAGTACCTCCCTGAATTTTTCACTAATTGAGCATTTTTTTTAAGGGGTTGAATTAGGAGGTCAAACCTGGAAAAAAATGAAAAAAATCTGTTTTTTTGGACAACGATTTTTTTATATGAGGGTCATTTCAATGTTGTTTTCCTTTTTAGGGAACCATCTATCGGGTACCAAGTACCTCCCTAAATTTTTCACTAATTGAGCAATTTTTTTAAGGGGTTGAATTAGGAGGTCAAACTTGGAAAAAAATGAAAAATTCTCCTGATTTTAATGGTTTTTTGCACAACGATTTTTTTTATATGAGGGTCATTTCAATGTGGTTTTCCTTTTCAGGGAACCATCTATAGGGTACTAAGTACCTCCCTGAATTTTTCACTAATTGAGCAATTTTTTTAAGGGGTTGAATTAGGAGGTCAAACCTGGAAAAAAATGAAAAAAATCTGTTTTTTTGGACAACAATTTTTTTATATGAGGGTCATTTCAATATGGTTTTCCTTTTCAGGGAACCATCTATAGTGTCCCAAATACCTCCCTGAATTTTTCACTAATTGAGCAATTTTTTTAAAGGGTTGAATTAGGAGGTCAAACTTGGAAAAAAATGAAAAATTCTCCCTATTTTAATGGTTTTTTGCACAACGATTTTTTTATATGAGGGTCATTTCAATATGGTTTTCCTTTTCAGGGAACCATGTATAGGGTACCAAGTACCTCCCTGAATTTTTCACTAATTGAGCAATTTTTTTAAGGGGTTGAATTAGGAGGTCAAACTTGGAAAAAAATGAAAAATTCTCCCTATTTTAATGGTTTTTTGCACAACGATTTTTTTATATGAGGGTCATTTCAATATGGTTTTCCTTTTCAGGGAACCATGTATAGGGTACCAAGTACCTCCCTGAATTTTTCACTAATTGAGCAATTTTTTTAAGGGGTTGAATTAGGAGGTCAAACTTGGAAAAAATGAAAACTCTCATAATTTTAATGGTTTTTTATACCACGATTTTTTTATATGAGGGTCATTTCAATGTTGTTTTCCATTTCAGGGAACCATCTATAGGGTACCAAGTACCTCCCTGATTTTTTCACTAATTGAGCAATTTTTTTAAGGGGTTGAATTAGGAGGTCAAACTTGGAAAAAAATGAAAAACTCTCATAATTTTAGTGTTTTTTTGCACAACGATTTTTTTATATGAAGGTCATTTCAATGTTGTTTTCCTTTTCAGGGAACCATGTATAGGGTACCAAGTACCTCCCTGAATTTTTCACTAATTGAGCAATTTTTTTAAGGGGTTGAATTAGGAGGTCAAACCTGGAAAAAAATGAAAAAAATCTGTTTTTTTGGACAACGATTTTTTTATATGAGGGTCATTTCAATGTTGTTTTCCTTTTCAGGGAACCATCTATAGGGTACCAAGTACCTCCCTGAATTTTTCACTAATTGAGCAATTTTTTTAAGGGGTTGAACTAGGAGGTCAAACTTGGAAAAAAATGAAAAACTTTCATAATTTTAATGGAATTTTGCACAACGATTTTTTTATATGAGGGTCATTTCAATATGGTTTTCCTTTTCAGGGAACCATCTATAGGGTACCAAGTACCTCCCTGAATTTTTCACTAATTGAGCAATTTTTTTAAGGGGTTGAACTAGGAAGTCAAACTTGGAAAAAAATGAAAAATTCTCCTGATTTTAATGGTTTTTTGCACAACGATTTTTTTATATGAGGGTCATTTCAATATGGTTTTCCTTTTCAGGAAACCATCTATAGGGTAACAAATACCTCCCTGAATTTTTCACTAATTGAGCAATTTTTTTAAGGGGTTGAATTAGGAGGTCAAACTTGGGAAAAAAATGAAAAATTATCCTGATTTTAATGAATTTTTGCACGACGAATTGTTTATATGAGGGTCATTTCAATGTGGTTTTCCTTTTTAGGGAACCATCTATAGGGTACCAAGTACCTCCCTGAATTTTTCACTAATTGAGCAATTTTTTTAAGGGGTTGAATTAGGAGGTCAAACCTGGAAAAAAATGAAAAAAATCTGTTTTTTTGGACAACATTTTTTTTATATGAGGGTCATTTCAATATGGTTTTCCTTTTCAGGGAACCATCTATAGTGTCCCAAATACCTCCCTGAATTTTTCACTAATTGAGCAATTTTTTTAAAGGGTTGAATTAGGAGGTCAAACTTGGAAAAAAATGAAAAATTCTCCCTATTTTAATGGTTTTTTGCACAACGATTTTTTTATATGAGGGTCATTTCAATATGGTTTTCCTTTTCAGGGAACCATCTATAGGGTACCAAGTACCTCCCTGAATTTTTCACTAATTGAGCAATTTTTTTAAGAGGTTGAATTAGGAGGTCAAAATTGGAAAAAAATGAAAAATTATCCTGATTTTAATGGATTTTTGCACAACGATTTTTTTATATGAGGGTCATTTCAATATGGTTTTCCTTTTCAGGGAACCATCTATAGGGTACCAAGTACCTCCCTGAATTTTTCACTAATTGAGCAATTTTTTTAAGGGGTTGAATTAGGAGGTCAAACTTGGAAAAAAATGAAAAACTTTCCTGATTTTAATGGAATTTTGCACAACGATTTTTTTATATGAGGGTCATTTCAATATGGTTTTCCTTTTCAGGGAACCATCTATAGGGTACCAAGTACCTCCCTGAATTTTTCACTAATTGAGCAATTTTTTTAAGGGGTTGAATTAGGAGGTCAAACTTGGAAAAAAATGAAAAATTATCCTGATTTTAATGGTTTTTTGCACGACGATTTTTTATATGAGGGTCATTTCAATGTGGTTTTCCTTTTCAGGGAACCATCTATAGGGTACCAAGTACCTCCCTGAATTTTTCACTAATTGAGCAATTTTTTTAAGGGGTTGAATTAGGAGGTCAAACCTGGAAAAAAATGAAAAAAATCTGTTTTATACATGGTTACCTGAAAAGGAAAACCACATTGAAATGACCCTCATATAAAAAAATCGTTGTGCAAAAAACCATTAAAATCAGGAGAATTTTTAATTTTTTTCCAAGTTTGACCTCCTAATTCAACCTCTTAAAAAAATTGCTCAATTAGTGAAAAATTCAGGGAGGTACTTGGTACCCTATACATGGTTCCCTGAAAAGGAAAACCATATTGAAATGACCCTCATATAAAAAAATCGTTGTGCAAAAAACCATTAAAATCAGGATAATTTTTCATTTTTTTCCAAGTTTGACCTCCTAGTTCAACCCCTTAAAAAAATTGCTCAATTAGTGAAAAATTCAGGGAGGTACTTGGTACCCTATAGATGGTTCCCTGAAAAGGAAAACCATATTGAAATGACCCTCATATAAAAAAATCGTTGTGCAAAAATCCATTAAAATTATGAAAGTTTTTCATTTTTTTCCAAGTTTGACCTCCTAGTTCAACCCCTTAAAAAAATTGCTCAATTAGTGAAAAATTCAGGGAGGTACTTGGTACCCTATAGATGGTTCCCTGAAAAGGAAAACCATATTGAAATGACCCTCATATAAAAAAATCGTTGTGCAAAAAACCATTAAAATCGGGAGAATTTTTCATTTTTTTCCAACTTTGACCTCCTAATTCAACCCCTTAAAAAAGTTGCTCAATTAGTGAAAAATTCAGGGAGGTATTTGGGACACTATAGATGGTTCCCTGAAAAGGAAAACCATATTGAAATGACCCTCATATAAAAAAATTGTTGTCCAAAAAAACAGATTTTTTTCATTTTTTTCCAGGTTTGACCTCCTAATTCAACCCCTTAAAAAAATTGCTCAATTAGTGAAAAATTCAGGGAGGTACTTGGTACCCTATAGATGGTTCCCTGAAAAGGAAAACCATATTGAAATGACCCTCATATAAAAAAATCGTTGTGCAAAAAACCATTAAAATCGGGAGAATTTTTCATTTTTTTCCAAGTTTGACCTCCTAATTCAACCCTTTAAAAAAATTGCTCAATTAGTGAAAAATTCAGGGAGGTACTTGGTACCCTATACATGGTTACCTGAAAAGGAAAACCACATTGAAATGACCCTCATATAAAAAAATCGTTGTGCAAAAAACCATTAAAATCAGGAGAATTTTTAATTTTTTTCCAAGTTTGACCTCCTAATTCAACCTCTTAAAAAAATTGCTCAATTAGTGAAAAATTCAGGGAGGTACTTGGTACCCTATACATGGTTCCCTGAAAAGGAAAACCATATTGAAATGACCCTCATATAAAAAAATCGTTGTGCAAAAAACCATTAAAATCGGGAGAATTTTTCATTTTATTCCAAGTTTGACCTCCTAATTCAACCCCTTAAAAAAATTGCTCAATTAGTGAAAAATTCAGGGAGGTACTTGGTACCCTATAGATGGTTCCCTGAAAAGGAAAACCATATTGAAATGACCCTCATAAAAAAATCGTTGTGCAAAATTCCATTAAAATCAGGAAAGTTTTTCATTTTTTTCCAAGTTTGACCTCCTAATTCAACCCCTTAAAAAAAATGCTCAATTAGTGAAAAATTCAGGGAGGTACTTGGTACCCTATACATGGTTCCCTGAAAAGGAAACCCACATTGAAATGACCCTCATATAAAAAAATCGTTGTGCAAAAAACCATTAAAATCAGGAGAATTTTTCATTTTTTTCCAAGTTTGACCTCCTAATTCAACCCCTTAAAAAAATTGCTCAATTAGTGAAAAATTTAGGGAGGTACTTGGTACCCGATAGATGGTTCCCTGAAAAGGAAAACAACATTGAAATGACCCTCATATAAAAAAATCGTTGTCCAAAAAAACAGATTTTTTTCATTTTTTTCCAGGTTTGACCTCCTAATTCAACCCCTTAAAAAAATTGCTCAATTAGTGAAAAATTCAGGGAGGTACTTGGTACCCTATACATGGTTCCCTGAAAAGGAAAACAACATTGAAATGACCTTCATATAAAAAAATCGTTGTGCAAAAAAACACTAAAATTATGAGAGTTTTTCATTTTTTTCCAAGTTTGACCTCCTAATTCAACCCCTTAAAAAAATTGCTCAATTAGTGAAAAAATCAGGGAGGTACTTGGTACCCTATAGATGGAAAACAACATTGAAATGACCCTCATATAAAAAAATCGTGGTATAAAAAACCATTAAAATTATGAGAGTTTTCATTTTTTCCAAGTTTGACCTCCTAATTCAACCCCTTAAAAAAATTGCTCAATTAGTGAAAAATTCAGGGAGGTACTTGGTACCCTATACATGGTTCCCTAAAAAGGAAAACAACATTGAAATGACCCTCATATGAAAAAATCGTTGTGCAAAAAACCATTAAAATTATGAGTTTTTCATTTTTTTCCAAGATTGACCTCCTAATTCAACCCCTTAAAAAAATTGCTCAATTAGTGAAAAATTCAGGGAGGTACTTGGTACCCTATAGATGGTTCCCTAAAAAGAAAAACAACATTGAAATGACCCTCATATAAAAAAATCGTTGTGTAAAAAAACTGATTTTTTTCATTTTTTGTAATGTTTGACCTCCTAATTCAACCCCTTAAAAAAATTGCTCAATTAGTGAAAAATTCTGGAAGATACTAGGGACCCTATAGATGAATCCCTATAAAGGACACCACCATTGAAACAGCTCTCATAATTATTTTCAACTGTAGAATATATAATATTGGTTTTTTTTTCAAAGTCCAATTTCAACATTTTTTTTTGCACCTTTAAATTATTTTTTTTGCATTGGGATTTTTTGTGGCAATATATATATCCCCTGGTAGTAATCCCTGAAAATTTGAAAAGAATTGAAGCATTGCGTCATATGTTTTTTAATTAAAATGTAACGCAAAGTCATATTTTCTGAAAAAAATTTGAAAAATGAACTGTGAACTGTGAACTGTGAAATATTTTCCCGCACGTGGTTTATACCAGGAGTGTGTATGATGCAAATTTCCAGAGTTGGTGAAGTCCTGAAAACACCCAGCATGCCTTTTTACAGGGTTGTTAGTGATGGACTGGTAAGGATTAGATCAGGATTAGATTTTTTAATGTCTTCAATCTCTTTGAGGTTTCAAAAATTAACATCTTTCCTCGTTGACAGTAGCCAGATGTCATCGTGATACAGTTCTCTTCTCTGAAAACTCTGCATTTTAATAATCACATTGTAAAATGATTAAACTTCAGAGTAATTATAATTTCTTTAAGATTAAACTAAGAAAACCAAAATATACTGACAACATCTTTTTGTATATTTAAACTCGAGCTCTTTAGCAATTTTAAATAACACTGACTGAATCGACAATGTGCTATTATCTTCGGTAACTCTTCAAAAAATAGAACCCCATTAGGAATTACAGTCATCACCTATTTTTACAAGCTATTATTTTGCTTCTAACATTGACACTAAATGCAACATATCTTTCCTATAATCTCGACTTTCAGCCATAATCTAAAATTTGTAGATTCAGAGACATCAAATTCTGCATGTTGTCCCTTAAAACATTTCAACATTTGCTATTACATGATACAAGGTTCGTGAGAGCTGAAAAAGACTGGGGACAAACTCAGGGGCAACAGACATTCAATTGGGAGAAATGCAAAATTATTGATATTATCGAAATTACCAAATATTGTGAGAATTGAATGCAAAATAGTACATTATACTACCGTATCCGCTCGGGTTAGCGCCCATGCTTGGCTTAACGCCCACCCCCCTTTTTAGGAAGAAATCATTAAACGCCCACCTTCCCTGGATGTCCGCCATCATGTCATATTGGTCTCTACAGATCTGACTTTTAACATCTTCCTACAGTATGAACAAGTGAAATCTTTGAAGCTTACCCCAATATTCTGTTAAATCATGTCCTATCACAGTGATCACGTGTATTTATTTGTGAAAGTTGTGTAGAGTTTCGTGAAAATTGACAGAAATGTGCTTGCAAAGCTGCAAAGTTTGCATCTTCTCCAGCATTGTGTTGTGTACTCGTCATCGCTTTATGCGCTCTTATTCAAATTTCTGCACTGAAACTGATGACGTCACAGGTGTCACTGTATTATCGCTCACAACGGCACCCCATGTTATCGATGAAAGAGGCAAGTTTGTGTACATTTTACAAAGATTTATGATTGTGTAAGAGCCCACCCATCTTTATAAACGCCCATGCTTGGGTAAACGTCCACCCCCCTCTTTTACTTTGTCCCCAATTAGCCGCCCATGGGCGCTAACCCGAGCGGATACGGTATATACATTGTATATACATCCACGAATGCCAGTGCTGTATGTTTTATGTTTTTTGCCAGTGCTGTATGTTTTCCCAAAGCACTGATTTGTATTCTTGCAAAACATTAAGCCTCAAATCTTTGTTTGCAAACATCACTAAAAGGTATCACAGCTATACTGTTATACCAAGAAAGTAAGCACCAAATGAATTGATAATGTGAAGACCTGTAATACACACCATTAATTTATCCGGTTTATCGATTACTAAAACTTTGACACATATTTGTATTTATCCTCATCTTTTGAGTGCTTAGACTGTTCTTTTATAATGCCACTCCCTCCCCTGGTCTCCCCCTCCCCTCATGGATCTCATGGATTCTCACAGCATTTAGAAGACCCATAAAGAATGGCAAAAGGCAAAGCTATCTATTACGCATTACATGAAACATGATGGTCTTCAAAGGAAGAAATATGCAATACAATTCTTTTTCAATTGAGTTTAAAATTAGTAAATTAGTATCAATCGGTAAATCAGCAGCAAATAGACGATGCTCAATGACAGACATTCCCCTACAAATGTGCAGGATGTTCTGTTGTCAAACTACATTTACAGATGCATTAATATTTTAATTTTCTTACATCAGGGATAGATCAAATGCCAAATAATTCATTGAAACTATCTGTATCTTAAATTTATTAAGCCAGCAGAGATGATGTCAGTGCATGTGCAAATTCTGCCATGCTGATATTAAACTTCTCTTTCACTTAACATTATATGTTTTCCCCCTTATCCAAAATACGTGACAAAAGAGGAGTCCCAAAAAGGGAGCGAAAGATTAAAAATACGAGTTGGTGTCCTGCTGAGAACACTTGCTTGCTGAGATGAGTACTCAGATTAGTAGGGTGTGTGGTCACCTTCACATGTCTAAGTTAGTGGGCAAATCACTGAATACACATCCATATTGTGGTTTTTATTTGACAATTAAAATAATGATTGCAATATTTGATTTTTTTTTAAATATAAAAATTTTAATTCTATATTGTTTAATGATGTTTAAACAACTGTGAAATTAGAGAACTATTTTGGAGGCATTGACACCATTTCCGAGAGATGATCTTTGCACATGTGAGTACATGCATTGTTGGCCGATCTCACTGGAAAACAGAGAAATACACATACAGGTGACATGTGACCTGCTGATTTCCATCATGACAGTGTCAAATATACTCTCCACAGCAGATCCAGCATTAATACCTGGCTCTGCAAGTAAACGGCATATTCAACTCTTTGGTTGAGTGCACAGAGGACACAACCAGTGCAAGCAACCAGGGCACAATGAGTAAAATATTTCATCACATGGGGTAACATGGCCAATTGGTGTCATTGTTATTATAAGAAAGTGAGTACAATAAGGATTGAGATTTTAGTGACATGTGTACCGAAATAGTCAGACAAAAATAGTCAGCAGGGGATGGATCATTAATCCTCAAGGGAGGAGGAGGAAAAAAAATCTTAACTTTTTCTTCTTGGGCAAAGCTTAAATGTCAGGCCTCACCATGAACTGACTGAATAGCACTGTAAGTGATGTAAAATCCTGAGCAAAATTATATAAATGGTATAATCTTTCAACCAAATATTTCAAATACACTCCTCTCCCAAATTACGAATGATCCATTCTAAATCACTTTTGAACATATGAAATAAGCATGTGCACGTGTACAGTTGTGCTGTTGTGCATGAGCACGTACCATGAGCCAACCAATTGGCCAACTATATGGTCATTGCATGCTAATGTGCGGACTGATTCTGTGCTAGGAACAACGTATTGCGGCAGAGGTAGTATTTGACTCTACCTCGCCATGCAGAGTATGTCAAATATTGACAATTCCACATTTTGAAGTTCTTGAATATTGTTTTGGAATAAATAATACACTAATTTGATTATAAAACATATTCAATTCTATATGTTCAAACATTACCCCAATGTGAAGATTTTCTATTTGTTTTCTGTTTAAAGTCATTATTATTCATATTTTCTGTGTAATGATAAAATAATAATAACAAAAAAAATAAATAATTAAATATAATAAGTCATGTTGAAAAGGATGATTTGACTTTCTCACTGGTAAAATAATGATAATAATAATTAAATTCTCTAAGTAAAAAAAATTAAATTCTTCTGACGTGCATATTGTTCAATTAGAACACCAATATAAAGATTTCATCTTATTTTGGTATTAAATCATTTCTATTATTTTATATTCTTCTACATTTGCAATAAACAAATCAAGTTATAATTTCATCTTCAGCATGAAAAAAAATACTTGTCCCAACACGAGCGTGAAGTTCATTTGATATTTGATATTTGATATTTGACGTTTTTTTCAAAGTATGCCTCCAAGTATATATCTATACACACTTATAGGATATGGGTCAAAACAGGATATAAAAGGATATATACCCTGTCAAAAGCGGATATATCATTTTTATTCGCAATAAATCCAATTTTTATACATTTATAACTTAGAAATGTTTTTTAAATGATCTCAAAGACTTTTGATTGACTAATGGGGCCTTAGACATACTTGGTAGACATGTCTAGATTACGTCTAGCCCCCTCAATATGAGAGCATAAATCTGAGTTCAATGGAATAGCCCTTTTTCCCTAGCAAAGTCAATATATTCGACCTACTGACTGGTATGAGGTTGGGGAGGGGGGGAGAGTACTAAAAGGACTTTTGATTGACTAATGGGGCCTTAGACATACTTGGTAGACATGTCTAGATTACGTCTAGCCCCCTCAATATGAGAGCATAAATCTGAGTTCAATGGAATAGCCCTTTTCCCCTGGCAAAGTCAATATATTCGACCTACTGACTGGTATGAGGTTGGGGAGGGGGGGAGAGTACTAAAAGGACTTTTGATTGACTAATGGGGCCTTAGACATACTTGGTAGACATGTCTAGATTACGTCTAGCCCCCTCAATATGAGAGCATAAATCTGAGTTCAATGGAATAGCCCATTTTCCCTGGCAAAGTCAATATATTCGACCTACTGACTGGTATGAGGTTGGGGAGGGGGGGAGAGTACTAAAAGGACTTTTGATTGACTAATGGGGCCTTAGACATACTTGGTAGACATGTCTAGATTATGTCTAGCCCCCTCAATATGAGAGCATAAATCTGAGTTCAATGGAATAGCCCTTTTCCCCTGACAAAGTCAATATATTCGACCTACTGACTGGTATGAGGTTGGGGAGGAGGGATGGAGAGTACTAAAAGGACTTTTGATTGACTAATGGGGCCTTAGACATACTTGGTAGACATGTCTAGATTACGTCTAGCCCCCTCAATATGAGAGCATAAATCTGAGTTCAATGGAATAGCCCTTTTCCCCTGGCAAAGTCAATATATTCGACCTACTGACTGGTATGATGTTGGGGAGGGGGGGAGAGTACTAAAAGGACTTTTGATTGACTAATGGGGCCTTAGACATACTTGGTAGACATGTCTAGATTACGTCTAGCCCCCTCAATATGAGAGCATAAATCTGAGTTCAATGGAATAGCCCTTTTCCCCTGGCAAAGTCAATATATTCGACCTACTGACTGGTATGAGGTTGGGGAGGAGGGATGGAGAGTACTAAAAGGACTTTTGATTGACTAATGGGGCCTTAGACATACTTGGTAGACATGTCTAGATTACGTCTAGCCCCCTCAATATGAGAGCATAAATCTGAGTTCAATGGAATAGCCCTTTTCCCCTGGCAAAGTCAATATATTCGACCTACTGACTGGTATGAGGTTGGGGAGGGGGGATGGAGAGTACTAAAAGGACTTTTGATTGACTAATGGGGCCTTAGACATACTTGGTAGACATGTCTAGATTACGTCTAGCCCCCTCAATATGAGAGCATAAATCTGAGTTCAATGGAATAGCCCTTTTTCCCTGGCAAAGTCAATATATTCGACCTACTGACTGGTATGAGGTTGGGGAGGGGGGGAGAGTACTAAAAGGACTTTTGATTGACTAATGGGGCCTTAGACATACTTGGTAGACATGTCTAGATTATGTCTAGCCCCCTCAATATGAGAGCATAAATCTGAGTTCAATGGAATAGCCCTTTTTCCCTGGCAAAGTCAATATATTCGACCTACTGACTAGTATGAGGTTGGGGAGGAGGGATGGAGAGTACTAAAAGGACTTTTGATTGACTAATGGGGCCTTAGACATACTTGGTAGACATGTCTAGATTACGTCTAGCCCCCTCAATATGAGAGCATAAATCTGAGTTCAATGGAATAGCCCTTTTCCCCTGGCAAAGTCAATATATTCGACCTACTGACTGGTATGAGGTTGGGGAGGGGGGGAGAGTACTAAAAGGACTTTTGATTGACTAATGGGGCCTTAGACATACTTGGTAGACATGTCTAGATTACGTCTAGCCCCCTCAATATGAGAGCATAAATCTGAGTTCAATGGAATAGCCCTTTTTCCCTGGCAAAGTCAATATATTCGACCTACTGACTGGTATGAGGTTGGGGAGGAGGGATGGAGAGTACTAAAAGGACTTTTGATTGACTAATGGGGCCTTAGACATACTTGGTAGACATGTCTAGATTATGTCTAGCCCCCTCAATATGAGAGCATAAATCTGAGTTCAATGGAATAGCCTTTTTCCCCTGGCAAAGTCAATATATTCGACCTACTGACTGGTATGAGGTTGGGGAGGGGGGGAGAGTACTAAAAGGACTTTTGATTGACTAATGGGGCCTTAGACATACTTGGTAGACATGTCTAGACTACGTCTAGCCCCCTCAATATGAGAGCATAAATCTGAGTTCAATGGAATAGCCCTTTTTCCCTGGCAAAGTCAATATATTCGACCTACTGACTGGTATGAGGTTGGGGAGGAGGGATGGAGAGTACTAAAAAGACTTTTGATTGACTAATGGGGCCTTAGACATACTTGGTAGACATGTCTAGATTATGTCTAGCCCCCTCAATATGAGAGCATAAATCTGAGTTCAATGGAATAGCCCTTTTCCCCTGGCAAAGTCAATATATTCGACCTACTGACTGGTATGAGGTTGGGGAGGGGGGGAGAGTACTAAAAGGACTTTTGATTGACTAATGGGGCCTTAGACATACTTGGTAGACATGTCTAGATTATGTCTAGCCCCCTCAATATGAGAGCATAAATCTGAGTTCAATGGAATAGCCCTTTTCCCCTGACAAAGTCAATATATTCGACCTACTGACTGGTATGAGGTTGGGGAGGGGGGGAGAGTACTAAAAGGACTTTTGATTGACTAATGGGGCCTTAGACATACTTGGTAGACATGTCTAGATTATGTCTAGCCCCCTCAATATGAGAGCATAAATCTGAGTTCAATGGAATAGCCCTTTTCCCCTGACAAAGTCAATATATTCGACCTACTGACTGGTATGAGGTTGGGGAGGAGGGATGGAGAGTACTAAAAAGACTTTTGATTGACTAATGGGGCCTTAGACATACTTGGTAGACATGTCTAGATTATGTCTAGCCCCCTCAATATGAGAGCATAAATCTGAGTTCAATGGAATAGCCCTTTTCCCCTGGCAAAGTCAATATATTCGACCTACTGACTGGTATGAGGTTGGGGAGGGGGGGAGAGTACTAAAAGGACTTTTGATTGACTAATGGGGCCTTAGACATACTTGGTAGACATGTCTAGATTATGTCTAGCCCCCTCAATATGAGAGCATAAATCTGAGTTCAATGGAATAGCCCTTTTCCCCTGACAAAGTCAATATATTCGACCTACTGACTGGTATGAGGTTGGGGAGGGGGGGAGAGTACTAAAAGGACTTTTGATTGACTAATGGGGCCTTAGACATACTTGGTAGACATGTCTAGATTATGTCTAGCCCCCTCAATATGAGAGCATAAATCTGAGTTCAATGGAATAGCCCTTTTCCCCTGGCAAAGTCAATATATTCGACCTACTGACTGGTATGAGGTTGGGGAGGGGGGGAGAGTGCTGGAAATCACACACTGAAAAAATCGCCAACAGTATCTCAAAAACTATTGGAGTCCTCAACAAAATAAAGCAATTTGTTCCTCAGAAAATAAAGCTCACTTTATATAACAGTCTCATTCTTTCCCACATAAACTACTGTCTATTGGCCTGGGGATACGAAAGTAATAGAATTTTGAAACTTCAAAAAAAGGCACTAAGAATAATAACCCTGAGTAAATACAATGCCCATTCGGAACCTTTATTTAAGAAATTAAAAGTTCTTAAAGTAAGTGACCTTGTGAAAATCCAAGAATTAAAGTTCTATTATAAATACAAAAACAATACACTCCCTGAATACTTCAAACACTCTGATGAAGGCAATATCCAGCAAATTCAAGGAAAATTTAACCCTAAACTAGATAGTGATGTACACACTCATAACACTAGGAGTAGAAATAACATACACTTTGTCCACACAAGACATACCTACGCGAAAAAATGCCTCAGAATAAACTTAGTCTATACTATTAACAATACACCTGACTTGATTCTAGATAAAATTCATACACATAGCATGCAAGGTTTTTCAAACTACGCAAAAACAAAATATTTGGAATTGTATAACAGCCAATGCACTATCGCCAATTGTTATATATGTCAAAGGAATCAAAATTAATCCCACTCCCCCCCCCCTGGGATTCAGGCAATGGTCCTGATTATAATTAGCATAGATCATTGTAATATTTCAAGCATTGTTGTGATTAAAATTTTCAGGGTAAGGTTAATCAACAAACCATTTGTGATTCGGTATTCTTTAATTCAGACTAGCATTGCAGCAATTTATCACGGTACACATGGTAATTAATATCTTTCTACAATTATTAGACAGCTAACATGCTGAAAGGTGGCTCCTACGAGAGCGGTGTTATTTTACACCTTAGTAGTGGTCTCCTTGACCAAGAATATTTGTATAATGTGCTCCTTAGTAATATTTCTTCCTTATGTATCAAACACAGTTGAATTGCCATGCATTTTTGTAATATTGTTTATTATGAATGTGGTCAAATAAATTTTTCTTGAATCTTGAATCTTGAATCTTGATATTCTTTATGTTTTATTTTGATGCTTTTCAAAATGACGACCTCGTGTTGCGTAATGCATGTTAAATGGATGGATGGTTTTGTTCTGTTCTCGACCTGCAAAGCATAATTTGTGATAATATTGAGGTGATCTTGATAGTCATACGACATTTGGGTGAAATCTGATTGCAATAAACGGTGATAAATTTGTAAGTTCTCTCTGTGAGCAAAAGGTGTGTTCACTTTGTTTTCAGCGGCTCCAATATGGCCGCCGTGGTCGCGAGGGAAGTCACATGACCTGTGACGTTGCTCCAAGGTAGGGAATGTTGTAATTCCCACACACACAAGGCACTGCATGGAGTGTGCAGGCAAGAAAGTCAACTGTGGTGCCACCTGTTATCAGAATTTGTTACAACCACATACTCTTTGATGTGTGGGACCAGGGCATACGAAAGTAGGGCATAATAAATTCCTACTCCCCCTTATTCTGCATGATAATACAGAAATGACGATTATGGGAGATATATTCTGAATTGCACTATTTATGAGTACATAAATATATTAATATTTTGATTCATCAAAGTTGTGAAAATAAATTATTAGACCAAATGAATGGACTATATTTTAGTGGCTCATTCAATTATTCCCAAATTGTATTTTCTTTTTGAGGGGGCTAGACACAATCTAGACATGTCTACCAAATATGTCTAAGGCCCCATTAGTCAATCAAAAGTCTTTTTAGTACTCCCCCAACCTCATATCAGTCAGTAGGTCGAATATATTGACTCTGTCAGGGAAAAAGGGCTATTCCATTGAACTCAGATTTATGCTCTCATATTGAGGGGGCTAGACACAATCTAGACATGTCTACCAAGTATGTCTAAGGCCCCATTAGTCAATCAAAAGTCTTTTTAATATTCCCCCACCTCATATCAGTCAGTAGGTCGAATATATTGACTCTGTCAGGGAAAAAGGGCTATTCCATTGAACTCAGATTTATGCTCTCATATTGAGGGGGCTAGACATAATCTAGACATGTCTACCAAGTATGTCTAAGGCCCCATTAGTCAATCAAAGGTCCTTTTAGTACTCTCCCCCCCCCCTCCCCAACCTCATACCAGTCAGTTGGTCGAATATATTGACTTTGCCAGGGGAAAAGGGCTATTCCATTGAACTCAGATTTATGCTCTCATATTGAGGGGGCTAGACATAATCTAGACATGTCTACCAAGTATGTCTAAGGCCCCATTAGTCAATCAAAAGTCCTTTTAGTACTCTCCCCCCCTCCCCAACCTCATACCAGTCAGTAGGTCGAATATATTGACTTTGCCAGGGGAAAAGGGCTATTCCATTGAACTCAGATTTATGCTCTCATATTGAGGGGGCTAGACATAATCTAGACATGTCTACCAAGTATGTCTAAGGCCCCATTAGTCAATCAAAAGTCCTTTTAGTACTCTCCCCCCCTCCCCAACCTCATACCAGTCAGTAGGTCGAATATATTGACTTTGCCAGGGGAAAAGGGCTATTCCATTGAACTCAGATTTATGCTCTCATATTGAGGGGGCTAGACGTAATCTAGACATGTCTACCAAGTATGTTTAAGGCCCCATTAGTCAATCAAAAGTCCTTTTAGTACTCTCCATCCCTCCTCCCCAACCTCATACCAGTCAGTAGGTCGAATATATTGACTTTGTCAGGGGAAAAGGGCTATTCCATTGAACTCAGATTTATGCTCTCATATTGAGGGGGCTAGACGTAATCTAGACATGTCTACCAAGTATGTCTAAGGCCCCATTAGTCAATCAAAAGTCCTTTTAGTACTCTCCATCCCTCCTCCCCAACCTCATACCAGTCAGTAGGTCGAATATATTGACTTTGTCAGGGGAAAAGGGCTATTCCATTGAACTCAGATTTATGCTCTCATATTGAGGGGGCTAGACATAATCTAGACATGTCTACCAAGTATGTCTAAGGCCCCATTAGTCAATCAAAAGTCCTTTTAGTACTCTCCCCCCCTCCCCAACCTCATACCAGTCAGTAGGTCGAATATATTGACTTTGCCAGGGAAAAAGGGCTATTCCATTGAACTCAGATTTATGCTCTCATATTGAGGGGGCTAGACGTAATCTAGACATGTCTACCAAGTATGTCTAAGGCCCCATTAGTCAATCAAAAGTCCTTTTAGTACTCTCCCCCCCTCCCCAACCTCATACCAGTCAGTAGGTCGAATATATTGACTTTGCCAGGGGAAAAGGGCTATTCCATTGAACTCAGATTTATGCTCTCATATTGAGGGGGCTAGACGTAATCTAGACATGTCTACCAAGTATGTCTAAGGCCCCATTAGTCAATCAAAAGTCTTTGAGATCATTTAAAAAACATTTCTAAGTTATAAATGTATAAAAATTGGATTTATTGCGAATAAAAATGATATATCCGCTTTTGACAGGGTATATATCCTTTTATATCCTGTTTTGACCCATATCCTATAAGTGTGTATAGATATATACTTGGAGGCATACTTTGAAAAAAACGTCAAATATCAAATATCAAATATCAAATGAACTTCACGCTCGTTGTCCCAACTGGGAATCGATACCCAGATCTTTAGCATGGGAGACAGATGTCTTACCCACTGAGCCATGTTGAAAATGATGATTTGACTTTCTCACTGGTAAATCACACAAATAGTCAACATCTTTTTTTATTTATGTAGCTATCTCTTATTCATGCAGCTATCTCTTATTTATGCAGCTATCTCTTATTTATGCAGCTGTCTCTTATTTATGCAGCTATCTCTTATTTATGCAGCTATCTCTTGCTGTTGTAGCAATCTCTCACTTGTGCAGCTATATCTCACTTGTGCAGCTATCTCACTATCTCACATTGTTTCTCACAATCGTGCTGGCTAAAAATATCTGTATTTCACCCATGTAGGCCCCTTTGTACAAAACCTAATGGGACCTCAATAATTAGGCCATTAATTAGGTCAAATTGCCGATGTTGAAAACAAAGCTGAGAAAAATAGGCATATTGTGGGTAATATTTCATATCTAACATAATTCTTGAAAAAAATGAGTGAAAACAACTCTATTCCTAACGTACATATTGTGCAAAACATCGCATAAACTTGCAAAATAAAACTGAAGTGGAGACTGGTCTAGTGTCCACCAGAAGGCAACATAAAAACGCAACAGCGAGATCGCACCCTCTTATCAGTGGCAAATTTGAACTCGGCCAATACCACATATAGCAACTTTTTTTTTTCAAATCTCGCCACACTTCCTCTCTGATCACGTTCATGCTTTTTTTAATATATATGTAAAAATGTTCCAAAAATATGTTTGTCTAAGATGAAATCAAAAGTAGATATCTTTAACTCATGTCTCATTTAAATCTGAGACACCATTTTTATTTGATTCTCTGGAGGTAGGTATATAAGGTTAACAAATAATTATTTACATTGAATATGAGGTGTGTCATATAATGCCCAGAAAATTGTAATAGAACAAAGAAAGTCAATTACTTGAGTGGTGCATATTCTTCTGGAGAAGTCAAAGAATGGAAAGTAGTCGGTTGGATGTTAATTTCATAGGGAGCTAATGCATTGATGTGTACTCAGTGAGTTCACTCAAAACAGAAATCAAGATGGCTGAATGCTGGTTGAGAATGCTTGATTTCTCTAAAGGGAAGTACACGTTCATGCTTCTCCATTCGTGGTCGCCATCATGTAAAATGTCTATTTTATTTAATACATAATTACAAAATGAGTTATTAATGTAATTCTGCAAGTGTTGTCATTTTCATTAAATCAGTCATATTTTGACAAGACCCGCTTGAATGCCATGTCATAGGTCCTAGACATGACAACTTGGCAGATTTGTAAGTACAACGGGATATTCCAGCTCATGTCAGATATTTTTAACATGAGAACAGTTGCCGACACTGCTGGGAAAAAAACTCATCTCTTTTGGAACATCACAGAGGAACTGGCGCTGAGAATCTTACTTTATATTCTTAACTTTAACCTTGTTTGAACAGATACATCTACCCATATTTCATATATGTTTAATCGCCATCTCTTACCAGGATCACCAAATAGGCCAAGAGACAATTGTATCCTGTGCAGGATATATTTTCTTTTTCAAGAAAGTAGTTTGTTTGAATTATCGACCTAAAGGCTGTATTAAGGCAGAAAGGAGTGTCATCAACAATGATCAAAACTCATTGTCCTATTTCTATTTCAAGAGTAACGTTTTTACACTATCATATCATAATCACATGATAACGCACACACGTCGTGTGACAGAAGTTGGAATGAGACAATTCCAAGAATGTAGTGAATGCCCTGTAAAATTATTGATTTAAAAAAGTTACCAAAAAATATCTCGCATCAAAAGGTTTTACTGCAATCCCGTGGGAATATTTCACTCATATATTTCATAATTTAATCCCTGGTTTCAAACCCTTCTATTGCTTGCTAAGTCAGAACATTTTATAATATTTTCACTTCAGGATTATATATGTTTTGGTAGTTGTTGAAATATGTAGATCCATCCATCTAGCAACGTTGATAGAGTTTAGGATCTGTGCTTTTAATGGTTATATCAGTGGAGGACGGGAGGTGGTGGGTTCGACTCACACTGCCTGAAGTGTTACTTTCACACTTGTTTAAAGGTCGACCTGATATGGCTATAGTTGCTGAAAGGGTTGCCGTGTGAAACATGTATGAGACTTTCATAAAGGTGAAAATATTTCATATTTTCCATAAGGATGGCGGATTTTAATGTGAGATTAGCCTTATATTAAAGGCATAAATACCTCATATTGAAAGTGATATTTGGAATATCTAGGAATTATATGCACCTGACATCAGCTCTGACGTTTACGGGAAGTGATGAAATGCTAATAAGCTCAAGCTTATTAGCACCAAGCCTAATTATGAAATGATGTTGACAAAATGGCAAATGTGACAAAAGTGACAAAATGGCAAATGACAAACTACTTTCTTGACCATTTTTAATCAACAGCTGACTTATAATGCTTGCACTGTATTTGTATTGAAATCCAACAGTAATAATGATAATAATAATTATTATTATCTGCATCGTTATAGCTTTATTTATAGTTTACATACTGTCACCTCATTGGTCGTAGAGTTTAAATTTGTTACTCAGGAAATGCACCTACATACTCTCCATTACTCTCCATAGCAGAGCCAGGATTTATACCTAGCTCTGCAATAATTGACCATAATCAGTGAGTACTGAGAGGTCACGCCCATAACAAGCTTCTTTTAGAAGCCAATCGACACCAAGTAAAAAAATGTTGTCACATGTAATAACACAGCCAATCAGTGTCCTTGTTTTGGTAAGAAAGTGACAACAACAACAAGTGACTACAATACATGTGCAAGTATGACTCAGTCAACTGGTGTCAGTATTTTGGATGTGTGTGAAGTTTTTTACTTATTCACCTTTCACAGTTCATCATTCAGATTTTTTTCAAAGTCAATAGATGAGGTTGTCAACATGTTATATTTGCAATATTGTTTTCAAAATGTCACTGGGATGTATTTTGTGGCACTGAAAAGTGAACTGTGAAAAGGGAATAAGTAACAAACTTCACAAATGTTTGTTTGGACAGAAAGTGAGTGCACCTGATGTGTGTGCGAGTATTAGCCAAATGGGCCGGCATTGTGAGTGCACATGACGGTGCAAAGACCACCAATTGCCCACCTATCTGTGGATTAGGCAATCGACCTTACGAAATAGATTGAAACAGTTTCATGCCTATTACGGCAGAGGTAGTATATGACTCTACCTCGCCATGCAGAGTAGCACCTACATTGAAATTGGCATATCCCAAAGTATCCAGGCCATGGCACAGTTGGTTTGAGTGTAAGCTGATTACACATACAGGTGACATGTGACTTATTGATTTCCAAAATGGCTGACATGGTCAAATGTGGACAACCTAGCCTTGAAAGACGAGTTGTGCAGAGCACAAGGAGGTCTTGAACACTTCTGTGTATTGTGTCAATCAACAGGATTAATAATGCATATATCTTTGGTATCTCTCTGTTTTACCAACAAAATGAGTAATTACTGAGTACTTCATGGTAAAATATCAAACTTCACCTACTTTTTAAAATAGGATGCTAATTCTTTCCTTGAAAAATGATAAATTTTCTTGTGCACACAACATTAACTCCATCTAAGGAAATCCAAGAAGCCATTTTGTTATGTCACCTGACATGGGAAACCCTTGAACATTAGACATGACATTGTTCAATATGGCCCCCATGTTTTTGTTGGGAACCTTCACAATTATCATGTTCAGAAAAGGATAATTTCATTCACAGAGATCCAGAGCAGTTGCAAAGTAGGTGAAGTCAAAATTTTACTTTTTTTCTGTACACAAATCCAATTTAAACCTGCCTAAACCACATCAAACTTCTGTGAGCCCAAAGAAAAGTCCAGTCGACCCATACAATGATAAGAAGTGGTTGTGGCCCACCTGGCTGTGCCAGGTTGGACACTTGAGGTTATGGACAACCCAACATCTTGATAATCATGAATATTTTTGTTTTGGAATAATAATTTACTGATCTGATTAGTGTTTGCAGGTATGTGCTTAGGACTAATGCATTGTCATAATATCTGGTTCAAGTACAGAACTTGTTTGTTTGGAAATGTGGATCCAGGCAAAAGTTGTGGATCCAGGCAAAAGTTTGAATTGCACTTGACATATTCATAATTCACTTCAGTTCTCATCCTTATATACTCTCCACAGCAGAACCAGGATTTATACCTGGCTCTGCAAGTAAACAGCATATTCAACTCTTTGGTCGAGTGCCCAGAGGCCACACCCAGTGCAAGCAGACAGGACACAATGAGTAAAACATGTCATCACATGGGGTAACATGGCCAATTGGTGTCATTGTTATTATAAGAAAGTGAGTACAACAAGGATTGAGATTTTAGTGACATGTGTACAAAAATAGTCAGAAAAAATAGTCAGCAGGGGATGGACCATTAAACCTCAAGGGAGGAGGAAAAAATATCCTGGCTTTTTCTTCTTGGGCAAAGCTTATATGTCAGGCCTCACCATGAACTGAATGAAATAGCGCTGTAAGTGATGTAAAAACCCTGAACAAATTGATATAAATGGTATAATCTTTCAACCAGATATTTCAAATATACTCCCCTCCCAAATTATCCCAAATTGTCCATTCTAAATTACTTTTGAACGTATGAAATTGGCATGAGCACATGAACAGTTGTGTTTTATGCATGAGCATGTACATGAGCCAACCAATTGGCCAACCGTATGGCAATTGCATGCTAATGTGCGGACTTATTGCGGCAGAGGTAGTGTATGACTCTACCTCGCCATGCAGAGTAATCCTTATACTGAGAAATCGAAATTCTATCAGTTGCAAAATCTACAAAATGAGCAAAAGGGAAGTTGGTTTTTACTGGTTTCCTTTTGTTTACCATTGTGTAGGCAACATATTTCTGCTTCAATATTACATATAATATTTTAACTGCTTTATGTATGGCACACCATATAAGGTCACTCTTAACTCCTTCCTGGTAAATGGTTTACTAAACTTTGCAAAAAAAAAGATTCTATGGAGTTGAAACTTTGAAGTAAAAGCTCCCCTGTGAAGGCATAAAATGGGTTGAAATCATCAATGCCATGTCATAAACAACCAATCCGTGTTAAGCTCTATAATCTTGTTATATAACAGGGTCAACTGATTTAAATGACAATTATGAAGTAGCTATGTGATTAGCACCGGCTTCTCTATGGTGATCCAAAGGTTGTCGTTTGATTCTCAGTCGTGCTGACATTGAATTTGTGTTTCTCATTTTTCTCATTGACCTTGCAAACTCATGTGACTGGTTGGGTTGTCATGTTGGGTTGCAATGTCAATTCGGTGGGGCGGTACTATATTTGCTACAAGTTGGTCTCATCATGAAATGACTGAAAGAAATTTGTAAATGATGTGAAATCCCAAACAAATAAACCAAATCATCAATCTTTTTTAATTAATTTTATGATATGTCACCAATACCTTAAATGTACCTAGAGCGGTAAAAAATCATTAAGCACAAAAGAAGCCCCCTTTTTCCTACAGCATGGAAAAAGTCCTCTGTTGACCTAAGGGCACTTATTTGCAAAACTTTTAGATCTTACACGTGAATTGTGTATAACTGTATAGAGAAAACATTTTCGCTAGATTCTATGGGTTTCTATTTGCGCGCCACTGCCTTTGTTGTTAACTTTAAGTGTTGAAGTGTTGTATCTTGTAAAGCATGTGCAACCACATAAGCCCTTTATGCAGAAGCGTCCTTTGGTTTTCTTTGTTTATAATCAATACACATTAAGAACTTGTGAAACTTGTTCACACTGCAGATAGCGCTGAGATCAGCCCACTTGCATATCCTAAGCAACCAAACTTCTTGATTACTGAATGTCGCCACAGTCATTAGACAAAATTGAGGAAACATATCTCATGATTCTTTCAACAAGTGATAAATAGAGGTTAGCTGAAATGGATTGTTGAAGATCACTCAACATTTCCCAGCATCAAAAGAGATGGTAACAATACGGACAAGTGCAGCAGTGTTTTGTGATAGCCTTATCCTGCAATCCCCACAGGTATTGCGAACATATTTTTCCGAGAAAGCCAACTCAGAAATGTAGAGAAGACGAAAAGCATTTTCATATTGATTCTCCGAGCCCCATTTTAAGCAATTTACACAAGCCTGTCCAATCTCTTTTTAATACCTGCCTGAGAACACTTGCATGAATTGATAACTCCTAATCTCCTATACATTTGTGTTTTGTTGTATCGTAAATTGCCACTTAAATTACATGCATAAGATTTACATTACACTCCTTATCTATGGTCTCATGCACGAATATTCCAAACACAGCACACACGGCTCAACAGCACTGTAAGAGGTAGCTGTAGACAAACAGAATATTAAGCTGTATTACTTTAACACTATCTTCAGCAATATTTACTGTTATATGAATACATTACATCTTAACCAAATGTATCGAAATTGTAAAAATAGACCCCACCTTTCCAAAGATATCTCCAGGCCCAATACACAGTCTGAATTTTAAAAAATAATTCTATGAACCTACAATTTATATGAAAATATGAAAGAATTTGAATAGGTTATTGCTTATGATTAATCAATTGCTTATGATTACTAAAACGCAATGTTATCTAGAAACTGTTGTATAATAAAAAGAATCTACACTATTTTTCACAGTGAAATTATTAAAATCATCTATATTTTGTATTTTGATATTTAAAGATTCAAATTTGTTGGCAAAATTGGGCTTTCATGTGCGCACAACCAATGACGATAGATTTCAATTTAGATTCGAGTGCGATAACTTTAAGCTTGGCTGTGATAAAATTGTGTTATCTTGGTCAGGTCTGAACAGTACATCAACTCTGATGCAAACAGAACTTGATTTAGTACATTATCAGATGGGTCTCATTTTACAGCGTGCAAGAATGACACATGAAAGGTATTCTCTCTGTGAATTAACAGTAAGGACTCACATCTCAACAAAAATGTACAGACATAACTGATACCACTTTATGGACATTTGATACTAGGTGTTGACAAATGACTGAAGACCGCAGCAATAAAATGGCAAAGTTTACTTCCATCTGTACATTGGGTATCAATTTCAGTACTAAGTGAAAATATGAGAGCACTGGAAAAGTCTTTTCATGTATCTTTTTCACACTGGCAGGTATAATAATTTTACAATATATCCTCTAGTGTTCACTAATGCAACAACATAAATTACCTTTTGGATTTTTGCCTTCCTATCATTTATTTCCTTGGTCAAAATAACCATTTAAAAGCTTTACACACTTTTAAATATGAAAGGTTGGAATCTTTAAACTGAGTATCAAGTTAGATTTATCAACTTTATAAATAATCTAATTTCTGTCTGGAGCTTGACCCTTTGCCCCTATAATTTTTTTAACAATACATGAATTTATGTGATGGTAAAATTACAATAATTCTTGTATCAGGTTTAATAATATTTCAAATGTTTACTCATGAATCACATTAAAAATGTATTGTGTCTTAACACATACTTTTGTCTCTTAGCTACTTGCTTAACCATTAATTTCCATAACTGGGCATGCAACAAAATGAGCGTCAAACTGACTTGACAGATAATGATTAATTATTTCCAGTCTTGGAGCCGTTTCATGTATAAATGAATTTATTGATCCCTCATATTTTCACATCTGTTATAGTTGCATACTAATCCATGTAATAGAGTTCTATGCGGAGCAATGGTTTAATGCAGTGTTCAAGTGGACTTCCTATTTTCAAATAAGCTATGCTTTGTTCCCAATTTCTTGAGCCTATAATTTACAATTTCTATGGTATATTTGAAATGTATAGTCATGGTTGTAGATCCCATGTTAAGTGTAATATATATAAGGTAAAACCTTGTAAACATGGGAAATTACATTGAATGATTAAAAAGTTTCCTAGGGTTTTTTGCATAGTGTGGTTCCCTAATGTATTTCGATTAAATTTAGACCATTGCTTGCGCACGGAGACAAAAATATAAATTTACTGTGTTGAAAATTAACATGAAATTATTTTATTGGTTAGGGAAAGAGTTGTAAATAAAATATTCTTGAAATCTTTCATGAAATCATGGAAGGTCATGGGAAATTTGGGGTATTGTGTAAATGATGTGTGATACAAACAAGTTATCTCCCTGAAATCATCCAAAAAATCTTAAAAGTCATATGACAAGAATTTTTTTAAGTGGTAAATCTTTAGATTTCATACCTCTGAGAAACATCTGACAATTTTTTCTGCAGTCTGATGTTTAGTTTAGCTATAATCTAAGATCTTTGAACCCCCAGGGTAATTAACCTACTCCCTTGACCTAGAACTGGGTCAGCAGGCTGCCTACGTCATTGCGCCCCGCATGCATCTCCTGCACACATATTCCTCCTATGTCTGTACATGTATAACAGCTGATGTCCTTTCTTCTACACAAATAACACCCATTGAAAATATGATTAATGGCAAAACTTAAGGCTGTAAAATAGAGACTTGCATTTACATCAGCTTCCCATCCCACAATCCCTACTTTAATTGAAGAAAATAAACAAACATGACTTAACTGGGTATAGTGTCTGAAATATGGCCTGCTCTACTCTTATCAGTTTCAAGACACTTATAAGCTAGCCCTAAACATTATGGCATGAATGAAGTTTAAGGGTTTTCAAACTGTTGATGGAACATTGAGATGACACTTTAAAAATATCTATGAATTATTTTTAGTTGATATTTCCATATTTTTTTACACTGAAAATTTATTTATTTATTTGTTAACCAATTACCAGTAACAATATCAATTGGTTGAATATTATTTATATTCAGTAATGTTGAGCTAAACTTCGTTTGACATAATTGAAAATAAATGTTTTGAAAGCATTCGACACATATTTCTAGATCTGTTTCATTGCTGGAAATTATTTTGACTTCTAAATTTTGAGGTCTGGTTATATATTATTTATGCACTGCAGTTGTATTTCAATGGCCATTTGAAATGTTTAGTTTGGTATTTTTTTAATGCCTGTTATTGCGTGTCAGTGGGTACCCAACTAAATCATATATCAGTATTTATATACAAACAGACAAAGGAATTTTGAATAAAAATAGAAATTCTGTAAAAATGATACTAAACTTTGAGATATCAACATTTCTTTCTCAACAAGGAAATGAATTTGACCATAACATTATGATAAAGAATAGTTCAGTCCCATGTAGGATCTGAATAATCTCAAGAGGCAGATGTAAGTTTGCCAAACTCAACTGGGAGGCTGGCTGTATTCCTGTCTTCCCCATCACTACAGGCAGAATCCAAGTGACTATGATGTGAAACATGATCTGACCTACTGTCCACATGTGCTAATTAGGCCCCCAGTGGTTCAAAGATGTTATCAACACTCATGTTATTACTTATAAATTACAATCCCTCAAGACTTTCACTGGCTTGGAGTGGTTTGTTTTGAACATGAAGGGCGAACATGCGTCACTTCCAGCAAAATCTCAGCAGCCCTGATTTGACCCACATAAAAAGGGGCGTGTCCAGCAAATCACTTTGATCCACTATAATTCTGTACTCCATTTATAAAAATGTGTAAAACATGTTGAAATACAATGTCCATGTATTGTAATATATTATGACACAATATAAACATTTTCACATTTTTCTTGTCATGTGACTTTTAAGGTACCTCATTGTAAGAAAATCTTTACTAAGTTGGTGTTTGCACCAAATCACTGGCCAGCTGAGCAAACTTTGTTAAATCGTCCGTTGAACAAAGTGAGAAAGCTTGAATTATATTACAGACCTATCTTTTGTGCATATCTCAAAAGAAATTAGAGGAATTAAACATGTAACCTCTAACACAGAGCAGTAACACCTGTAAACATGAAACCTGTCTGAAACAGTAGTATGATTGGCGATGAGAGCCAAATAGAACAGACAGCATCAAATTAAAATCTATTGTTTCACTAATTACCCATTACAAAAATTCATCAATAATTCAAATGAGGCGTTTTCACTCCCTGTTGATAATTTATTTATTGCATCAGCTAAATTCAGAATGATTTCATCGAAAAGCAATTTGTAGTTGGTCGCTTTTGGTGGGAATTGTCAAACTTAATCCATTTCATGCTAATGTATATATATTGAAAACTTTGTAAATTAAAATTAGACATGTTTGTGTAGAATTTAAATTCGTCGTTAGTTCTTAACTTAAGAAATTACTTTTGACAGAAAACTTGATAACTTCACCTTTCTCTCCAGTGTTCAATTGTTTTGTACATATTGAAGGCCACGAGGCTTTCACATCTGGTGACCACAGACAAAACCTGTGGCTTAGCACATACCGCACCATATCGATCCAAAAAGTACGAGATTATCAATGAAACCGACCCCACTAGCACAGTTGGTAGAGTGTAGGATATGTGCCTTTGTTGGTTAAATAAGTGGGGGACGGGTGGTGGTGGGTTTGACTCCCGTAGCCGGCAGTGTTACTTTCACACTGGATAAAAGTCTCGAAAGTCGACCTGATATTAGACCTAAAACTACATTTATTGTGTTATTAATAAAGGTGTTATTTACACATTCACAGAGTTGAGTTATCAAAATTTAATATCAAAAGTGTATTCATTAGGCAAGTTAAAATTGTATTTGTGGATATATCATGATAATCGTAAGTTTTAAATTTTTCAAAATAAAAATTCTCCCGTGGGCCTTATTTACATCGAGTGACAGATGTATTATATCTAAGTATTATATTCCATCTCTTTTCAATGTGCGATATACATGAGGTTGAGGCAGCAGAGATCACATTTACATCGAGGCAGGTCACCCCTTGATCTGATTGTTAATACAGTGGCTTCTGGCAGGATGTCAGTGAGCAAAGGTCTTGACACTGGCGATGCTTTCAGCAGTACGTTATGATGTGCTCAAACATTTATTTCTAATCAAATCTTATTTGCAATATGGTGGAAGGCCAGTCTTGATTGGTTTCATTAATCACATGCTCCTTGTAAACTGTTATGATAACTAAACTGAAAAAAGAAACAACAGCATAACAGTTTAATAATTTTTATATCAATATATTAATATATTTTCTAATTTTGTATTTATTAGTGTGAATGATCCTTAATGGCCTTTTTGTACTGAATAGGTATGGAGAAACCATTCCTTCATTTTAACTACTCAAATAGATCTTCTGTTTCAATTTCCACATTTTTGATAGCAGATATCCAGTTTTACTTTTTGTTACTACTATTGATAACCTATGAGGCACATCATGGATCCTGTTAACGTCTGATGTTCCGTGTCTTGGAGATCTCAGGTGGGAGTGCTAATGATTAATTGCATGGCACAAAATATATAAACGGAATCGCCGTGTGATCATGGTGATTAACTATGTTTGAGTTTCTATATTTTGCCATCCTTTTTATATCAAAGGCATCACCACTGCCCCTGCATTTTCCCTCCATTAATTGAGTATATATTTATCCATATATATTAAAATCGTCGATTATGGTACAATTACTGTGAAATGAGCCAATCATTACATATGATCACGTGGAGTTGATTCCATGTCACATTAAAGTGGATGTAATTTATATGAAGAAGAACTAAAGTTATTGCAAACGAGTTTGGATTATTCTGAGGGTTTATTTTTCCTCGGAAACCTTGAGGTTTCCTCTTGGCTTTTTAGTTATATATTATTTAATTTTATTACTCCATGTTATTGCACAGACGTTTTAGATTAACTCCCGGGTTCGAGATGTTGATGTGACATCTGATAAATATAAGAGAGTTCACAAACAAATGATAAGCTAGACTTAAGCTTGTGTATAAAAAAAAAAAAATAAGACAGACGCAGTTGCATGCGCATAAACATTGCATCAAGTTTCTTTGAAAGTGACATTGATAAAGCTTTGCAATTGTATTTTCACCAGACCTCGTTGGATGTGGATAGCACTAAAAGAGCAGAGTGTATTGATGTTTCCAAGCGAGAGTAAGCTGCAGTGGCCAGTATTGTAGGCCCGACACCTGACTGTCTGCTTCCCGCTTTCATACATCTATTCACCATCCATCAAATCTTCACACCTCGAGGCTTATCACGCTTCCACATTCAGGTGTGAATTACATGATAATAATTCTATATTATCAGCCTGCCAGGCAGTCATCCAGATATGTTATGCATATAAAGCCATAACTATATAACCCTTGGAATACAGCTTCATGTACCGATAGAATCTATTTTCTGAATGAATCAGAAGTGGGCAACCAAGAAAATATTGTGAAAGGTGAGTATTTTTCTGATAGTTTCAATATTTCAAAATTAAATGATTTACATTTACAGGCCACAAGAACAACATACAGATGTTTTACATATATAATTGGGGGACATTATTGAATGACAGTGGCTTTGTCGGGCACGTTTATTTTATCGTTTATATTGTTTCCAGGATGCCCTCTCGTGCACTCCTATATTGAGGACCTCTCCCGGGAAAATGTTTTGTTTTTCAAATAAATTTCTCAATAGTCTTTCGACGCAACCATTGTTCCTCAGCACCTGGACCTTGGATAAAAGTAACAAATATTAGATTGCAATATAAGTATAATATATTATCTGGCAATGCAAACAATACAAATATAATTCAAACATATAAAACAATACAAATATAATTCAAACATCGAACCCATAACGATCAATGAGAATACTTATGCTTTGATATAGTTGGGATTTTGTTAAAATCCAGTCTGAATTTAATTTCAGTGATATTAAAGGATTGCTGGAATCTTTCTTAATAACGACAATAACATGATGTGCAATATTACACATGTGGTTCAGTCAAAAATATTATGCTTGAAAAAGAGAAAAAAATGATTGTTGTCACGATATTGTGCCTTATCAACACGCTATATCCATGTTTAAGGACAAGACAGTGCGTTAGGCAGAGATGGACTTGCGACACGATAAGTTATTTTTGTCAAAATGCCAAGATCACACACTGGTTTTGATCTAAGTATACAACGATTGTTTCATGTGATCAATCGATTCCGAAAAATGATTTGTGATTACATGCAACAAATGTACTCTTAATAGAGATTAGACACTGGTAATGATATTTCTATAAAAGAAATCAGAATCAGCGGAAGTGGCCACGAGTTCCAGATTGCCCATGGATAATTACCAAAACTTGCTTTTTCAAAACAAGTTTTCAAATGCCATGCAATAAGTTGAAGCAAAAACATTTATTACGAATTTATTTAATGACACCTGCATAAATACAAATAGATTGTAGTGGTCAATATTAGTGTAGGCTTTGCAACATTGAGTTGATTTGGAGTATTGAAGGTTAATGTTGGCATGTTTGGGACGGATGTGTGTTTGAGATAATTTTAATTCTAGATCAGTTGTATTGTTTTATTTGTAACTAGTGCATATCTTTATGAAATGAACTGGCTATCATTTCTCTCAATAAAGTTATAACATTAACTTCATTAATGTTTATAAATATATTTTTGACCCCTCATTTAAAAGTAAAAAGTAAAGGTAACATTTAGATAGCGCCAAGTCCAGACAATGTCTGTTCATAGCGCTTTGGCAGTAACTGGCCGTGATTCTAACAAGGAATCCCTTGGTCTCAAGGCGCATACTCCTATTTCTGCTCGACTATTTTGAATAAGCATTAACTTATAAAACTAATGCAAGTCAACAACCATTTATTTAACTTTTTAAACCAAAGTGCACAATGGAAATCAATGTAACCAAAATATATATCCTAAACTAACAAAATTAAGTATGAGAGAGTTTGAACCATATTTCTACCAAACTTAACAGCCGCCATGTATTTGCTGCCTTCAGAGCTTGGCTTGGGCTATCAAAAATTAGTTTGGTAGTAAGACAATAGGAGTGAATGCATTCGCCGCTCATCCCTGTTCAACTTTTCAATCCTCCCGTTCCATACCAAAACTTTCCTCTCATTGAATAGTATTTTTTTCTTAACGCGTCACGTTCTATTTTTTTAGTTGGGATATAAAATTCATGAGTATCAAATGCATTTGCTTTGGACATCGGATAAACGCCTTTTCATAGTATCAATGGACTGAATACGTAGGGAGGTGGGAGGGGGCGAAGACCTTGTCTTTCAGTTTGACATGATCTTCCAGCCTCGTGACATGAAATTGTATAAACTTGGTGGAAAACAACCTCATTTTATACATGTGTGAGATTTATGTTATGATAAGAGACTAATATAACATTGTCTATTCAAGATAATATATGGAATTGTATTATATCATATTGTCATAGTTTGTCACTGTTTTAACAAAACCAGGAATGTGGGTTTTGAAATGGCTAAGCCCACATTCTTGGACTGCTCATAAAGTGATGTAAGCTGCTTTACAATAGCTCTCCAAGCACAAGAGCTGGGCTTAAAATATGTACGATAATGATACAATAGCTCTCCAAGCACAAGAGCTGGGCTTAAAATATGTACGATAATGAAGGAGTTAGAGGTTTAATTGATGCCAGATACATATGTACTATTGAATCGGACAGGAAGTGTGTGTCACACAAGTAATCGAAATAAGACCGAGAGACATGATTTGAATATTCGTTAAGGCAAGGTATCCTTGAGTTCAGAACTAAGGGAACTTTATATTGTGTGGTCGGGTGAGGTGGAGATTTGTTTCGGCAAGGCAGCTGTTTGTCAGCGCTTCATATCAAACAGGTTAATTGTGTCTGATCTTTGAAGCTTCATTATTTTGTGACCCCCAAATCTCACTTGTAAAAGAAAGTGAAATCTCTACTGTATAATATACGAATGTCTTTGATGTAACAGGAATAGCCATGTACTAATTCTGTGCTGTGATGTATTCTTTTTATCCAAGTATAATTGTATTGTAGACACAAGATCAAATAATCCAGAATTTAGGGATCGTAGTTTTTATTAAGATTTTGTCTCAGCAGTGTTTCCGAATGTCTTTTTCGGGAAAATATAGATTAAAAATAAAATTAAAAAAGGTAGAGGAACCTTAGGACATGGAATGAACTACAATGATTTTATTCCTTATTTGAGTATACTTTTAGAAACAGAGTACTACCTAAAATATTTAACATTCTTTTTAAGGACATATGGGTTTTGTATCAATCCCATAATAATAAGTGAATTTTAAAGATTTCAGTTTTGACGATTCGATAATTCTTTGCAGGATAAGAGCAAAGATCTGGTTTGAGAGCGAGAAAGACAAACAACGTGCGTAGACTAATTATTAGCTTGTGGTTTGACCTGATGTGTCCGATCTCCACAACTAGTGTCTTCGCATTATATTGAATTGTTTGCAAGAAAAGGTCAACTTGTTATGTCCACAGGACACGACTCGAGTTACTCTATTCAAGTGTGAAGTGCCTGGAGATAAAGAGAGGAAAGAGGGTCCCATGGAAGTGATGGGCACAGAGGAAATAGCACTGGCCACAGGAGCCATGTATTCATATAACAGTTCTCATCTCAGCCTGCTCTCAATGCTGACTGCAATGCTGACTACCCATATATGTAAGGCAATAGTTTTGCCTTCTGGGATCATTAATAATTGTCCTACCTTCTGGAAAGAGGCAGTATATCAAACTGATAAAAATAGTATGGATATGACAGGATGCCATGAGGCCGGCCTATCAATGTGTTCACTGTTGAGATTGTGCTGGATGCTCTTATAAGACAACCTATCAGGCTCTATATACATTCAACCTGAGCCGCCTACTCACTTTAGTGTGGAATGTCAATTACATCATGAAACCACGTGATGGATGCACTTCCTCTTTCAGCAATATCTCTTCTAACGGTAGGCCAAGACACCACTTTACCCATCTTATCTATCATAGTATGCTGGTAACCGCGAGGGCCAGTCATATCACAGACACCACTTTACCCATCTTATCTATCATAGTATGCTGGTAACCGTGAGAGCCAGTCATATCACAGACACCACTTTACCCATCTTATCTATCATAGTATGCTGGTAACCGCGAGGGCCAGTCATATCACAGACACCACTTTACCCATCTTATCTATCATAGTATGCTGGTAACCGTGAGGGCCAGTCATATCACAGACACCACTTTACCCATCTTATCTATCATAGTATGCTGGTAACCGCGAGGGCCAGTCATATCACAGACACCACTTTACCCATCTTATCTATCATAGTATGCTGGTAACCGCGAGGGCCAGTCATATCACAGACACCACTTTACCCATCTTATCTATCATAGTATGCTGGTAACCGCGAGGGCCAGTCATATCACAGACACCACTTTACCCATCTTATCTATCATAGTATGCTGGTAACCGTGAGGGCCAGTCATATCACAGACACCACTTTACCCATCTTATCTATCATAGTATGCTGGTAACCGCGAGGGCCAGTCATATCACAGACACCACTTTACCCATCTTATCTATCATAGTATGCTGGTAACCGCGAGGGCCAGTCATATCACAGACACCACTTTACCCATCTTATCTATCATAGTATGCTGGTAACCGCGAGGGCCAGTCATATCACAGACACCACTTTACCCATCTTATCTATCATAGTATGCTGGTAACCGTGAGAGCCAGTCATATCACAGACACCACTTTACCCATCTTATCTATCATAGTATGCTGGTAACCGCGAGGGCCAGTCATATCACAGACACCACTTTACCCATCTTATCTATCATAGTATGCTGGTAACCGTGAGGGCCAGTCATATCACAGACACCACTTTACCCATCTTATCTATCATAGTATGCTGGTAACCGCGAGGGCCCGTCATATCACAGACACCACTTTACCCATCTTATCTATCATAGTATGCTGGTAACCGCGAGGGCCAGTCATATCACAGACACCACTTTACCCATCTTATCTATCATAGTATGCTGGTAACCGCAAGGGCCCGTCATATCACAGACACCACTTTACCCATCTTATCTATCATAGTATGCTGGTAACCGCGAGGGCCCGTCATATCACAGACACCACTTTACCCATCTTATCTATCATAGTATGCTGGTAACCGCAAGGGCCAGTCATATCACAGACACCACTTTACGCATCTTATCTATCATAGTATGCTGGTAACCGCAAGGGCCAGTCATATCACAGACACCACTTTACCCATCTTATCTATCATAGTATGCTGGTAACCGCGAGGGCCAGTCATATCACAGACACCACTTTACCCATCTTATCTATCGTAGTATGCTGGTAACCGCGATGGCCCGTCATATCACAGACACCACTTTACCCATCTTATCTATCGTAGTATGCTGGTAACCGGGAGGGCGATTTTCGCAACTCTAGTAATGTGTGTGCAGGTTTTGAACAGTTCTAAATGTTTACTTGGCCTTGCCGATCATTTTGGGATTATAAAGAACAATTACGAACCATAAAGACAATTGGCAACTTGGTAAGAAATAGGTTAACATTCTGGTTTTTTTTTTTGGGGGGGGATTTTGTTTCGGCGTAATTTCGCCACTGTGACAGGGCAAATGTCTTGTGGTCCTGAATTATGGAACTGTCTCCGAAGTTGATTACACTTGGACAAATGGTTTGGAGAAATATAAACCGTCAGAACTAATAAGCAAGAGATTAATATTAATACACACCATTTCCGTAACAACCGAATGCATCCTCCAAGTTGGCAGGTTTACTCGTTACTCTCTTAGTACTGCCAACAGCATGAGTATGGTTGACAAATAAAATAAACCATATAAATTATTCTTTGATTTAGAAAGATATGTGTTACATTTTTTAATGAAATACACCTCCTCGCGAAAAGCAAGGAGAATAAATTAACATTTTAGCCACAATGTTATATGAAATATTAACTTAAAATGTCCCGCGTGAGCCACAGAGTTAAGAATGCCATCAAACGTGTAATGCATATGATAACTTCATTTTTATCTTCAGACGCTATATCCGCCTTTCGCTGCTGATAACATGTAAAAGCCTCTTAGCTCTTACTTACAAGGGATATGCCAATGTGGTAACACATTTGATGTTTAAGCTGATGCCCTGGGTTTAATTCCCAATATTTGAGGCCTTTATGATCGAGGAAGGTGAAAACCTACTTAAAAGTGGTTTCTTGCCTCAATCCTTGCACCAATACCTATGAAAAGTCAATAGAAAGTGTGCCTTTGCACAAATGTCAAAGAAAGATTCCTGGTCACATCTCATAATCGACAGGGCATTGCGTCCCGATGGTGGGCGTCTCTCCTACCTGATATAACCAATATCAGGTGCTTGTACTCATAACAGTGAATGCTTTGTTGTACATTAGTTCACTCCCAAACAACTCTAATATATATTATGTGATAATAAGTTGTGAGCTGGGTACAAAAAACGCACCAATCCCCTTTGCGGAAAAAAGTTGCTCTTTAGAATGCCATATCAATTTCATGATATACCAGTCTTTGACTACAAATGTCATTTACATAAGAGATACTTTTCTTAAGATACCTTTAAAGTTGAAATATATGAAGACAAATAATATATTTTCTTATTATGGTAAAACATTGTTGACGTGTAGACGAAGATATTGCAGAGCATTATTGTCAAACTAAAGACTATTACATAATGCAGCACGGCGTATAGTTTCTGACAGAAAAATATAAATCATTTATTCCAAACAAAATTACACAGGCCATACATATAGACGGAATATATGAAACTTCAAACCATCGTAATAGTCTACGAAAACAAAGATTTTATTACTATTGCCGTCTCATGTAAATGACACACCTGTGAAAAGGTGAAATGGGAAAATTTTGAATCAAGCATAATTGGCACAGGATCTCATTGTTTGTAAGTGTATAATAGTGTCATCAATGTCATAACTGCTGCTATATTTCTCCTTTGATTGCGGCGTATCTGCTGGTGTGGCCGCTGACCTATTGGGGCCCAGCTTCCATCAGTCCGCCCATATTCGCGCACCATGCACAATAGGCTGACATTCGGGTGTTATTACACCTGTCATGGGGCTGCAGGTTCCTGATGGATCGCACACAGAAATGGTTTCCATGTCCTTGCCTGACACACCATCATACCTCTCAGTTGCCAAGTGTTGCAATGTGAATTCACGGCCATGACTTTTTCTATTAATGGAGCAAGGCATTTCTTTTATTTCCTGTTCTTTTGTGTCATGAATAAAGAATGTAAAATCAGGGCATCTGGGTTATTTTCTAGAATTTTGTAACAGGAAAAAGTCAGGACAGATATGACCTACAATTAATGAGATGTCCAGATACTCAGTATATTAAAAGGACTTATGGATATTTTATGAATGCATTCATGTTCCTGTGCATGTGATATAAGCATATTAATAGAGTCGATAAAATGTGCGAATCAACAAAGAAAATGGTTGGAATATTTATGCATCAATCTTTTCCTTTGACATTCCTCATTTCAGATGGCAAATAGAGTGATGCTAAAAACTACAGGTTTCATTAAGAGACATTTGATTGGTTCTCACAAATAATCCATAGTTTTAAAAGGTGTAACACCATCACAATTGTGAGAAAGATCACGGTTTTCTGAATGAAATGAACTGAGCTGGAATATCTAAAATAACCGTAATCCAAAATTACTCGAAACTTTCAGAAATAAATCGTTTTTTCGTCATATCATATTAATGTAATGATATGCGTGGATAGTCCAGATGTTATAATTGATAAAATGATATGCATTAAAAGTCCTGATTTCATAATCGATATGTCATGTGTGTATAGTCCTGATGTCACAATTGATAAACTGATGTCATTAAAGATAATATGCATGTATAGTCAGTCCTGATGTCATATTTGAATTGTCATTGACAGAATAGAAATTTGGCAATCAGAGCAGAACACTGGACATGTTTCAATGCGACGTACCGATTATTTAATCACGCTATTTATGTAGATTATAATACGTGCGTATAATCTTGCATGTATAATATACCTGCGTATAAATTGTTAATTGAAAAATTAAATAATTGAAATTTTTTAAAAAGTCCGGTAGATGAGCACTCATTTCGACAGTGATCGCCATGCTTTAAAAGCACAACTTCGATATGGCTGAAGTTGGTCGGAAATTGTTTGAAAATCTCTAAAGGGCCTTACACATAACATATTGGTTATTTGGTCAATATGTTGCGTGAATAATATTTATATAATGGCCCTCATGATATGTATCACCAAGTTACTGATAATTATTTCTGAAAATATCCGAAGACTATTCAATACATGTGTTCCTGTTTATAGTCGGTATCTCGCCTGCTCAGCATTTCCTTTATTATTGTTTCAACAGTTTATAAATTACTCTTACCTATTCCATATCCCGAAGAAAAATTATAACTATTTTCATAAAATTGGCAATTTGTTTTAAGTATTTGAAATAAAAATAACAATTCAACAACTCCAAGCGATCCATCCCGATAGAGACAAGAAAGTGTGTTCCTTCTTTCTTGTCCAAAGTGAATGTAGAGCAATAAATGAGATGTATGCAGTGTTGATGGGGACCCAGTCTACCCGTTAATGATTACCTGATCCTAGATGGAATAGTGCAAATATTGGCAATGAATTGACATACAACATTGTCAAGGGATTGGTCTGTACATGCCACAAAGCATGGTCCCGTATGTTAATACATTGTAAACACTCATAGATATGTAAGTCTGTGGAAAATCGGGCGGAATATGAATCCGCTTCAAGTCAATATGACACTGTAAAAACTGGTCAGGCATGTTTGAATGAAGGTTTAATAACCAACCAAAGAATCCTAGATCTAGTCATCATAGATTATGGTTTGTGTCGAGCCTGCACCACAATGAAAAATATGCATTGTGTTCTATTCGTTTTCCCCTTTAAATTCCTGAATATAACAGTTCCGACTTCTTTCCTTATTAATGTATATCATATTTACATATAATGGCGTTGTATATGTTATTTAATAAACAAACAATGCAGTTAAATCTACGATTTGTTCGCCAATGGTTTAATTTCTTATCAATTTAGGGTTTTACCACACTAATAAAAGCTGAATAAAAAAATAAAGAGATCTGTTAGAATTATAGAGATAGATTCAGAAAACAAACAGGCCAGATAAATCAGATGTACAATCACTCAAATAAGCAATTACATAAGTATTTAATATCTAATTAAAAAAACCAGTTCAAACAGCATTATTTTACTTGCTGGAATAATTCAAGAGTAATTCTCCGTGTATTATAATGACAATGCAAAATGCTAAAGGACTAAAGGAATACACTGGCGACTGCAAGTGGAGTTGGTGGAGCTTATTGTTGGATGTTAGCAGGTGCTGAGATGTACATCTTCTGATTGGGGCACACAGCTGTGGACTGCCATGACCTCCTTAATTGGGTTTCAGGGCACATGTCATATGACAACAGACGTTTTTAATCAGCCCAGTGGAATAAAGGCAACCTGGATCCATGTTTATGGATGCACTTCCTCTATCTGAAATGTTCTTTGATTGTGAATGCATGAAACGCTCTACTCTAAAAATAACTCAGCACCTTCCATTTAATATAACTATACCATTAATGTATCTACTAGGTGAGTCTCATCATCATATTAATAGAATAATATTGAAAGTAATGTAAAACCCTCTAAAACAAACACATGTGGATGATGGAGAATATGGCATATTTAGGTCTTCAATAATTTAAGAACTGGAAAGTGTTTTGGTTCTTGCAGTGAGCTCTTTGGTGAGCATGTTTTTTTCAGAAGGGCTATTATGGTAAGAGGATGGTAGAAGTGTGACATTGCCCAACAACTATCACAACGGCCAGATAACAACCACATCAAAGGCAAACCTTATCACAAAGAGATGCAGGAAACGGACATAACTCTAATTATAGTCCTTCGCACATGAAACTTTTGCTCTACTGTTTGGACGTGTGATATTTGTTATGTATTTTTGTCAATCTCAGTTTACAGACGGGCGATATTAAATGTGGGCGTTTGAGTATTTAAGCACGCTTATTAGTCCATCCATACACACATGTAGTTGTAGAAGGCGACATTCATAGAATCGGGAATCATTCTTTTTTTCTTTTTTTATAGCCTAATGTTTAAAAAGACACAACCATTTGATATCATATCTGCGCTCAAGAATTGATGCTGCCATGTTAAGTAAAGATATAAATGATATGTTCCACGTCAAATACACTGGAATGTGTGGAATAAAATACAACATGTCATGTGTTCAGATGCATTACAGATAAAATAATATTCCAGCTTGTAATTGGCAACTGTGACATGATTGTGTCATCAATGATGAAATATATACTAATACTCAGTGCCGTCAGTGCTGAACCCCTCATTACATGAACCCTCCCAATATCAGTGCCGTCAGTGCTGAACCCCTCATTACATGACCCCTCCCAATATCAGTGCCGTCAGTGCTGAACCCCTCATTACATGACCCCTCTCAAAGCAGTGCCGTCAGTGTTGAACCCCTCATTACATGACCCCTCTCAAAGCAGTGCCGTCAGTGTTGAACCCCTTATTACACGACCCCTCTCAAAGCAGTGCCGTAAGTGCTGAACCCCTCGTTACATGACCCCTCTTAAATCTTCAGTGCTGGACCCCTCATTACATGATCCCTCCCAATATCAGTGCCGTCAGTGCTGAACCCCTCATTACATGACCCCTCTCAAAGCAGTGCCGTCAGTGTTGAACCCCTCATTAATGACCCCTCCCAATATCAGTGCCGTCAGTGCTGGACCCCTCATTACATGCCCCTCTCAAAGCAGTGCCGTCAGTGTTGAACCCCTCATTACATGACCCCTCTCAAAGCAGTGCCGTAAGTGCTGAACCCCTCGTTACATGACCCCTCTTAAATCTTCAGTGCTGGACCCCTCATTACATGCCCCTCTCAAAGCAGTGCCGTCAGTGTTGAACCCCTCATTACATGACTCCTCCCAATATTAGTGCCGTCAGTGCTGGACCCCTCATTACATGCCCCTCTCAAAGCAGTCCCATCAGTGCTGAAACAAAATTGAATGCAAGTCAAACGACAGACATGCTTGTTCGAACTCTTAACTCATGACGTGTCATTCAAGTGAAAATACCACTTTGAAAGGAACGTTTTTATTATGGAACAAGGAAGGGAGATTAAAAAGGTTACTGAGTTGTATCCATGGATGCATTCTAACCATTTGTGTTACCTGGATAATTATTTGTGATAGCTGGAGCTAAGCTGTGAAAGCACCGAACCAAGATTGGTTGAAAGTTGGTTAAATATTGCAAGAAACATTCCTTGGAGAATTGTGCATCTTGTAAAATGTAAAGTAAATGTTGGAATCAGAGTTGCAACCATGTTTTTCAAGTGACAGTTCAATGCCTTCCCGAAGTGTTAAATCTTGTTTAAAGGAATATTGAGAAAAAAAAGGGAAACTCTCACGTTCTGAATTTGAAATCAGTTTACTCAACATTGTAATGCTGTCTTCATTTTACGACTACATGTGCATTATCTTTAACAAAGTCAAAAATGTAAAAATGAGATTGGGACTGGCAACTATTTTTTTTAAATAGTGACAATATCTACTCCCACATGCTCCCTCAACGGCTCTCATTTCCACCCAACACCACTCAGCCACCCAACACCACCCAGGGAACCCAACACCACCCAGCCACCCAATACCACCCAGGGAACCCAACACCACCTAGCCACACATCACCACCCAGCCACCCAACACCATCCAGCCACCCAACACCACCCAGCCACCTAACATCACCTAGCCTCCCAACACCACCCAGGGAACCCAACACCACCCGACCACCCAACACCATCCAGCCACCCAACAGCACGCAGCCACCTAACACCACCAAGCCTCCCAACATCATCCAGGGAACCCAACACTACCCAGCCACCCAACACCACTCAGCCACCCAACACCACCCAGGGAACCCAACACCACCCAGCCACCCAACACCACCTAGCCACACATCACCACCCAGCCACCCAACACCATCCAGCCACCCAACACCACCCAGCCACCTAACATCACCTAGCATCCCAACACCACCCAGGGAACCCAACACCACCCAGGGAACCCAACACCACCCGGCCACCCAACACCATCCAGCCACCCAACACCACCCAGCCACCAAACACCACCCAGCCACACATCACCATCCAGGGAACACAACACCACCCAGCCACCCAACACCACCCAGCCACCAAACACCACCTTGCCACACAACACCATCCAGCCACCCAACACCGCACTGGACTGGCAACTATTTTTTTTAAATAGTGACAATATCTACTCCCACATGCTCCCTCAACGGCTCTCATTTCCACCCAACACCACTCAGCCACCCAACACCACCCAGGGAACTCAACACCACCCAGCCACCCAATACCACCCAGGGAACCCAACACCACCTAGCCACACATCACCACCCAGCCACCCAACACCATCCAGCCACCCAACACCACCCAGCCACCTAACATCACCTAGCCTCCCAACACCACCCAGGGAACCCAACACCACCCGACCACCCAACACAATCCAGCCACCCAACAGCACGCAGCCACCTAACACCACCAAGCCTCCCAACATCATCCAGGGAACCCAACACTACCCAGCCACCCAACACCACTCAGCCACCCAACACCACCCAGGGAACCCAACACCACCCAGCCACCCAACACCACCTAGCCACACATCACCACCCAGCCACCCAACACCATCCAGCCACCCAACACCACCCAGCCACCTAACATCACCTAGCCTCCCAACACCACCCAGGGAACCCAACACCACCCAGGGAACCCAACACCACCCGGCCACCCAACACCATCCAGCCACCCAACACCACCCAGCCACCAAACACCACCCAGCCACACATCACCACCCAGGGAACACAACACCACCCAGCCACCCAACACCACCCAGCCACCAAACACCACCTTGCCACACAACACCATCCAGCCACCCAACACCGCACAGCCACCAAACACCACCTAGCCACCCAACACCACCCATGGAACCCAACACCACCCAGCCACCCTACACCACCCTGCCACGTAACACCACCCAGCCACTTAACACCACCCTGCCACGTAACACCGCCTGCTTGAATCTCGTATTTTTTGTTTGTTTTTTATTCTTTGTTTTTTGTTTTGTTTTTTGGCAATATATGCTGTGTCTCAATAATTCACCTTTTTCGTTCCAATTGACCATAAGTTTTAATTAGCTCTTGTCGTTTTGACAGCCACTAATATTTTGCCTTTATATTCAAGTAGGCGTCCAATGTTAAGCTAAGACATTGAAACCTATCGTTAATGCATCTTTACAATTCAGAAGAACAAACAAAATAAGACATGCGATCCCAGCCTGGGACTCAGCGTCAATGCACCGAGCATCAGCCTGCAATATCTGGACATTTTTGCTTTTCATCTCCCACAATGTTGTTTCAGAATGTTTTTTTTCCCGGAGATGGAGGGATGAGTAAAGAAAAGATTTGTCATTTATTTTCGTAGCATCTTTTTTGAACAGCTATTGGAGCATGTAAGTGTTGAAGGAATATATTATTTGTGAAAGTTTCTTTCGTCTTTTACTTGGAATCAGATGAAGAAAGCGACATGTAATAATGCTTTCTGTGAGCAGCTCTGGAGCCAGGTGGTGCAGCATTTGGCCAGTAGCCATTGATGACCCTGCATGCAAGGCACGCTTTGGGAATACAACCATGCACAGAGACGGGGAACTCTCAGCCAATGCTCTCTCAATCTTATCACTACGTGGGGTCATACCTTAAGGGTACACTCTTTTTCCAACAAATACTCATCACAAAAACCCACAAAAATAATCAATCCCTTGTCAAACTAATGCGGCTGCCAAATGAAGAAGACTGGCATGCAGAGAAATGTGAATGCCAAGTCTAAAGAGTTTCTCAAGCAAAGTTTTGAAGAAAGTATTATCCTGAAGAAATATCAAAATACTTGAGAGAGCGTATTGGAAGATGATCATTAATGTTCCAGAATGCTCTAACAGATAGGAGAATGTGATTTACAATGAACATATCAGCTGGTATATGTAGCGGAAATTGCCTCGTGCTATAAACTAGGCGGAAGTTACCTAAAGTCATGTTGCGGCCTCCACCATATAAAAACAACTTCCGGTCGCATTTCCTTCATATATACATTCTGTCTTAGAGTATGGAAGGTTGAAATGGCGAATGCTACTACAAACATGAACACACGTCGGTTAATGTATCAGAAGCGACCCGTGCGAATACCCGTAGAGGGTACTCCTCTCTGACCTACAGCCTTGCTCTTGTCATCGTGAAACGACCATAATGGCATTTGAAAAGAAATACTTTTTTGTTGTGAAACATAATTGGTTCACTGTATTGTGCTATAATTATTTATACCTATATTTGAGATGTTTGTGCTTTACATGTTAATATAGGCAAAACATGGTGTCCTCTCAGGTTTAAAATTCATTAAGACTTTTCTCAAACCTGACAGTAGTGTCGTTCTGACTACTCGAACCGTCGTGTCTATTGGGTCTTCAGTCTGGAATTAATGGTGAGAAAAGCAAATGGTGTGTGAGCTTGAGAAGACAGATTAGGCTGGTGGCGGGCTTTACTGCTGACTTTGCCATAGAGGGGCAGTAAAGGTGCAGGTACTGTGGGTGGCGCCTGTGTGTTCTGGGTACCAACACTGCATGACATGTACTACCCTACTAAGTCATTCACACTCAGCTATAAATGTCTGCGAATTCTATCTTATGTATGAACTTTCTGAAGACCAAATGATAAGAATAGGTTTGATTTCAGCCTTGCGCCAATTAATAGTATTACTATCTATAAACTTAGGGCATGAAAACTCCATTTTTGCCAATCTAATGTTTCAAATTCAGGGTGGGAGAGCTCTGAACCGTTCTGTTATATAATGACTTTTGTATGCCTCGCAAAAGGCATCACAATCGTATTAAAATCATCACAAATTTAATTACAGTTGAATGTGTAACATTGTCTTGTTATCGATAGTTACAATTTTGTGACAAATTTATAACGTTTTCACTAATATGTGTGCCCCCAAGTCAGGAACTACTTAAGCAATCTTTAACTGGGGCACATTCCTGTGTTAAAATTTGGCAAATATCTCGTGGAAATCATTTTAGATAATCGTATTCTTATATATGTAACTGATGAACAGATTTGGGTGTGATAGTCGTTATATAAAGAAAGCGACTTTTAAATTCCGGCCATTGTTCACCATACGGCACTGCTCAGATACCACTCAGACTGGCTGTGATTTAGTGTCCAGCTGTGATGTGAGCGTCCAGAATGACGTGAATTTCACAGATTGGTTCAGATTTACTGCCCGGAACGGTTCAGAGCTCTCCCACCCCTGGAATATAGTTATAGTTATTTTATATCCAATATAAAATAAAACATAAATATTTTAAGAAAATGTAAACCTCACATTTTGCTTTCTGAAAATATCTGAAGTTAAAATCTGTGTTCCAAAAGAAATATGAAAAAGTCTGTGATTAAGTGGGGGAACACTGTAAATAAGATTATTATCTAAAAAGTTAATAAATTGTGTGCCCCCTGGTGCTTAAATGGTCATAATATTTGCAAAGAATAGAAATCTTACAACTTTATATAAGGATTACAAATCTCATGCCCAAGGTTGCGATTTCAGCTTCCATGCCTTCAGTTGTTTACGACAGAGGGGAGAATTGATATTGCATAGCTCAAATAGTTCTGACACTATCTTAGCTTTTCAGATTCCCTATGATCTTATGTCTGTGAGATCAGTATCTATAAACTAGACATCCTGATAAGAATTTTCTTTAGAGACATCAAACATTGTTCAATTACAAATATATTTAGCTCACATTTTTGTACTATCAATTCATTATTTTTTTAAATCATTGATATTCGCTTGTCTTGAACTGCAGCTAAATTTAAGAAAAATATTGAGATGTAAAGTATTGTCGTGATTCACGCTTGGATGAAATGCTGCAATGACAAACAGACATTTGCTGACCACCATGATGAGCGAGTATTATTGCAAATGGTTTGGCCAGAGTGAAGGCCATATCTATCATCTGGAAGGTGATCCATAGACCCAGAAGCCAATGTCTTGACTCTTATGGCGAGCGTATAAGCATTGATAGGGTATCCTACTTACGGGGAGGCTGTGGCACTTGCAGGTGAAGTTGTACTTAAATGTTGGTGCCATGAAGGTTAAAATACAAATGTCAAAAGAAAATAAGCATTGACCACCAAAGACAATTTTACCGTTAGTACAATGAGAAGTAGAAAAGTTGTAAATATTTGATAAACTGTCGTTTGATCGATTGAGAATTACAACGATAAAGCTTGCATATGAAGTCAAAACGTCCCCCGTTTCTATTCCAGTTGCCCGAAAATTATCCACTCCTTTGGATTTTGTCAAAAACAAAACTAAAAGAATGAAATATATTTCCAAAAAAGTATTATTCATATAGATTCATAAAGGTAAGTGAATAAATGTATAACATTTTTACTTTGTAAACATCAAACAGTCCCTGAACTTAATCTAAATGTTGTCCTTTTATTTAACATCACCATAAAAAATTGCATTTCCCAGAGGTGTGAAGAACACATTTCATGCAATAAATGAAAGTGTCACGTTCATGGAGAATTACAAAAGACATCATTTATTGTATTCACATTGTTTTTATTTTGTTACATAAGTAGTCAGTCCTATTCCTGTCATCGCCCTTTAATTATTTTCACATGCAAGAAGCAAGAAGTACCAGAGTTTTAATAAAAAGTGTTTTTAATAAACATATCCACAAAGCGGTCTCCACCTTGTAGTGACATCCTCAGACAGGTATATTCCATTATATATTTGCATACACGATTTTGGTATTCATTATGATTGCGTGACATTAGGGGAAATAAGATTTGTTTGAAAATCTAGAGAGCAACTCACGGTTCAAAACATAAATTTCCTTTGTGGCCCAGATTTGTCTAAGTATAAGGTTTGTATGGCGCAGGTGATGTAGAGCAAGACAGATACTCCTGGTGAACTGCTCTTTTAATTTGTCATTTTTTGGATTCTGTTAAGTCTGATGAAGTAGACGAGAAAATCAGTCAAATCAGTGATAAAATATGATGTCATTGGCGTTGAGCTAATTTACAGATATAATTTACTTCGATTTTGACCGCAGACAACTCGCAAATAGCAGACAGGCAGACACCAACCATACCTACGCGTCGGGCAATATCTTGCTGTGATCTTGTAATTGATATGATCAAAGGTTGGTGAAGTCAGGAAAAAGTGTTTGTGGCAGCCATCTAGACGAGAACATCTCAGATTTAAACAAAAAGATCAGGTATGGAATGAAACAGAATGGCAAACGTTTTATTAGTCAGGTGTTAAATATCAAACCAAAAAACAATACTTTCACACCAAAATGTCACGACTTTATTTATCAGCACAGTCATGACATGTTTTTTGTCCTTAAGAGAAAGTTCCTGACCTGACTTGAGAGAGGCCTTACTGGTAACGATATTCAGTGTTGGGGATTAACACGTGGAAAGCTGTTGTATTCGTAGTCCATTCACAGGTATCTCTTGGAGCTCAAAACCATTAATTGTTGCAAAATCAATCATGATTGTGGCAAGATCATTTATTATTATAGATGACGGTTAAACATTTAAACCAAGATCGGGAAAATTGGCTGATAAATTATCTCATTGACCTTTCCTGATTCATCCAAATTCATCACCAAGATGTAATCCACAATTATGCTTTAAATGTTAAGAGTTATCGACCCCATGTAGCAATAAACTGTTTGTGAAAACCCACCACCACCCCTCCTCCACTTATTAAACCATCAAAACACAAATGCTACGTTCTACCAACTTTCCTAGTGGGACAGGTTCAATAAACGGTTCAATGTCATGCAAGTGTGTAAATAAAGTCATCTCGCGGCTTTTGACAGAATAGATAAAATCATCTCGTGAATTTTGACAAAATAAATATAATCATGTTGGGTTATAATATTTTAATTGAAAAGAATTGTCAATATTCGATTGTATTGAAATATTTAAAGAAGTACGATATTTGGGAATCTGGATTTTGATTGTCTTAAAATATTACATAATGTATTATTATTCAGTGAAAAGTGACACTCTCTGGAGAGAATTTCGTGCATCACAGGTATGAAACACGTGGTGGAGGACAAATGACAAATGCGTTGGAATGAAGTTATTGTTACAAATTACATGAAATTAAAACTGCTTGCCGAATATTCGAAGAGAAGAATCAGTTTTAAATTGATTAAGAACAGGTTAAAGTAGTCTTTGACACACATGGCCATCTTCTTTAAGGGGAAGAACACCCTGAGTGTGTTAGATGTCAAACAGATTTAGCAGTTAAACACTTTATAATTGAATGTATTGGTATTGATCTTATAAGGACATGCTAGATTTACAAACGTTATTTGTTGACCACCGCAAATCATCATGCGGTTATTAAAGTCATTTAAATAAGTTATACATAATTTTGATATATGTTGATTTTTTTCTGTGCTGCTAGAGTTGTTACATATTGTATCATTTTACATATTGCAAAATAGGTATAGTATAATGTTTACTGAGCTCGTGAGATAAGCAAGGTAATTAACACAGCAATGCTCTCGCTGGAGATAAACGTGCACAAATACGCAGAAATGTGTAGTGAAGCTGACATCAGAGATATTTAAACGTCTCTGCCGACATGTACAGCACATGTACTTTCCAAGATATGATATCCCAATGTCTCATAACATATCTATAATGTGGTGACTCCCCAAATCGTAACAATTTGACTTGAAAAATGAACCACACGGTAATCTTTAGTTGATAATATATAAATATTCATTAGTTAGACTTTAAATTGTGTTAAACAAAAGGAAGTCTTAACGAAATAACACAGTGAACTTTAGTATTTGACTATGAGTAGTGCACAGGAAATGTCTAATGAAACAGCGCCGTTGGCCTCGTGGGCATTCATCTCCTTAAGGTTCCTGTCTGATTTTGGCAAACTGATTTGGCAAACTGATTTTGGCAAGCAAAAGAAAAAAGCAAAGTCTGTTTAATTCAGTCCACGCCAGTACCAAACTTGGTAAAGGTTCGCCTATCTATCAAGAACCACAAAACATCAAATGGCCCTTCAAAAAAGTTATACAGATACATATCTGTACAGATACATTTATACAGATACATATCTGTGCCTGGTATAATGAAAAAGATCTTGCTAAAGTTCTGTGCAGTTGAAATAAATGTTTACGTATTGTATATATTGTATTGTATTGACAAGTATTGACATTGTGTGGAATAATTGATATATATATATATATATATATATATATATATATATATATATATATATATATATATATATATATATATATATATATATATATATATATATATATCTAGTGCTTTCAGAATCTTATTACATTTTATGCTTTCTGAATCTAAAACAAATTTATTAGTATTTGTCATGTTACTATGGTGGGAAAGCAAAAGCTCAGAGGAATTTAGAGTTATCTTTTGGTCAAATTGCTTTTAATAATCCTTGTTCACATGTATTTATAATTTCATATATCTCGGAATGAATGTGCAGCTCACTAAAGGTATGTGTGTGCATATTGTACATATTAAGTTCCAAATGGGTTGCAATAGTAAACCTTCATCGTGCATTATTAATGTGAGTTGGCTTCAGATTGAAAGGTCAATTACTGACATTTAAGTGCTAAATAATCTCTACACACATCCCATTAATGGAACAGAGAAAATGAATCGACACAGTAATGCCAGGTATTTTCTAAATTCTTTACATTTCTCCAATTTCCGTCATCGAATATACTTCTCGCAATTTCCTTTTGTCACTTCCAACATAAAATATTTCAGGAAAAATCATCCTTGCAATACTAACCACAATATGTCCATGTAGATTGAAAATATATTCTTGTATTCATGAAATTCCAAAACTCAGAATTCATCGGTTCACAAAAATGAGGTATTTTTTTGCATGAAGAATGACGCATATTGTCTGGTAATGCACTGTCTTTGCTATCTGGCAGTTTTTATCAGTTTTAATATAATAGTTTTCATATTTCCTTGCCATACAATACCATCCCAACAAGTATTAATTGTCGTTTGTTTAATTAAGTATATTAACCATGATAATTATTGGCATAGAGTTCCTAAAATTTGAATTTTGCAATTCAGCATCAATAGTGGTTCCTAGGATCTATGATGAGATGCCAGGCGGGCTTTCTCTTGCTCTCTATATTCCCAACAGGATTAGCTGTTTGATTACCCAGCAATTAAACACATCAACCATTTGGTTCTCTTCCTTTCCCAACCTTGAAAGTTAAACACACGGCGATACATGATGTGTGTCCCGAGTGGTGTTGTGTTGGTCAAACAGAGAGTAGCTCTGTATGGTTCGCCGCCACTGTAATCACATATTTCTATCGTACATTCGATGTACACACAACCTCATTTCGTTTTGATAGTTTGCGCCCCTCTACTGACAAAAATCACACAAATTTATTTGATTTCTCAAGGGTAACCTTACACATTTCGCAATTATCACGACATACTTCAAAGAGGACTGCCGTCCTTTGCTTTCAATATTATGTGTCTTTTAATCATTGTTTCCCACGCATATATCAATTTGTTTTTAAGGATCTATCATAAAATTGGAGTCTTCCCATGCTTGTTTGCAATAATATTTTTTACATATAAGAAGACAAGGAACTGGAATAAAAAATGCTGGCAGACGGATGGTACTTTACAGATGAATTTGATCCCCATCCTGAGTAGCAGAGTAACAAACGATTGTGCACATGGATATTATATGTCATATGTAATCAAGTTTTTATAATTTTTTTCAGAGTGCAAGTATATCATCCATTCCCTTTAAATCTTCTGAAACATTATTAAACTGCTTGTTTCGAATATGAACAATAGTGTCATAACTACACCCTAATTTCTTCGTTTTCCATTTGAAGTGAAAGGAAAAATGCTTTGGTCGTTAACACATCTGATTGAATGTTTTCTTTCTGTCCAGATATTTTTTCTAGAAATTGTTTTAATTTTCTCCAAATTATATTGCTGTGTATAATCTTTTAGAACTACATTTTAGTAAAATTTTACCTTCAACTGAACAGATAGGAAAACAGCAGCATTTCGAATATTATTATTATTGAAAAAATAAAATAAACATCAAAGGTGAATCAGGAAAGAATTAGAAATTGAAAAATATTAATAATAATCATCATCTGAGCTATTGTTGATGTATATTATATTTAAATGCTAGTGCCCCCCCCTAATATCACTGACAATACACAAACTACCACAACATCGACGTGATATATGTCTTCTTCATACTCAGACATCCATTCCTCCTGGCATGCTTGTCCACTAAATAACCTGCGCAGTGCATCTTATGGCGGTCCCCAGGCTATTGCCATTGAATGCAGTCGATTGCTGATGGGCTAATCATAGAACTATCCCCCAAATAAATATCTTCATATAATCTCCGAAATGATAACAACATGACACCCTTCAAGTAGATATATGTACATCTCTCAAATAGATTGGCAATCAATACCTTGATCTGAGGGAAGAGAGCTAACAAAGAAAGATTACACGAATGCACATAATTACCAGTAGATTTTGCATATTAAACCTCTGAGGTAACATAACATAACATGAGATAACAGTTAACTACAACATTGGATAAGTCATATTTATGATAAAACTTGTTCGTAATCCAGCCATAAATTAAATGATATATTCTATTAAATGTCAATGCTTTGGTGATAATACGACAGGACTGTTTATAGATGCAAGTCATGCATGTGGTCTATCTGTCTTACTATTACTATCTCTGATATAAACACTATAATGAGAGTTATGGTGGCTCGGATAAGCTTTATTACATCGTTTTGTTTCCGCCAGCTCATGCATTCGACATATCCAAATATCATCCAACCAGATCTCGCTGCCAATGGGTCTCTTTCGCACTTTGATTGGCTTATAACTGCATTCGGCACTTACATTGAATGTCTGACCCTATTACATGACATTGACAAACAATCCAAAATGGACAGTACATACCATTAGAGCCGAAATAAATATTGCATGGGATATTTTATTTAGATATGACATAATGAAACAATACAATTTCCATTCGCGTCCCAAGTTGATGCACCATTACAGTTTGAATGTGATCTGTTCATGGTCATTTATTAATGAAATCTCAACATGCAAACTCATATACATAGATTTGTTAATATGTGCATTACGATACAATAGTATTAGTGTGCAGATTATTGATACATTGTACGTAACTCTATGAAAGTCACAGGAAGGGGCGCTCACAGCAGATATCATTAATCTATTAGTCCAGGCACCGGGATCAGCGCAATATTGAGGATGCCCTGTCTATAATATTCAATATTCATTTATCTGTTATGCTATATGCATTATCAGTTATGCTATATGCACCATTATCAGACCAACATGATAATAACCCTGCCCACTATCTATAGATGCAAAACCAATACTTCTAGAACATTTTGCATATTTCATTTTTTTTTTATTAAAGTGAGTTTTAGTGCAATTGATATAGAAAATATTAAATGAATATGACGTAATATAGAACTTATATGGTGAATATATGACTGGGAATATCACTGCTTGGTTACAATTTACAGTCTTGATTTCACAATCAAGCTTAAGAGAACCTAATTATTGTATTCGCAGTACACGTCTTGCAATGCATGCATGCACCAGTGTAACTTAAACTGCAATGCAAGCTTTATGGGAAAATGTTATATCCATAACTTGGAAGAGGAATCTTCTCTTTGTACTTTGAGCCAAAGAATTACATTTTACTTTTGAAAGGGTCGTTTGAATATTGTCAGCTGGAATAAAAAAACTGCACTAGAGAAGAAGCGAACAACCATTATAGGTCCTCAACTAAGAAACAGTAAATGGACATGCTTTGGCCAGGTGAATAATATTCACAAGGAACAACAATATAATCAATATTAAACTTTATTGAGGAATATTTGTATATTTGTATATATATATATATATATATATATATATATATATATATATATATATATATAGCTTTACATCTCCAGTCATATTTTATTTATTCATATATATATATATATTTATACAATTTGGATCAGGAGGTATTTGGGATTACAAAAATGTATCATCATCCCTATCACAGATAATCATGTTTAATGAGGACCAAAAATCAAATATTGATAACAAACAATAACCTCACGTATAGAGTTTCTAACTGGGAGTCAGCCCCATTCATAATGTCAGAATTTGGGTTAGCGGATCCTTTTGACTCCATTAATGTTGGGCATATTTTGATCCAATGACCGATAATTCCTGGGTTTGGACTGACCTATGTCGATAGCCATTGGTAAAATGGATATTTTGTTGCTTTGTTCTTCTCCCAAGATGTAAAAGGCACCAAAATATCAACCATCAAAGATTTGTTTCACCTTGATCAAACAATTTGGGTGCGGAGATGTTGCGACGGTATTTCAAAGAGACATTATCTTTTCACATTTTTTGGCGTCTTCTTTGACATATAGTGTGTTTCTCTCTTTACCATTAAGCAAATTTTTATATATCTTTAGAAGGTTCTTGTAATTAGCCTGACTTTAGCCAAAGACACGCAAATGCTAAGATTCTGGTCTGCAAATAGAGAACAGTAATGTATTGCATGGTAAGAGAGCTGGATAAGTTGAGTCGCTTTGCTTCCTCCCAAAATCATGTTTACCCATCTTGGCTGTCAAATTAATTAGAATATGCGTAAAAGCCACGATCTAAATATTTTTGTTTTTGTTCTTTTGGCTATTATTTGAACAATATATCTCTAGTGAGATTTGTTATTGACCATGTTGACCACAGATAGTTGCACTTAAACGCACTCCAAAAGGGATAGAAAAGATTTCTTCCTCCTTCAAGGACATTCTACACAGCTCTTTTATTTGGATAGTTGTTTGACGTCCTCATGAAAATATCAGTCTGTCATATTTGCCCTATGTTACAATGTCTTTACCTGTCAGATCGATTCTATCTTATTAATGAATGGATTACCAGACAAAGATATGGGAATGCTTTATGATCTATACCTTTTGTCTGGCCCAATACAAACTACATACGGAATGAATTGATGAACTCTCTGTGATCTTGAGTGTACAAATAATCATTAATTAGCAGCACATTTTTATCAGTCCTATCTCTGTACTGTGTGATAACAGTATTGCATAACTTTTCTTGCGATATTCATTTTATTTCTTTGGAAATCATATCAAATGTTGGAGGGCGTACCAAATGGCTAAAACCAACAGGCCAATTTGTTCACAAGACCTAAAGTCCAGAACAGGTTATCGATGACTAAATGTAAAATCTGATGTGCCTGTGATGGTTTAGCGCACATAGTTCCATACGAAGTATCAACTAGTTGTGTGTGATATATATTAATAACACTGAAACATTGGGGCAGGTATATAATCAATTACTAGAAGCTGTGAAAAAGATGCTATAATATTCATTAGTATCACCTTATAATTAGTAATATACTAACAAGACATGATAAAATTCACAATAATAATGTCGTGATGGGTTGTGGTTTATGATATTTGTATGATTTATATGTAATGTTTTATTTTATGTTGTGCCAGTATGAAATATACACAGAGGAAATGTTGGCCTCAGTTCAATGAATACATAGAATTAGTAATTAGGTAAATACCACTCCATCACAATGGTCACAATGTATGGCCTTTGAGGGCTAATGTGGCTTAATGACAATTAGGTGAGTGCTGTTAAAAAGGGCAGATGAAACAATAGATGTTATGCATATTGAATAAAACATGAGTCTGCAAGGGTATGATGGAAGCAAACATAAATCTGGCAGTGACGTGTCCAGTGTGTAGCTAGTCTCAGGCACAGGGTTGACATGACTGCATGCTCGACTATATACAGAATATATCACATCTCCTCTTTAACACTAACAAACAAATAAGCCAGGATGAATGGTGGATAAAGCCAGTCTTAACCACAATCTATATCTTTAATGAATTTTATATATTTAACTGCTGACCTTGGTGAATCAGAGAATATCAACATGCCTGGTCCTTTACATGGGATAAGTGTTTGTAAAATAAGAAAAAGAAACAATGTAGTACGAAACTGTATCAAGATATGCAATGGACAAGAAATAACATACATGAAAACAATTAGGTTAGTTAAGAACTGTGTACTCATACTAAGTGAATCAGTGACACTAGTCTTTAATGATGTATTTAATTATAATGTGTTCCCAGATAACCTAAAACATGCAGAGCTATCACTTCAAAAAGAGAACATGAATTTGATAAAATAATATACAGGCTTGTGTTAGTTTCAATTTCAAAATTATTTGAAGGATTAACGATGGATCAACTTAGTGGTTTCGTTATAGATAAACTTTGAGATATCTTATATGGTTATATCACCCAACATGCACTATTACAGGATATTGAGGACTGGAAAAATGCTTTAGATAGAGGAGAGGTTGTTGGAGTAGTGGCAATTGACCTAATCAAAGCATTTGATGCAATACCCCATGTGCCTCTGTTAGGCAAGTTTTATGCATACGGAATTTCCAAAGATTCCAATTTCCGATGATATTTAGTTATTTAAAACATAGAAAAACAAAGGGTCAAAATTGGTGACACTGGATATTAAACACAACTTATTCTCCGAGATATTACTCAAGGATAATTACTTGACAGGTTTAGATATTTTAACATATATTTAAATGACTTGCTTTATTGCCTTATATCTTATATAATTATGCTGATGATAATAAATTAACATATTGGGATAAATGTTAACAGCATCAATGTAGCTATAAAACGGTTTCAGGAAAATGCTGCAAATTGCTTTCCTTTTCATTACATGGGATAAAGGTTTACCAAAATTGTTCACACGGGGCGTGGCGTAGTTGGTTAGAGTGGTAGCTTATTAGCACCAGTTCCTCTGTGGTGATCCAAAGGTTGTGGGTTTGATCTCCGGTATAATGATATAATTTCCCATATGAGCTGAGGCCCGTGCTTTAAGGTTTAACCCGCTGGCCATGTAAATCTGTGACCGGGCAGGTTGTCATGTCAAAGGCCTGCGATATGACAATTCAGTTAGCCAGCACTATATCTGCTACAAGTAGGTCTCATCACGAAATGACTGAAATAATGTTGAAACTGATGTAAAACCCAACAAACCAAACCAAACCAAACTTATGAGTGAATCACAAACAAAACGTTAAGACGTACTTTTATTACCATGTGACAGATCTGTAGATGGACAAGTAAACAAGTCAGGATTATGGCCTGTGTAAATGGAATCGGGAGAAAGTATGCACTTCTCCTTTCGAAGAGTGACTGGTGGTCTTTCTTTCACATTATTTATTTTATCGTTAAAATGCTTCCAGCTTATGCTTTGAATCCGATTGAAAGTAAAGTATATTCTTATTCTTAGAATATCAAGGCCATCTAAATGGCCATAATATTTAATTGATCCTAATATAAGGCAACAATCATATACTAGTATGACAATGGCATCCAATATGCAGTTTCATGAACTTTAGTTTCTAATTAACGTTTATATAGATGACTACATTAATTGCTTTTAGATATACAAGTCCGCCTTAAATGTGCTATATTATCATACTGCAGAAATAAACAAAAACTCACCTAAATATTGGTATTTTACCCTCTGAGAGGATTGACTACCTATGTTTAGGAGAGTATGAATAAATAGCTGACCTTTTGAATTATATATTTAATCCCTTGTTAAAGAAAGACGCTCTAAATTATCCATTATATTTTGAGAACATCATGTATCAAAAAGCATTTTACCATTTCCCGTATTTTAAATTTAAATTTAAAGTTTTCATTCTAAAAAGTAAAAATATTGTTTGAATATTATTGAAATGATATTCGTTCGAAAAAAGAACGAACTCTGATGATAATCAGATGTGAAATTCTTTAGTCCTAAAACCTAGGTCACTATGGAAGTTATGAGTGCCAACTGTCTTGTACAATCGGGCCAATATTATCAAAAGCAGATAAGGTGCTGAAATAGAAATCTCTTGGGGCGTTTTGCATGCATAAACTAGGCACTCGGATTATTAGTGCCTTGTGGTATACCAACTAATTGCCATTGCCTTGGGTTTCAAAACCAATATTTAACCAACACATTAATAAATGTCACAAAAGGTAAGGTTTCAAGTAAATTAAACACTTTATTCTGAATAAAACAATGGCCACAATATAGCGATATAGGTAGGTATCATTTGTCTCGAGGTGCAAAAAGGAGATGTAGCATTTGCTTGCTGTGATCTGGAGCAAGCAGCATGGCCGGCTGGCAGATGCCTTAAGCACCCGCCAGTGTGATGTGTATGGCCATACCAAGTCAAACATCCACTGACACACTCACATCACACTACAGTCTCCCCATTCATATACCAACACATCACTCACACACATGGAAGTTTTTTCCGGGATAAGTTTGCCTTAAGTATGTGTTGCTCCACGCTCACATAAAAGGCATACAGGATTGTGACTTATTATTTTGTATGGTAAATTAAAATGTGAGCACATGAGAGGAGGATTTGTTCAAGTGTGGGACTTGTGTACTTGCAGGTGTGCAGTGGATGTAAGTGTGATGTGGTGGGGTGGGGGTTGGACCAAGGACCCCACTCTGGTTGTCCTCGTCCTGTGCCTGTTTACTCATACTTCACAACTCACACAGGAGAAGCACAGGACAGCAGACATGAGACATTCTCCAGAGCACAATAATCCCACTGCAAAGCATACCAAGCACCATAATGATGATCTACCACCTCTCAACATGGAGGATGCGCAATATACGCGTGGTCCACCGAGGAGTGACCAACAAGGCTGCCAAACCCACAGGTATGTGCTCATGCAGCGTACCTACCACCCTAATTACTCCACATCTATCAAATGCCCACATCTAATAAATTCCAAACTGATGTATATTGATGACACACAAACTGTAATATATGCTCTGACACCCTATCTTAGAACCAATGCATATATGTACAAGTACATATAAATATGTATGTTTTAAGCAAACTAGTAACGCTTATGCAATCGAATGCAGGGAGTTAGCTCATAACCATCTCAAAATGATTATTAATAAACATCAAAGGTTCCTTGTAACGTTCAAACATGGGACTCGTTCTATTCATATTTATCAAATACATATCTAGCAGACTCAGTGCAGTTACATTAATAACTGATTAGCACTAAATATATCCATATTCCCATGTCGTTGAGCACAATATCTAAATGATGTACCTCTTAGATATCTGAATCAAACAATTTCATAATCTTCTGAAATTTGTATAATCTTCTTACCATTGGGTTGTCAGAGGAATGACAATTTAATGGCTGTTCATTCCGAAATATTACAAAATGTATGACATATGATAACCATATTTTCGGACAATAACTGAATATTCAAATAAATATTGCATATCATATTTTCATGCATTGGTGTGTGATATTTAAAATACAAACTCGGTTGCTTTAAATTAGCTGTATTAAATTCAACAAAATCTGATAGACAAATTTGATGGACAAAATAAAGATTCGGCATGCTTTGGAACGGTCTCCAGATTCTTTCACAAAATCAGAAAAACAAACAAAATCGAAACGTAATAGACATCTAAGAAATTAATCTAATGGATTTAACTATCGGGCATAACTACTTTGCATTATTTGTTGCTTATAACAACATATCGCAAGTGAAACACGAATAACCTTTTAGCGGCTTAGCAGAAACAATGCTCTTGATAATTTTCTCCTTTCAAAGATTATGATATATCAAGTTTTTTATATTGGCATCACATTCCATAATAAGGGAAATTCGGCGGTATCTATATGTAGATGAAATAAATACACACTTAATATCCAACATTGTTTAGTCTAAGGTAATTGTACATATATTCAGGCAAAATAGTAACAACTCAATCATCTATATCCTCTGAATGTTATTGAGACAAACATGAACATATCAGGAGTCGAGATATCAAGTTGGTATTGTTACAAATGGATCAGGATGACACATCAGAGCTATAGTGATTTGATTAACTCATAACAGTTGTATAGATAGATTGCATCTCAAAACATGTATAAAAATAGGATATTATATGATACATTTAGATTGTTTTTTCAGAGTTGAGAAGTGTATCTCAATGTGGAACAAAATAATTTATTTCCATGATGTTTAACTCAGTATAAAACTTCAGTCGTGTTTTAACCTATGTTGAAACAAGTTTGTTTAATTTTACACAATATTTTCAAAAGGAATGTATCTTGTTACATCCCATGTGAAGCACCTAGTGAACATTTCAAGAGGAAAAGATAATATTAGATAAATTACAGTTGATTCGGAACTTGCAGACAGGTGGTAGAGAAATGTGGATGTCTGCTATTGAGCTGATTCTCACTCTGACAATGACTACCTAGCAAAGACACTCAGTGTGGTGTGATGTCTGGAAAATCCCAGCCACTTCGAAAAGGGAAGGGCATTGAGTTCTGGTGAAAAGCATTCATGAAATGAGGATTTCAAATACTTTTTCCTTGCATAATATAAATGTTTAAACTTTGCGATCAAATGTTATTACCCATCATATTTCTCCTTCACAAAGCTCTGTGCCATTTGAAAGTAAAGGAGTCTTCTACTATAATCCAAATCATCCATTGGACAATTTTTCAGCAAACTTTGTTTAGCTGACCAGTGATCTGGTGCAAACACCTGCTTAGTAAAGATTTGCTATCAATGGAACACTTTCAGAGTGGGATAAAGGAGTGATTTGGCTTACCAGAGGCCTGTTTGTCCATTAATGTTTGTCCATTGGTACAGGCCTAATGCCCTGACAGACCACAAAAGAGGTCACAGGCATACATGCATGTGACCACCTGGTGGTTAAGAGAGTACAGCCAGTACTTGGCACTTTAAGCAAAACACAATAAACATAGTTGGTGTATTTTGGTTGATATTAGTGAGATAACATGCTTGTATTACAGTTTTGTGGCCACATGTTATTTGAGAATACCTCAAACCTCTGTAAAAGTCCCTGTGACCTCTGTGATTTAAAATCTAATGACCAATTTAGTGGGATGGATATTTATGAAAAAATAAAATACATATAGAGTCAAGTACCTATGGGCAAAACTGATACAACTGTACATAAACATAAAAATGGTGCGATAGTGGTAGAGTATGTTATGAGAGGGAACTCTTGTACTGGGGGTAACATATTGCCAGCTTAACTTTAAATTTGAAGAGTGCTTACTTTTATCACATTAGGTCATCATAATCATTGCAAGATCATACCTATTTATAATCTCTTTATGATAATAATTAACCCGATAACATGAAATAATTATGTACATGTTATCAATGCAAAACCTACCTAAATACTATAATATTTCTCTATCAGTTACAAAAAAGCATATACATGTAAATGGCGTGAAAAAGTAGGATCAGCAGGTGGTCTTACGTAAACTCGAGGGACAGTTGTGAAATAGGCAAGGAGGTCCGAGAGAGGTCATCTGGCACCTGCAATGGTCACTTTTTGCAGAAGGAAGTCCTCCCATTCATATATTTTTAAACAGATTTCCATTCGTTCTGGTTTCTCATCAGGCAGTCATAGTTATGTAACTGTTTATATATAAACACAAACCAAGCGAGGCTGATCTGTCACCAAAGTGTTCATCCACACAGGTACAAATCAGCTGATGTTACGTTTTACACTTATTAAAAAAAATCGATGCACTAACATTTTAAATATAGTATAATCTTTGGTATTACTATAAATAAATGAGGGGAAAATTACTTTCATAATAGCTTTAAGTATCTCCTTCTTGCTAGATAAAAACATTTGGCTGTTCCAGCGTAAAACCGTAAAACCCCTCCATTGTACAAGTGATCTCCAATTATGTTTCCCATTTTCAATCTGGAACTTTTCATTAGCCACCACGCAGAGAAAGTGATGTGTGATCGATGATATGCAGTATGACAATCATAACTGTCGCTGTTTAATTACTCCCAACATGGTTTTGTCTTCACTTATGACAACGTATTAAATTTGTTACCCTCATTTGTCATTGTAAAGTGGCATTGATGTGTGCTGAGAAGACTCTGCGTAGGATTCCAATGTTGGGATCCACGTACTCGTGAGTCTACCACAGATCATGTTAGAGAAAGAAGTCTGTCATTGAGCATTGCTCTTTATTTGGCTATTTGTGAATGTGGATATATCAATAAAAACCATGTTCAATTACCTTAGTTTTTTGTGAAAGATAATTGCTGTGGTTAAACTCATCTATTAAAACTGCACAGTTCAAACTAACATTTGATATAAACATATGTGAACATACCTCATCAAGGAAAAATAAATCCGTTTATTTGACTTCCAGTATAATATATAGGTGACGTGTTATTTCAAGAGTCCTTTAGAAAACTCAGTTTGATGATGTTCGTTTGGTAAAAAAATTAAGGTAATTTCTTTTAATATTTGTGCATTTCATTTTGTCTGGGATAGAATATACAGATGTTTTCTCATATATTCACAATGTTTATATATATATATATATATATATATATATATATATATATATATATAAAAACATTGTGAATATATGAGAACTACTGAACTACTGAAAACAATAAATCATAGTAACTCTCCTCAAACATATTCGATACGTTATGATACAATATCGATATATATTTCATGGAATAATTTTGGCTTTAAGGTATGTACAACATTGTTTTTGTGATAGCATACTGTCATGTTTTCCTCAAACCACCCTGTACTTAGTACAGACATGATGCAGATGATGACTATTTGAGGGAAGCAGATGCGAGTATTAATCCCGCGAGGGCCTTAGTCGGCTATGACCGCCCTCTAGTGGCTGCTGGAGGCAGTATCGAAAAGTCCCACTGCTTGAAGTGGGCGAAGGTCGTGGTGCCTAGAAGGTTGAGGTTGAAGAGGAGGCCTACATTCTGCCAAAGAGAGGAGGGCCTACATTCTGCTAAGGAGAGGAGGGGCTATATTCTGCTAAGGAGAGGAGGGGCTATATTCTGCTAAGGAGAGGAGGGCCTATATTCTGCTAAAGAGAGGAGGACCGTACATAATGCTAAGGAGAGGAGGGCATATATTCTGCTAAGGAGAGGAGGGCCTATATTCTGCTAAGGAGAGGAGGGCCTATATTCTGCTAAGGAGAGGAGGACATATATTCTGCTAAGAAGAGGAGGGCCTACATTCTGCTAAAGAGGGGAGGGTTTATATTCTGCTAAAGAGCAGGTGTCTGCCGCTTGTCCTGAAGATCATTCATCGGTCGAGGGGTGGGGCAGCTTTCCAGCGCAGGATGAGGCTGTGAAGTTGTGCAGTGGTAGTAACGTGGGGATCAGCTGTAGAAAAAATGTGTTATACATCCTCATTCTTTACGCCGTAGTCTTGGAGCAGGTTATTGCTGTAGCTCTGGAGGATGAAGTAGCCAAAGCATCGGCACTTGCAGCGTGGTGGCCCCGGGATTAACGGGTGAAGTTTTCATTTCCATTATCTCAAGGGTCTTTACGTTGTCCCCGGCCTATCCCTGGGTCGAATACATCGTCGTTTTTCTGGGAGGAAGATCCACGGAGTAAATCCAACAGCGAGGGTGAATGGGAGTCCTGGTGCTGGGCGGGAGAGGTACCGTCCTGAGCAGACATGGCTAGCGCTGAGAAGAGCCTTAATTTGCTGCATAGAAAGGGAACAGGCTTGCCAATCAGAGGTTCATATATGTGCCATAACAGCAAATATCCTAGGTGAGGCTATTTAACCTTGGTGAGGCTATTTAACCTTGGTGAGGCTATTTAACCTGGGTGATGCTATTTAACCTTGGTGAGGGTATTTAACCTTGGTGATGCTATTTAACCTTGGTGAGGGTATTTAACCTTGGTGAGGCTATTTAACCTTGGTGAGGGTATTTAACCTTGGTGAGGCTATTTAACCTTGGTGAGGGTATTTAACCTAGGTGAGGCTATTTAACCTAGGTGAGGCTTTTTAACATTGGTGAGGCTTTTTACCCTAGTTGAGGCTATCTAACCTTGGTGAAGCTATTTAACCTTGGTGAGGCTATCTAACCTAGGTGAAGCTATTTAACCTTGGTGAGGTTATTTAACCTAGGTGAGGCTATTTAACCTAGGTGAGGCTATTTAACCTAGGTGAGGCTATTTAACATTGGTGAACCTATTTAACAGAGGTGAATCTTTTTAACTTGGGTGATGCTATTTAACCTTGGTGAGGCTATTTAACCTGGGTGATGCTATTTAACCTTGGTGAGGCTATTTACCCTGGGTGATGCTATTTAACCTTGGTGAGGCTATCTAACCTATGTGAAGCTATTTAACCTTGGTGAGGCTATTTAACCTGGGTGAAGCTATTTAACCTTGGTGAGGCTATTTACCCTGGGTGATGCTATTTAACCTTGGTGAGGCTATCTAACCTAGGTGAAGCTATTTAACCTTGGTGAGGCTATCTAACCTAGGTGAAGCTATTTAACCTTGGTGAGGCTATCTAACCTAGGTGAAGTTATATAACCTTGGTGAAGTTATTTAACCTGGGTGAAGCTATTTAACCTTGATGAGGCTATCTAACCTGGGTAAGGCTATTTAAGCTGGGTGAGGCTATTTAACCTAAATGAGGCTTTTTAACATAGGTGAAGCTTTTTAACCTTGCTGAGGCTTTTTAACCTAAGTGAGGCTTTTTAACATAGGTGAAGCTGTTCAAGGTGCAATGTAAGAAACCATAAAGATGCGTAGTTCGTAAGAGGAAACGCTTTTAAGGTGTTAACACGTTAAGAGCAAATGCTGTTGTCTTCATAAAATTAATTGTGCGACAGAAAATGATACACATAACCATGAATGACACACACACCCTTAATACATAATGATGTATACCTCCCTGTATTCAGTACAGAAATAATGCAGATCTCCCTGCACTTGATACAAAAATAATGCGTACCTCCCTGTATTCAGTATAGAAATAATGAAGAACTCTCTGTACTTGATACATAAATTATATAAATAATGCATACTTCCCTATACTTGATACATAAATAATTCAGACCTCTTTGTACTTGATACATAAATAATTCAGACCTCCCTATATTTGATACATAAAAACCTTCCTGTATTCAATATAGAAATAATTCAGACCTCACTGTATTCAGTATAGAAATAATGCAGACCTCCCTGCACTTATTACATAAATGACGCATACCTTTTTTATCTAGCATCTAAAGGAGGCAGACCTCTTATTACATAAATGAAGCAGACCTGCCTGTAGTGAAGCTCTACTCGATACATAAGAGAAACCCCGGTCAGGATCTTTTAAAGCCCCATTTCAACCGTTCAATATTATAAAAGGTCCAGCTGATTGCATATTAAGCGGGTACAAATACGAAGTGTCCACCTGGCATATGAGGGGGTATACCAAACATTAATCTAGACATTGATTTTGAATATTCTGAATGGAAACATATCGTCTGAATAATAGACATTACCGGTCTAGTCTTCATAATCCCCATAAATCTTTTTTATTCATCTCTGATTTACTTTCATGTTATTAATCCTAAGCGGTCATGTGTTGAAAGGTGTAACCGAGGAAACAAGCTTATTTCATTAAAGCTAAAAAGTTAATGATTGTAAAAAGCTTAATTCCGAAACTTGCAAAGAGTAAAGTGTTGACTGTTTTCAAAAAATAAATAACACATATTTGACAATATTGGGATATATTGGCCACTAGTTTTTGGATGCGTAATTGGATATACATGTTTGGGCAGACAAAGTATAAACGTTATAAATACATTGAATGGTGATAGACTTAACCAAACTTGACTGCTCATGTATGTGTCATTAAGGACCAATGATACACCTTCATGTCTCCTTATCGACCTCTCTGGTCGTCATCACATCTCTTCCTACTTGGTCAGAAGACGAGACCCCTGACGTCAAAGGTCAAAACTTGTCAGGATAATGCCCTAATTAGTGAATCATGACCGGAATTGTGCACCTAAATGTGTGGTAGCGATTTCGGGGTCACGAGTCATCTGTTTAATTAAGCAGTACCCAGACAGTGAATGCTCGGTTATACCACACAATGTAGGTATAATACTCATAGTGTGTAGGTATATTACCCATACTGTATCGGTATATTAACAATTCTGTGCGGGCGTATTACTAAGTGTATCATCCATTGTGTTCGGGTATATAGAGTAATTATAATCATAATTACTCCAAGATAATCCATAGTGTGCAGATACATAATCCATTAGTATGCAGGTATATAATCCATGGTGTGCCATTATATAATCTATTATGTGCAGATATATAATCCATGGTGTGCCATTATATAATCCATTAGTATGCAGGTATATAATCCATGGTGTGCCATTATATAATTTATTATGTGCAGGTATATAATCCATTGTGTGTATGTATATAATCCTTTAGTGTTCAGGCATATAATCCATTAGTTTGCAGGTATATAATCCATTGTGTGCAACTACCCAATCATAATGTGAAGGTATATAATCCATCAGAAGAAAACCTGTGAATGCCCTACAGACACAAAACTATTCAATCTTTTTATCCCATTTGATACAATTTATAGTCAGGACCTTATGTTCCCGAATGATTATTGCCACTGATCGAATTTCTTTAAAGCACTTCTATGTTGTATTTGATAACATTTATGAATTAGATCCTGAAGCTTAAAGACATTAGTATGAAGCCCAATAATATTAAGCATGTTTCTACCATGAAAGTGACAATTACCAGTTAAAAGGTGTTAGTATTCTGTCTAATTGAATTGTTGTTGATTGCAATTATATCTTCATGGAAACAGGACAACTTACCTGTGAACTGAAAGGCTTTAAGCGATGGATATTTTCAGGAATATTTACAATAACATTTAAGAGTAATAAGGCACGGTGAGATATGTCAGTCGCTGTTCTCATTCGGAATAAATAGGTAAGTGAATGTCTCAGATTGAAGGGAAAACCACTGTTGCTTTGCCCTGTGTGATAAAAAAATCAAAGGTCAATCTCCTTGATGTGTGATGTTCATATCTGCGGCAACCACAAAGCTCTACAAGTGTGTAGCACTCATTCTTGGGTCGAGCAACATGTCAAGCTTATGAAGACCCGGAAGTTTGTAGTCTATTACGTGTTAGGCCCTTAACAGATTTTGAGGCAATATTCGAACAACTTTCGACCATCTTGGTTTCGGTGTTTTCACAGCTTGGCAAGAGCTATTACAAATGATTTTGAAGGTGTGAATGCATTCGCCGCTCTGCCTTATTAGACTATTTATCCCCCCTCCCACCCCCACACAACTAATCCTCACTCCAGTGTATCACATCCAAAGTCACATCTCTTGTGGAAGAAAATTGGCATGCTTCGTGGGGATTAAAGGTCATATTACCTTCAGTTTTTATTGGCATTAACCAGAAATACAAACGTTTGGTTCAAACATATTCATCTAATTTGAATCAGTGGGAACTACCTGTATAGTGAAACATTCAAATTCAATAATAACTTTAATGATTCTCATTAATACCTTTTATGGTCTTCATAGATTATATTCACCATGGCGTTTTAGACTTAAGACCACCATATTGGGTAGGACATAAACAGATCAGAGGCCAGTTTGGTAGGTTAACATCATTCAACTCTATTCTAATGGCGCCCTATATCCGAATGGTGTTTTAAAATATGACACATATTTCTTTATAACATAACACTTTATGGCATCTGGCATAACAGGAATGACATTGACGATGACCAATGTACTCGTGGTCAGTGTTCTCATATATAAAAAGGGGAGATATCATCATATCGACGTGCTTACTCCAATGTCATAGAAAGTAGCTGTCATAACATCATTCCGCATATTCTGTTTTCCAAATATAAATGCTATATCTAGCTAATGAAATAGACAAAAATATCTTGACCTCTATGATGTATGCTCTATTAGGTTGGCTATGTGTTATTAATGTTATATATGTTGCAGATAGGTGAGGTGATTAATGAATGTGCCGTAACTGAATGTTATTTACCTCTGCCTTTCAGTCAACGATAAATTTATTTGAAATAAAGCAATGTCTTTCCTAATATCGCTCCTTAACAATGCTTTACATATTTTGAAACAGCATGCATTAACTGTGCATTTTGACTCACTGATTAGTTATATTATACTACTGATGAATTTTTCAGTAAAAGCAATTTGACCGATGCTATTCTCTCGAAATGAGTTTGGTGTTCCCAGTTTGAAATGTTCTTAAGTATTTCTGTAATTAAACTTCATCATCTCTATTATGCTAATAAATGTGTGCAGGTGTGACATCTAACTTAACGACATGTTAATCAGATGAAAGTGTATTCTCATAAAGCAGGCCTTTTGCGTGATTTTTGTTTTATTTTTTATATAAAGTAATAAAAAGATCTTTTCATTTCTCGTGTGTTTGAAATATCATTCTGTGTGTCATTGTAATTGATCGACGTTTCCATTATGTTAAATTAGTGAAACTTAATTATTGTTGCGAGGTTTTGAAAGTTTACCTCAGCATTTAACCATTCAAATATGTAAATAATTATATGGAATTGTTGGAAATTTCATCATAATCTCAGGTCATGAGCCGTAGTTTATTTGGTCAGAGCGTATTAGTATCAATTCCTCTGTGGTGACCCAAAGATCGTTTGAATTTATGATATAAATTCTCATATGAGGCCCGCGCCTAAAGGGTATTGTGTGCTTGTTAATCAGAGACCAGCGACATGACAATTCAGTGAGGCAGCACTATATCTGCCCCAAGCAGTAGGTAATCGTCTTGAAGTGACTGGAATGATGCTGAAATAACATTAAACACCAGAAAAACAAACAATATAAAAAAACCAAACATTTCATCACAATGTAATATATTGATATACAGGCAATGTGTTATAAACAAAATGAAGAGTAAATCTAAGAATATCAAATGGTATTCTTTAGGTTTTTAGACTATGATTTATCAATGTGTAAACATCACGTGTTATTCCCTGAAAACTTTGAAAGCAAAGTGCATTGTGACGTATTATCTTCATTTGCGATACAGGAAGCTGTGAAAACACTGAAGACCTGGCGTCAGTTAGTCAGTCGGTCGATATATTCCTCAAGTTCTCTCCAGGGCCTATCACGTAATGTTTTGTTTGTATTTCCACGTGGAATGTTTGCACTATATTTTAGTCATATTTCATATGTGACAAATGTGTCTTGGGAAAAATTAATATCAATATAAATACCTTCAGTTTGATTTAATCGAAAAATGATAAATTCAAATATCTTATTTAATTTGTGAAGAGGGATCCATTTTTATATCGTGCATTTATGAATATTTTTGATACACGAGATGTTTCATCAAAACTAATTTAAACAAACAAAAGAATATATCTTTCATATCCTATACCTGATTGTCTGAACATTTTGCGACAAAAATAAAGATAACTGAATTTATTTGGTCTGATCTTTCTCTATTCATGTAAAAATATATCAAGACTAATTACCAGTATATAAAAGTAACCATATTTAATGATCATGTGATTTAATTCTATCAGCATAGTACCCTGTACCCTCATTAATAGCCTCTACTATTCATACTTCAAGATAATAAAGAAGTAATATCATGGTCATATGTACTTTGATATGCAATCACATACCTTATGCTTCTGTATGTCATCAGACGCAAAGGTTACATCATGAAGAGGACACAGCTTCGTGTTTGGATATTACCACAGCCAGACATACGATATTTGACAATTAAATGATATAGGGACCTCCATAACAATAATTAGTCTGTATCCTTTAAAGGCTGCCCCTCCATCAGGCTTCATTTGCTGTATAATATATCCAATTATAAGAACCTATCTCTCTTTGTTAGTTATTACATCTCACAGTGGCCTCTTCATCACATGCATTATGTCTTTTTGTCTTCACGGATACAGAATATATCCAATGAACATATCGGATAAGCATTCCAGCATAATGATATATTACCGTGCTGTGCAGTCATAATGAAAAAAGATTTGAAAGAGTGATGTCTCTTAATGTGTATGATCATAAACACGGGAATCCATATCATTTTTCTTAATTGAATATTATAACCATGGAGTCAGCATAATTCTATATTCATATCAGTCATTTTTTAGCAAGTAATGTTAACTTCCTGGGTACATATATCATTATGTGGCGAGTCGAATCTGGAGGTGAGAAGATCAAGACATTTCCCACCCATCTGTTCTCATAATGAGAAGACCCATCCTTTTCTCACTGGCCAATTTCCTCTCTTTTAACTGACAAGAACCTGTTGGTACCATTAGCTGTGGGATCTATTGACACATTGAGGCACGTACTTCCTAAGCCTGAACAAATAAGACACACTGACTTAGACAGCTGCCACACAATACCATCTAGTCCATGTCGTCTAGTTAATTTGTCTTCTTCAAATATCTAGAGAGAGATGTCAATTACATTGTTACTATATCGTTTCAGTTGGTATTGATAGAATATCGAAATCTCTCTTGTTTTTATTTGTCAATGAAAGTAAATGAAAGTAACTTTTACGACTCTTTCAGCAACTATGGCCTTATCAGGTCGACATTCGAGCCTTTTAACCAGTGTTAAAATAACACTGCCGACAGTGCACGTGGGAGTCGAACCCACCACGTACCGTCCTCCACTTATTTAACCATTAAATGCACAGATCCTATGCTCTACCAACTGTGCTAGTTGGGTCGGTCACCTCATTGCACCAATATAAGATAAAATGACATTAGACTTATAATTGTAGGAAAGTAATTTCCGAGATTATATAATGGATGCTACATGTTAGAATATAAATGTGATGGTTGAATTGTGAACATAATTGGATTGGTAGTATAAAGCCTTATAAGAATCAATTACCAGATCCTGTCATACATTCTCTTTACATGTAAATCCAATGTAAACGGACCCGTTTGGCACATAAAACTTATGCTGACATAATTTGAAATCTAGATTGATCCATTGTGAGAAAAAAATAATCTATTTAATTTTTTTTTACTTTTTATTTCCAGAAATCTATTTTTAAGATTGGCTGATCGATGCAAGCAATGTGACATAGACAATTGTTAGTCTGTTCTGAAAGTCACAAAGTGGCAGAATATTGAATTGGGACAATGTGAAATGATCTGTGGTTTTACTTGTGAATACATGCTGGGCTAACGATTCATAGACAGTTTTTGAACACAACACCCTGATTATACTGGGTAATTACAAAATAAATGAACAACCAATCGATTATTCTAAAGCAATATTGACCCCTCAAAACATCCTAGAAATTATCTAGTGTGGAGAATGGCACTTTTGAGACAGTTACATGTGTGAAGAGTCAATATAATTGGAATGCTCTTTTTGAAAATTGTTTGCTCAAGCACTTTCAGGATGCAATGGTTCCGTATTCTGCATGGTCGATCAAATTGTCGCTAGTTTTTCACCAGTTGCGTTCATAATGTCTCTGTGAAATTGTAGTAATCACTTGTTGAACACCTCTTTTTTGTCAATGATGTCCGCTTCATTCAAAGATGTCCTTTCAGAGTACCCTTAAAAAATGTCAGTGTTTCATGTTGCTCAAGGCTTGACCTTGTCAGGGAGATGTCTAGCCTGCAGATGCATGACTCCCATATATACATATATCTCAAAGGAGCTGAGATTGATCCAATAAATCTGATGATTGCTTAAGAGCTACTCAGCTGAGATTGCCTGGCCATTATGCCCACAGACATAGAATAAGCTCAATTTTTTATATCATAAAAATGCTTAGGGTGTACCTATAAACGGTCCTAATAGCTACATGAGGCTCTATAATAAGATATTTTATCTAGAGTAAAATTAGGAGGTAGTGAGGATTCTTTCTTATGTAAAATCAATATGGACTTGCCAGTGAGTTTTATCTTGTTTCCCACAAGTATCATGTAGGCCGACATTGAATTTCATCGTCTCCCGATGTTCAGCGCAGGTCTTATCTTCGCAATGCTTGATGGGTATTTTGATGCAGTACGCCTGATATAAAACAGAGCTATCAACTATGTGGGTTTTAATTATTTTAAGCTTCCAGTATAACTTAACTTAAGTTAACTTAAGGTTAAATACTAAATTAACATGTACACATTAGCTATAAGTAATATCTAACAGTCAAGTTATTGTTGTCCAAAATCCCGGCCAGTGAAATAACACCAACGTATTTTCAGAGGTTCGGTACGTTGATCTTGGCCAGTATCTTTACAGATCATTTCCTTTAAGCGATGAACTCTTTACTGTACTCAATATAGCCATAAGCACAGCACATCCTCCTCCAACGAGCTTTATTCACAGCGAGTGGCCTCTATGACCCTCCATACTGTCTGTTCTCACTTCGGCCAGATAATCAAACTCAATCAACTGAGTTCAAACCTCTCTCTATGTGTTGCCAAAGGCAATCAATGGTGTTTTGTAAGGTTAAGGGTCAGCTTCCTGTTTTTTCCCCGAGGTTAATATTTTCTTGTGCCGTATAGGTTCGTTAAAATTATAACAACGTTTAAGGAGTTTCATAATTTGAATATTAAAAATGCGGAATTGATTCATGTGTGCATGAGATCCTCGTAATCCTTCCAAATAATGCTTTGTTTGTAAAATTTCATCTATACAATGCAAATGATTAAAGCTTACAGACCATATTTCATACAAATATGTAGATGCTGACTTGTTAGCTCGTATGAATATGATGTACCAGTTGGTTAAAGACTAGTATATGTGGCTCTCAGAATTCACTTACATCGCTACATTCTAGCATGTCATGGAATATGGCTTCAGGTTGTTTTTTCAGTTATATGAAATAGGGTTTGATATTTAGTAAGAAGAAGATTTATATGTATCACAATTATTCTTGGATACCACATCCTAATGTATCAGTGATATTAATCTTCTTTCTTATTGGTCAGTTATAACTGTCATTAGCCATAACATATACTTAAACATGTTGAAAGGATCATTCCATGCATATTTATCAATCGTGTTCATGATAAAAATAATTGTTTCAAACTGGAACAGACCGAGTATAGCAAATGCCCAACTAGTGACATCTATTTGTTAATATGTCAACGATGTGGGACAGAAACCCTTTACAACACCAACTTGTTAAAAATAGAGTCACCTTCCTTTACGTCATCAGACATTGTTCAAACAAGACAATCTGCGGGTCCTTTTAGACACGCAGCTTAAGTTATATAGCTATTAGCACTCGATCACTGCCATGCCAAGGTTTGAGACATACAACACCTCCACATATGATATTTGATATCAGAAAGAGCATCTACTCAAGCAACATTCCTCCCATCCTTTCACAAAGCAGATGAACATTCGGTTCAATGCATCATATTATGACACGAAACAGAATGTTTAGCAAAGACCGTGATTTGTGTTAATCTGCATGAATGTGATAATGCAAAAGAAAGATTCACAGTTATTTTTTTTTTTTAGATAGGGCATGGAGTCCAGGTATTAGGCGTTAATCTGACCTGAAATAGCTTGAATGGTGTTGGAGGGGTTATAGATACAAGCAAACAAACAAACAGATTAAATGATTTACGAAAGTAGAGTTAATGCAGTATAAGATGTGACTTGGCAGAAGGCACCGAACCTTGAGCATAATCCTCAGAATTGATAGTATGCCTCCCATGCAGCATGTTTAGCAAAGGTATGACATAAGACCAACTCAATTGAAATCACTTGTCCAATGCGCATTTCTATTTCAATCGTTATAACTTTTGCATGCCTTAATGTTTCTCCACAGTTTATCAATGATTTTGATTATATAATTGAATCTGTATCTCATTATTTAAAGAAAATACAGAACATCCAATTACTAAAAAGGATAGTATAAAAATGATTAGGACAGAATGCGAAATAAATAAGTGCTATTCGTTCGTTTAATCTACAGTTGACAAGCAATGGAGTCAATATGCACTTGTTACGTAGTTGCTTCTGGAACCATCCTATTAGATGTCTTTAAAAAAATTTTAAATAGTAAAACACAACATAACAATGGCGAACTGAAAATGCAACCAAATTTCATTTGTTGGGTAACAGGTTTTTAAAACTAGGTTTTTAAAACTACCTAAATGCGTTTATCGATCTATGTTTACATCTCTTTGCATCGACTTTGCGCCATCTTTGGGGGAAAACTATCTTATGAACTGCAAAATTGCGTGGCTTGGAAACAAAATCCAATTTATCAATTTTGAGTTGTCATTGATTCAAATCAACCAAAACCTCACAGAACAGTAGTTTTTTTTTGTAATCACACAACCAAAATACCTTCAACGAAGTTCAAAGGTGCAAAATGACAATTCATTTACTTTAATCATTTAGCTCATTCAATCCTGAAAAAATAGTTTTCGAGTACAATGTGTGACAATTACATAAGAATGATTATAGTAATGCCGCACAGAGGTTTTGGCCACTGGCCCAACATGCGAGGCTACAGACAAAACCATGTAACAAAGGAGGAAAATTGGCACTTCTACAAATACATAAATAGTGTATCTGTGGCTTGAAAATTGCCCTTTCAAAAGAAACCATTTATAATCGTTTATGCAGAAGATAGTCCAGTTCATATCTGCTAGACAGAGGTACATAGGCAAAAAGAAACTTCTTTAGCTTGGTTAACTCTTTTTATTTCTTAACCCCATTTAATGTTTGAACTTTGTTAATCATCTAGATTTGGTTCCTGAAGATATACTCATCCCAATTATTATTAGTGTTTGACACCATCATCACAACAACCTTTCTTAGATTTTGAATGTTCAGAATAAGACATACTAGAGAGCAGCGTCTAGAATAGTAAACATATACTCGGGCTTATAAACCTTTACACAGTCTTTTATTGATATATATTGATATAACGTGTGGTAAACTACTTTTAAATATAGATGTACGAAAAAAGATGATAGAAGACACTAATCATATTTGAGATATTTATCCCGGTATCCCATCTTTATTCACGGCCCTTTGAGAATAATATTATTAAATGTGCCGCCCGTTATTTCTATTTGGTTCTTCATCTCATCCACAGAATCCAGGCATATAATTTGATTATGTTCTTTATGAGATTATGAATACCATTAAGATGAAATATCTAATTATCTTGGTGTGAAAGACAAACACTTCAACGGAATGATTTGTTGATTGCTGTGCTGACTCCAAATCGCGTCATCCTGTTCAATGTTTGAATGAGAGGAAAATAGTTATCTGAAACAGATTCTTGGAAGAACAGAAGTGTACAACTCAGGTCCGATGTATATCTATGCATGGTCAACTATTTCTATTTACAATTATCTATCTAAAATTCAAAAGTTTGATAACTTTTGAGAGCTGTTGCCTTTATCAAAAGATGTATGCCATCACAACTAACGCAGCACAAATACTACATGCAGATCTACCAGTATCACTGTACCTCATACATGTCCGACATTTTGTCATATCATACCACATAAAAACGCTACAGTTGAGATAGGAGACAAATATCGGCCAATCTCAGAAGTGTATGATGCATATGTCAGTGCAGCAAATATATTGATTGCTGCAAAGAAGCTGGAGAGATGCGAACCGCGATGCTCACTCTGGAGTGACATGTACCTCCAACTTCAACATTCCCTAATAAAATACAAATGAGAAAGCCCTCTGACATCATGAGGAATGTAAAACAATATTTTATAAATATGATCAACATGTCTGTGTTTAATTGAGCAAGCTCTCTGTCTGAAATAAGAACTGTGGTTTTAGTATCTGTTAACCTTTTACCGACACACAACAATATTTTTGACTGAGCTCAGGTATGTGCAGATCGATACCAAAGTACTGGGTCTCACAAAGCTTTAGAAAATTAAAGCTAAAGATGGTAAATGAAAAGGATGTTTATATCATTGCATAACGATTTCTTCTCGCCAATCCTGTGTCTGACAAATGTCACTGTTTGTGGTATAGATCAATAGTACAGCTTTGATGACATGACACTTCCCATCCTTCTTTGTCACAATTGTCTGCTCTCCCTATCTAATTTCCTTCCTGTCTCCCGGGAAAGCAGGGTTTAGAGTAGCAGTCTGGGGACTGGCATGACCACACATCCACTGCTAAGCTTGATCATTAATATAAACGCCTCATGTATATGACTTTACACAGCCAAATAAATAACATGTTGTTCCTTTGCCTCATTGTCACGGAAGTGTTGCCACAATGGTACCAAATGTCATAAAGGCGCCCTTTTTTATCTAAATGGAAAAAACGATCTGGAAGAAGAATCCGTATTAAGTAATATTTATCAATGTCCATTGTAATTCTAAAACAAAAGATGCAATTCTCTAAAGATAAATGGGTCAGTAAGGCTTAGCCGAAAGCAAACAACTATATTTCATTATCACTTCATAAATTTCACTTGATGTTTTTGTGGCAGAATTTGTAGAAATACTGAGAGTGATTTTTGTTGTATTTGTATTTTTTATCCCAATTTATACAAAACGCTGAAAATCTTTGTAGAATTGGGTGAAAAAACATATGTTCATCCCACAAAATTGGTGATTGATATTTACATATATCAACTAAGCACAAAGGATGTGTAGGATGTACCACAATTCCTTTAAAAACATGACTTCTTCAACAACAGTAATTATGACTACAGAATATCTTGAAACCTTTTTTTACTATTCTTTTTCTCATGCAATACACTTAAAAACACTGATAATTTCGAATAACCACTGAACATAACAATTTCAAAAGTTGGGCAATATTGTATGATCAGAAATGAATTCCATCATCGTTAATATTCATTCACAAATAGGTTTCATGCATTATTTTTCACAATATACCTTCTACACTCCCATCTCTCAATACTCTTAACTTATGCTTTTGTTCTGTATGCAATTGACCCCAAATGAGTTATTGATGAATAATATCATTAAAAGCAATAACATTGTTGTTATATTTTAAGCATTTTCGAATCTGTCAATGTAATACATTCAGATAGTGTTTTAGAAATATTATTTAAAAAAATATCCACACCATTTCTTATGTTGACCTGAAATGAGATTTGCTCATTACATTTTGGCATAAAGTTGCAATGTAAAAACAATCCAATGCTGGTACGTAAAAAAATAATACCTATTTTGAAATGATTGACGTTATATTGGTAACTCGTGGTGTGCACCACGAGTAATCAATTAAGGTTTAACCAATAAATATTACTTCCTGTCCGTACATACCGAAAGGTAATCATCCTTCCAATTGTGCTCAACAAATCAGCGACTAATACTGGTAAATTGCTTTGTTTGAGCGATTACATTAAGATTGATCAAGCTTTTCTCAAATGGCATATTGCGATTTATCCACCCGTTTTAATTTGAGGTGTGGCATATTTATTAGGGCTTTTCCCATCGATATCAGTATAAACCAATGCTCTTCACTAGAATATATCTGTTCAAAATACCTTCCACCAGATTGAGATATTAATACGGATTCTGAAAAGGAAACCACAGAATTACTAATATGTAGATCCCAGTGATGACGATGATTAAACACGAAAAAGAAAATTAATTGCATAAAATTAGAACATGACACACGTGCAAAGCTAGTTCATAATTGTCATCTAAATCTGTTATGTTATGTAATAGGCTCAAAGAGGTTTCCATATGGGCAGATTAACATGGTTAAATTTTTTATGATATATCATTTTTGATCCCATTTTATGCCTCCATAGAAGAGTTTTTACTGCAAATGTTTACCTCCATAGAATCCTTCATTTTGCAATATATAGTTAATTATATATGATAAATGTACTATGATTGACTATGTATAAATCAGAGCTGAAATACAAATGTATGCTATAATAAATCACATATAATCTATAAAAGGTAATCAAAAGAGAAAATCTTTAAAAACCAACTTCCATTTTGCATTTTATATTTGGCATTCAAAATGTGATACACGATTTATGAATATGTCTCGTGCAATGCAATATTTCCAGGTGTTTCATCACCCAGGTTGTGTCCCACAGGTCTAATTATGTCATATCAACTCATGGCAATATTGCTCAATCATAATTTCCATCGTTCAATTCAAACTCAAACATGAGCTATAACTCATCTTAGAGATTTTGACGATTCTCTAGTTCAGGACACATTTTAATCCCAATTCCCCTGTGTCAGCCATGATGGAAATCAACATGACACCTGTCACATCTTTTTGAAAGGTATAGTATTTTTTTCCAATGTATATTAGTACCAGATGACGTAAAAAGTTAAATGCACTGGACTAGTACCCATTTGGAAAAAAAAATATTATGTTTTGCAACGTCCCTGTATTAATCATAATCTTCCAATTCTCTTTTCAACATCAGTCCTATAATTACATTCATATCTAATGAAAATTTCAACAAATGCAAATGTCACTACGCAGATAACCTTCAAACTCTCTATCTGATCGTTGTAAAACCACGTTCCTGAACATTAATTTCGGATTATTTTTTCAATGTCTAAAATATCAAAGGTTACCGTATCACATTTCAACTTAGAGATGCTGTGTGGTAAGCTGCCATCATTCTGATTAGAGGTAATAAAGATATAACTAATATGTCTGTAGTTACCACCACAAGCCTACTCTCAGAAGAACCCTCTGTAAGGATTATGTGCATTTATGACATTTCCATCTCTGACACGTAAACTTTGAGCATTTAATGAATTTAATCAAATAATGAATCCATATATATATATATATACTACTGCTACTACTATATATACTACTAGAAGAGGAGTTTTTAACCAAAATAATGTATTGAATTTCTCATGGATGTTCTGGGAAAACATATTTGGAAAACAAACACCTTTTTGAGGACCACACACATACAATGTTATCATTGCACAGACAAAAACATTGTCCAAAATCCTTTACAAAGGGACTGTTATGATCAAAATGGATGTTGATTATATATTGCAGTTGAAAGCACAGATGTTATGGACATATGTTGCCGAGTTTCTTTTGTTTAAAGATTCATTAGCTCTCCCAGTGTTCACCTTTATATACATAATTGAAATCATGTAATTAATTTTCCATTTGCAAGAAATTAATCTATATCTGAAAAACAGCAGGTTCAATGCGAATAACAAACATGACGTTGCGCAGAAATGCACAAATAGATCACAATAAAATTCCGCCAAAGGGATGAAGCTGAATTCCGGATACTAAATTTGCTATAATAAAATGAATATCCTGTGGGCCGCATGGGATGAATGTCAACTGGCACAGCTTTCCTCTCTTACCATTTATCAGGACAATCCTCATACAGCTGGTACCATAAGATGCTGCAGACTTTACATAAGGCCACTCTGACAATATGATGGTAGACGGAGAATCAGATTGATCACTGATACCCAATATACACAAACCATTTGCCTCCTCCAACCTACCTCTACATACATTCTTTATATTATTATATGCCTGCACTTCAACAATTGTACTATATATCTTAGCTATATCAAAAAGGAAATTTGTATTGACTATCAACTTTAGTGGTGAATTGAAAAACATCAGTTGAAAGAATTGTCTCAATGATGAATTCTGACACGCATATGTACATGCAACCATATTGTTAGATTATACAAGGGATTCCATGAAATACCGGCTCTCTACATCAAAATATAATGTTTAATTTGACATGGTATTTGGAAATCTTTTTGCAATAAAATGCAAAGAAAATCACTTATATCAATGATTCTCCATTTTCTTTGCTTTTATTAAATGTGGCTAACATTAAAACACGACGAAGAGTTTGTATGTTCCCTCTTTATTTCATGTGTTTTGTGTTGATCATGTCAGACATATTTGGTGCTATCAAGCCCGAACTCACTTCATCCTTATCATTTAAAGGAACATCTCATTATAATAATAGGCAAAACCGCTAAACTGAACCTTAGATGACTTTACCATTTTGGCGTTATTATCTTGTACAGCCAGCGACAACAGAGCTGCGGACGACAACAAAGCTGCGGACGACAACAGAGTTGTGGTTCAATTTATCAATTGATTACCGATGTTCATTACATGAATTGAAGTTGTTGATGTTTCTGACAACAATCTGGTGAAAATATTTTCGAAAGTACAGATGTACCTAAAAAAACTTGCAACCGCAGTACAGATGTACTAAAAAGTGGAACCGCAGCTCTGTTGTCGTCGGCTGTAAGGTGTGGTTTATGTTTTTATATGGCGATGAAGCACTCTCTTTTTCTCAGTGCTTGCTGTCATATATTACCGTTAACTGGGGAGTAGTAGCCTTATGAACACTTTTAGCCAAAATCATCTTAAATTTATGAGAAAGCATCAAACGTTTCAATGATATATCACGGCATAATGAAAAAGTTAGGACTGAAGATAATGATTGTGTTGGTCATTCTAACCAAATCTGATGAAATTAACACAGAGCGAGAGAAAGTTATGTTCGGAATGTGCGCTGGAATTGTGTACATTTCCTCGACGTAACTTTCTATGACACGGATACAGATCACTTTAAAAAGGTTTACTACCATCCAAAATAATCATCATCTAGAAGTTTATCCACTCAAAAAAGAGGGACATTTTTATCACAACGACACACTTGAACTTCTGTGTCACACGAAAATTGTCGATAAGTGGCCGACCTGGTTCAGTGGTCTCCAACCAGTACCGTACAACCGGTCACCAATAGACAATATGGTTTGGAATTTTGTGTCTATGTGATAATAAATAAGAAAAATCATCAAGAAGGGCATTGTGTCTCAGTGGCATGCTTCTGTCTCACCTGATCCAAACCTAATTAAATACAGTACAATGGATGCTACCCAGAATACCTGATCAACATATATATATATATATGTTCAAATACAAAGAAAGTTTCCTCCAAAGTGTAAGTAGTATTGTTCTTGAAATATATAAAATGTTTGACAAGCTGTTATTTTGACAGACCGTTTCTTTGTTGCACAGCCGGCATGTGGTGATGTCTGACGAGAAGCATCTGATCCGCTACTTATTGGAGGACTACGCGGTGGTGGGGACGAATGGCAGACCGGTCATCAACATGTCCACCACCATACATGTGGAGTTCGGTCTGGGCCTCATACAGATGGACCTGGATGAGAAGTACAAGGTGCTCAAGATGAGCATGTGGGCTCGATATGTGAGTAGGCACTGGTGATAATGTCACCCTGAGATATCCGATTAATTTGTATGGGATTGAATTTCTTAACATTAATGTTGATTTTATGTCACACACAGTGAGAAAATGTTTGATATACGATATTTTTATTCTTGACAATTATAATAAGCGGAAAAAAGAGGTTCCATATCTATTCGGTGTCCTTCGGTCAGGCAGTGGTAAAAGCGCTTTTTATTGAAAGTTCTGATGGGTTCTTATCAAAGCCATCTATGAACAAAACACCTAGCTTCAAAGGTGATGCGTAAATATACATGAGAGAATTACTGTATTTATAACATTGATCGATCTCTACATGTGATAATCAAATTACATAGGAAAATAGAGCCGGGCGGTAAGGTTGTGATAGATGGGATCAACAAGTCCAATCCTAAATCCCAGCATGAATATTTCAACCATTCACATAACACGGCTGGGGTGAAAAGGTTTGTGATCAGCTAGGTTTCCTATTGTATTGTTAACTGAGCAAGGTTGGAAACAAAAAAAATTATTAATGGAAATCTTGCATTATACCACAGTCACATTTGCGCCGATTTCAGTAAAGATGCCCGGCCGATGTGTATTTTTTACAAAATCGGCCGGCAGTTCAGATTGTGTACGGGCACCGGGAGATCATCGGCCACAATTGGGCATCTTTAAGACGTCGGCCGGGTCATCGGGAACTTTTAGCTGCAACATAAAAGTTGCCGGCGTTTCCCCGATGTCTTATCAGCAAATATCATCTTAAAGTGCACGTCAGGGTCCCGGCAGGGTCCCGCAGGCACATCGGCAGATTATCTTAGGGCTGCCGGTGGCATCGTGTGGTGAAAATAGGATTAAATATTTTTTTAAAGCTTACCCAGACGTCTTAAAGACATCCTGTAGACGTCTGTATCATTAAACAGACGTCGTTAAGGGTATTTATGGGTGTTGGTAGTGAGTGCCCCTAGTGGCAGAGGAGTAAATTTCCAAAATACTGTACTTGATGGGAATTGCTACATTTACGGTTTAAAAATACATTCCCTATTAAATTAAAAGCATTCATGACATGAATCATTATTTAAACACTACAATATTTGAACTATAAGGTATGATTACAAGTATATTTCTTTCAAAATAGTATTTTGTCCTAATTTTCCTTGATCATAGTTGTGATGAGAAATGAAGAAGACAAGCAAATAAGTTCTGCAGATTACACAACAGGAATAGGCTTGTTTTTAGCTGTGTTTATTTTATTTCATTGGGAAGAAAATTCACTGTGATCCTAGTGAAACCGATTTTCTCATTTTGATTTGTATAATTTGGAAATAAAAAGGAAGTTTGGCAATCAGATATGTGAAGGGAGGTGAAAAAAAATCATATTTTTGAAATGATCAAGTGTGTACTTTACTTCTATTTTTCTCTTAATATTTTTGAAAAATAGAAAATCTGTTTCACTAGGATCACAGTAAATATCGTTAAGATCACTTTTACAAAGTTGTTTGGAAATCCACTTTATTATGGTCCCACAATCTGCAGAACTTTTTCCCTTTAACATTTTGACATGACAAAATAAATTTTGGAGCAGTGACATATTACTAGGCCACTTTTTATGAGTTAAAAAGATATGAAGCTTTCAATATAATCAAAGAAATTCCATTGTGATTTTCAAATTATAAATCAATAATTTTATTACAAAAATGAATACCTTAAAATGTCATTTCATGACTTGAAAGTTTTAATGAAAAAGGAACTCTTTTTGACAGTTGAGCATTTTTCCCGTACTTTTTTGAAAACGTTCCATTTTGGCGTAAAAAGAAAGTAGTTCCATTAGAAAATCTGCCACCAGAGGACACTCAATACCAACACCCATAAATACCCTTAAGACATCCTGCAGACGTCTGCGCCATTCAATCTTGCATGTACCGTGCGGTGCCCTTTAATAATGTGACCACAGCTACGGCATCTCTTAGATTGTTGCTTATAAACTCCCCGGCGCCCGGCAGATTGTGAAGTCGGCCGATTGTTACTTTCCGGCCGGCGCCCGGTGCAAATGTGACTGAGGCATTAGCGATACTAGTTTCCACACATATCAAACACTGAAAACTTAAATCCACGAGGTAAATGTCAAATTCAGTTGTAACATTATTTTATATAAAATGTGATGCAATGACATAGAAATATGGTTGAACCTCCAAAGTATGAGAGCAATCCATTCTCAAGTTTAAACATTAAAAAAACATATCTGACAAAGAAAGTAACATATTTTTTCCAACAGTGTAGTGTCCTTGGAACTTTTTTAATGATTTTCTCCCAGATTTAATAGGAGATTACCACCTTGTTCGGGTTGGACTGTGATGACTCTTCTTAAATTTTGTTTTAATTTGATTTTCATGGAGTTTCATGATTTTGTTTTCGGTTAAATTCATTAAGTTTGCAATCAGATCAAGTAAAAAAACTTTGTATTGAAGGGGAAAATCAAAATACCAAAACACATCCTTCAAAATGTCTAAGTATGAGATCCACAGACGTGTGAGAACTTTGTGTCAAACATTTCGGTTGTAATCATCAAAGATGGTCGGTAATAAGGTCATTTTAATAATCAAACTTACATCTACTTTCGAGTATTATGAAATTTATAACGTTAATGCCCACATTCAGCAGAATTTATCTGCACAAATTAGAAGTTAACAGTCCTTCTTGGGTATATATGTTCTTAATGGAATATTTGAGTGGGTGAGTAGCCCAGCTAATGTGTAATAAAACGTAAAGCATTTCTTATTTTAGTGCATGTTAATCAAATTTCGGGACGGAACTGTTCACTAACGCACCATAACGCACGAATTGGAGTTCCTTTACAGCTGTCATTCCTTCGTGAATCATTCTCATCTAAATATAAATCTATTGTTTATCATATTGTGTTGAATTGCATTGACACAATGCATCATAAAATGTGACCATCGCATAATTTCTGAATTAAGTCCATTACAATGATATCAAAGGACAAATTCAAAAAAATATTTTTTTCACTTTCATCTTACCCTATTTTTCAAACATTGCAGCTGTTAGTTTGTCTCAACATGGGTTGCAGATCGTTGCCTATTTCGGTTTTTAAGGCCAATGGCAATTACATAAATGTGCTTTTAGATAATCCAGACGGTTGTTGCATACAGAATGTTCACATAGTCCAGGAAAGATCTGCCACTTCGTGCAGTCGGAGGGTGATTTCTGAACAAACCGCAAAGAATACATATCACGTGACTTCCTTAACATCCTGTCCTGTTAGATAAAAGACTGTATGTGATATGTTGTATCACCATATAACTAACTATATACAAGGTGTCTGTAACAAAAAACCCAAGCAAATGGAGGTCCATCTGGAATAGATTGGCAGCAATTAAACGTGTCTAGGTTTTCTTCTGTCAGCATCCATTATAGTGTTGTATATCTGCAGATCCAAATTAGCGTATGTTTTCAATCAATCACCCGTGTGAAAGTGCCCAAGTATTTATAAGATTAAATACATTTGCAGTTCATTAAGATTTCATATCCACATGTTATTTTTCCGACCAAGAAAACACATGTCAATGTGGAACAATTATTTAAAATGTTCAAACATTTTGCAAACACCTTCTCTTAGCCGAAGCTCTCCTGTTTAGCAGTGAAACACTTCAAGTTAGATTATTGAACTGGTCATGTAATCATTACAGCAGTACGTCTCAGTATTAACATTACATGTGATGATTACATGAGCATCCTGTGGGACAAAGACTTGACTATCATTAAAGTTTCCATGAAATCACAAAGGTCACAGGGGTATGTTTACATGATATGTGGTCATGAAACTGTGATACAAACAAGCTCCCCGAAATCAAAGAAAATCGTTAGAAGTTATGGATATAAATATTTATATTATGTCAAGAAAAAGTGTTTGAAAATCTGATTTCATGAAAGCTTTAATCTGGGTCGATGTATTGAAGTTTCTCGTTCCTGAATATCACCAGCATTGAAATACCTTAAATATAATTAACTGCAAATCGTAGCTCATCTTCTTCAGTACATTAACGTTCAAAGAAACATTTTCAAGTCAATCCTGATAAAAACAAATCAAGGTAACACGATGTGATTTATTTGACAAACATGTGGGGATCTTAAGGAAATTAAACGTATCTTGGAACTGTCCTCTCGTGTGAAACAAAATTAATACTCCCTTAAAAGGAGAAATCTCAATCCAATTGTGCCACTTCTCACATGATGTGTTCCCACACGACTATGTCCACGTAAAATGTGCCACTTCTCACATGATGTGTTCCCACACGACTATGTCCACGTAAATATGTGCCACTTCTCACATGATGTGTTCCCACACGACTATGTCCACGTAAATGTGTGCCACTTCTCACATGATGTGTTCCCACATGACTATGTCCACGTAAATATGTGCCACTTCTCACATGATGTGTTCCCACACGACTATGTCCACGTAAATATGTGCCACCTCTCACATGATGTGTTCCCACACGACTATGTCCACGTAAATGTGTGCCACTTCTCACATGATGTGTTCCCACACGACTATGTCCACGTAAATATGTGCCACTTCTCACATGATGTGTTCCCACATGACTATGTCCACGTAAATGTGTGCCACTTCTCACATGATGTGTTCCCACACGACTATGTCCACGTAAATGTGTGCCACTTCTCACATGATGTGTTCCCACACGACTATGTCCACGTAAATATGTGCCACCTCTCACATGATGTGTTCCCACACGACTATGTCCACGTAAATGTGTGCCACTTCTCACATGATGTGTTCCCACACGACTATGTCCACGTAAATATGTGCCACTTCTCACATGATGTGTTCCCACACGACTATGTCCACGTAAATATGTGCCACTTCTCACATGATGTGTTCCTATCTGTTGGTGAAACATTGGAGTAAGGAACATTCATGGGGATTAAGACAGTTAAATAGGGCCCAGCGATGAATGCAATCCCACACACAAAGTAATGGTCAAAATCATTTGTGATAGTAGCAGCCAAGCTTTGAAAGCACTAAAGGAAGGGTGACCGGAAGCTGCTGAAATATTGCTGCCGAATATCCTCGTAATATGAGCGTCTTATCAAATGAGTAGCCATTCCTTTATTGACGTTCATTAGCCATTGCTGCATTCATCACATATATTTTTTATCTGTTGTTAGAAGTGGAAGGACGAGTATTTGAGATGGGACCCAGCAGACTTTAATGGGGTGGCAACCGTGCGTCTGTCCTCCAACCTTCTCTGGTTGCCAGACATCATGCTGTATAACTCGTAGGTACAATTCACTTATGCATTTTTTCAATAGCTTAAAGTATAATATTGCTAATGTTGATATATAATGATAAAAATCGTACCACGTTATTCTATAATGAGGGCGGAAAAGGGCCTTATCAGCAAAAATATTTCAGTAATAATATGATAGATACCTCAACAACTAAATATATAACAAAAGTAAATAAGATATTTTGTGGAATAAAATGGATGGGATAATACCAAATCAAATGGTGACATAGTAATAAGGTACCAGGTGTCAACAACATTTATCATTATAAAGAACTTGTATTCAACAACATATTCAGTCTTAGTACTCATCCAGAAATATGTCTCCCCGCCGACGTTTTGAGAGAGTCATACAAGCAAATAACAAAACTCAATTAGATGGGTTTGTTTCTGTGTCTTCAAATGTATGACCGTAATAGGACTAATGCACGGAAAATGGTGCAGAAGACAACCAAACCTCTTAGGGCTAAAGTTTAAAATAGTCAAAACTGATCAGAACCTAAAATGGGAATCCCGGAGTCCACTACTGTAAGGGAAACGCCATTTCGGTCGTTAAAGACATATGAGATGTATGAGAGCAACCACGTTTATACTGTAAACCTGTCTTATACTGTGTGAACCTGTCTTGTACTGTGTGAACTTGTCTTGTACTGTGTGAACCTGTCTTATGCTGTGTGAACCTGTCTTAAGGTCTATAATCCACAATCAGTTTGAAGCATTTGGAGAGAACTTCGTGTGGTCTCGTATATTTACGTAACTGCTTTCGGCTCCTACAGCACACATGGCGGACAAACTCTTTTAATGATAATTCATATTTTATGTCATGATTATATCTAAAATGTCCCCAAAAAGCTTGATTATTCTTTGGATGGCATTAAATAAAGAAAATATAAAGACTTGATATAAGTCGTCAGCTGCAAAAACTGAGTCGAACCCGTTTTAACTAGCGTTATAATGGGTTCAATTTAAATAATAAAAATTTAAGACTAGCTGGTTAAGTTTACTTTTTTTTGTGCTAAATTAACAAATAACATTACTTTGAACACATTTAAGCCAAAAAAACAAGTCTGTCCCAGTTTTTTCATTGTGGATTATAGACCTTAAATGGCAGTCTTGTTGTTTGGTTGAATGCTGGAATTTCATGGTTTCCGACGATGTTTTTTTTATTATTGGAGATATGCTAATAAACGTTTGTAAATTACTTTCACACTACATGAAAAAGATAAGCCACAGGTATTATTCACACAAAGGTATCGTACAATTCACATACTTTTACGCGTGCATGTATTGTGTTTTGGCAGAGATTTAAAAAAGCCTTTCTAGTTTTAACATGCCAATGTTTGGTTAAGAAAGTTAAACATGAAACATGCCTCTTTTTGTTCAAGATAATTTGTCGACAGAATAAAGTTCTAAATAAGCATTATATCATCATTGTGGTTCGATGCTAGGTTTGATGAAAGAGCATCATCCTTTGTCATATGGTTGAACTCTAAATAGCATGGTAATTTCATTGACCGATTTTGACTGTTGCATATCTGATAGAATACTGATCATTAGAGTCAGCAAAATATTACATTGGCTTGTCTTGAAAGATTAATGTCTTAACTCAGCTTATAGGTGGAACATTCATTGGCTGATTGTAACTGTTTCTTATGTTCCACAGAGCTGAGCCTAAAGGTGAGCTGGTTGTAACATTGGCTGATTGTAACTGTTTCTTATGTTCCACAGAGCTGAGCCTAAAGGTGAGCTGGTTGTAACATTGGCTGATTGTAACTGTTTCTTATGTTCCACAGAGCTGATCCTAAGACTGAGCTGGACGTAACATTAGCCGATTGTAACTGTTTGTCATGTTCCACAGAGCTGATCGTAAGAGTGAGCTGGTTTCAGTGCTGCTTGTAACATTGGCTGATTGCAATCGTTTATTATGATCTTCAGAAAGAGATGGTTGTGACAATCGTTTATTATGATCTTCAGAGAGAGAAGTTTGTGACATTGGCTGATTGTAACTGTTTGTTATGTTCCACAGAGCTGATCCTAAGAGTGAGCTGCGGGATGTTCTAGCTGTGGTGGACAACAATGGCACAGTGATGTGGATCCCTCATCAGGTGTTCAAAAGTTCCTGTTCCCTTGATGTCACCAACTTTCCATTTGACAATCAAAATTGTCACATGTGGTTTGGTTCCTGGACTCACACCATGCGGGAAGTTGATGTTCACATGGCCTTTAAAGCTGGAATAGATCTCTCCACATTCCAGTCAGATTATCTGGAATCATCAGATTGGGAAATCAACTCTACTGTGGCAGAGAAGAAGATACTTCCACACGATAATGATACCAATGCCTATGCTGTGCTAACATTCCAACTCAGCATGAGGAGGAAATTGGTGTTTGCCAGCTATATATTGACACTACCCTGTGTTTTCTTAGCCTGTTTGACCCTAGTGGTTTTCTGGTTACCCCCTGACAGACCAGACAGAACCGCCCTTGGTAAGAACTTACATAGTGTTTAATCAGTAAGCAGACCTAATATGATATGGCACAATTGTTACCATCATTATTATAATTGTTATTGTTATCGTTGCAGCAATGAGCATATTTGCCAGTTTCCTTGTATTGCTTCTCATTCTGGTAGAAGCAGCGCCCCCTACTGCCAGCTCCGTACCAGTCTTAGGTAAGTTTTGACAAATAAATTGGATGCATCTGGTTAATTTTATTATGTGAATAAAATTCACTGCATGTTTGCAGAGGAATTGAGAAATCAGAATCTATTGGCATACAAGAGATTATTTTATAAACAATGATGGAGTCAGATTGCCCATTAACACTTTTATCCTGACATATGAGGCAGCATTGATATCTACATCAATTACGGTTGGATATTGGAACGTAAGTGTTGACATTTACATTCCCAATGCTCTGCGCTGCTTCAAATGTCAGATGAATATCCACGGTTCAGACATATGTAAAGTAAATGTGATACGTTCAAAAGTTTTGAAGAATGAAGTTCTCAAAATCTAAAATGTAGAAATTGCCAAGGTGATCATTGAGTTTATATGTAGAATAGTCCTTTTATTTTAAGAGATTTAAGAGAAACGGAATTTAATTGAGATATGTCAAACTGAAAATCTGTCTGTCCGGAAGCCTGAAGGTATATCGAAAATACTAACACCACAAATATATATGCTGGTACTTTAAAGCCAATTGAAACAAAGTTGATATCAATTCAGGCGGACACTACCCTTACCATGGCTTTTAAAAAGGCTGGATACAAATGATCCTCCTGATACACAATTTACTCTTGTGCACTCAAAACACAATTTTATGCTTAATAAATGATTATGTTTAATCATAGATTTATTATCATTATTGTGGCTATGGTAATCGGCAATATCATACAGTGGAATTACAGAGGATTTTAGACCAAACGCCTGACTTATATAATGATATAATGCATGAATTATTTGTTTACAGAAAACTATATTAAACAATGATCGTACAGCATTTAAGGGATACGTTCCTCATCACAAAGGTGGTTCAATAGATGCCATAAGAACAGTCTTTGGTAGAGTTTCTATTTTTGTTAAAAGTTTGGTATACCCCCAAATATGTTACATTTAATACTAATTTAAAAGCTTCAACAGTCAGGGTTAATTTACACCACTTTCACAATATGCTTAATATATCTTATAGGTTATTTGACGTTAGTAGATGTGCACCCAAATTTGTTTTCAGACTATTCCTGGGAAGTAGAGAAAGATCAATGGGTTGATGACCATTTTACTCCACCAGATGAATGACTCACAAAGCGGAAGTAGTTTCACAAAGCTGATTGGACAGAATATATTTAACTTCCTATTTTAACAAAATAACTCCAGATATTTCCAAAGATGTGGATAATCCTGAGATCTGATATTAATCAGATCCGTGGTCAATATCAGATATGAGAGGCACCTGCCATTGTTCATCCTGTGGGATGAATATAGGATGAAAACAAATACCAAATAATTTGTGTTGATTAATAGGAACAGTGCATTTGTTTACATAATTCCACGACAGAACTTGAAATGTTTACGACGACATGTTAACTTGGTGGACAGATAATTTAGTTTGCACAGTTATCAAGCAAAGATTGACAAGACCAGAACACAGGTTTTGCATTGTTATAGAATTAGTTTCAACCATTATCAACCCAATCACTGGAGACCAGGGGTTAGTCACGTGATTAGCATCATATGGTACCCACATGTCAAAAAGATTTGAACTGGTAAATAACTGTCACTATAACAATATTTGTTTCTGTTGAGCAGACATATAAAGAAGATTTGAATATTTTCTTCAAATGTCTAATAACTTTAAAAATGAGACGTTAGTGATCTCATGCATTTTGAGAATATATTCAATATATTGTCAGAGCTTTGATCAGTTATAAATGTAAAGGGGTTGTGTCACGCCCAGATACAGGGTCTCTAATATACCCGCCGTGGGCCTTCAAGATACATCTTAATATCAAACTTGAACATGGCTTATATTCACAAACTCTATCATAAGTACAGGTTACCATTATGCTAATTTGGAAAAGTTCTCCTTTTAGTGAACACGGATAACCTGCAATATCTGTATCACAGTATAGGGTAACATTGGCAGGAGGTCATATTATTTCTCGGAATCTTTTTATGCAAGCAAATTGGCATATAGCTGTGTGATCTATAAGTGTATATGTATATATTCTGGTAATCAGAGAGCGCTATTGACAGAGGAAGAGTAAGGCCCGGAGACATACACATTCAGTTGTAGTATAGCGGCTACGAGCTTGGTGTTCCTCGATTAGCCCCATTGTTCGCCTCGGGGGGGTTACTTGGCTCTCACAGTGGAGTACTGGCAGGAACCTACAATTGCCATTGCCTTGCCACCATCTCCTTCTAAGGCTGCTGAACGAAGCAAATCTGACACTAATACTTAATCATGTGGATACTTTAAAGTAGTTATTTACTCATCCAGCATTCATACCAGCATTTTTGGGTTCTAGTAATAGTTTTGCTTTCAAGCATAGTGAGTAATGCCATTATATACGAAGCACATGTCAAATCAGAATGTCACCATCTCAGTGCAATGTTTTTCGCACTGTGCCTGATTGAGGTTATTTTCCCAAGTATGGGTTGCAAATAAGGGCTACATGAGATCATTATTTATCTTAAATGTAATCTATTACAATTACAATGCGAAGAAGACTAAAGGCATTGACAGTGCACACAATTGTGATAAGGCCGTTTTCGTATGACAAACTCTATTATCACAAAAGCAACAACATGATTATTGTTTGATAGCATACCTGTGTGCATTAGTTAACATTTGATAAAAAGGAATATGCCCACAAGACATATAAATTACCTTTTACTGAATATAGTAATGGCATTTCGATATGGTTATTTAAAACTATGTATCAGGGGTATATTATTGTTGTAATATGCTCATCGTCATATTAATATATTTCAGAGGTTTATTATTGTTTCAACATGTTTATCATCAAGATGTTTGTATATTTCAGGGGTTTGTTATTGTTGTTCCAATATGGTCATCATTAAGATGTGAATATAATTCTGTGATTTATTACTATTTCAATATGGTAATCATCATGATGTTTATATATTTCAGGGGTTTATTACTGTTTCAACATGGTTATCATCATGACGTTTATATATTTCAGGGGTTTATTACTGTTTCAACATGGTTATCATAATGATGTTTATATATTTCAGGGGTTTATTACTGTTTCAACATGGTTATCATCATGATGTCCGTGTTCCTGTCCTCATTAGTTGTAAATGTTTGTAGAGCAGGGGAGAGTCGTAGAAATGTGCCAAAGTGGCTAAAAAAGGTGTGTACCTTGAAAAGGAACAATCAATTCCGTAATATCGGTTATTGTATAATATCCCGAAGTAAATTAATAAAGGAAAAACTTCAATTAGTCAAAAGGAAAAGTTATATACTATTCGTAATATGACCTGTTACTTTATGTTGAATCACTTGAAACCTTTTGACCAAATGTCTGTGTATCTGCTATGTTACAGTTGACCTTGGATTGGGTGGGCAGGATTTTATTCATGTCATCAAACTATGAACATTCCAAGGAATATGCAGACACTTGTGGTGATCCAGACACTGTCATACGGAACGAGGGCATGAGACGCACGTCGTCACTGCTCAATCTCGACAAGTACGGGCGGGAACGTCACGTGAGGGTCACGTGCAATGGCGCGTTCGATCCCAAGTATCAGACGACAGTTGAACCTGGAGAAATCCAATCTCTAGTGGATGGACAAATGCAAGACATGAAAAAATCACTCAGCCATATCAAATCCAACCTGCTGGAGAGAACACGGGTGGAGTGGAAACAGCAACAGAACATTAGAATCTGGAGGGATGTGGCTCTGGTCATTGACCGAGTGTTCTTTCTTCTGTACATTCTTCTGATTGTTGTGTCGCTGGCGACTTTGTTTCCTCGGCGCAGCTGACAACAAGACGCCCGCTGAGAGTAAAGATGGTGGCAATATGAGAGTGTCACTCACCTGACTGTCTCTCATATCGTCTCAGTCCCCACCTCCTGCAGCGGCGTCTTATCCTCTCACTCATAAAGCAAATTATTGCCATGAGATTTGGTCATTCATTCTGCAAGATGAAAGTTCTTATTTCACTCAAATCTATTACTATTCTGAGCAAAACAAAAATGTCCATGTGCATATTTATTCCAAGATTTATATATTTATTATATGTACTAATACTATTAAAACTTGAATGAGAAAATTATAATTCTATGATTATTGTAAATATTCTAGAAGTAAAATTGAAGGCCATCATAACGTTGTAAATCAAACAACAAAGACAAGATGTCATTGATTTAGAATAGCATTACTTACTAAAGACTAAAATGTTCTTTTTTGGTTTTATAAGATTGATATTGTATAACTGTCGTCAGCCTAATCTTTATAAGCCATAAAATATGGCCCAAAAGGGATGGCCCATTAATCATTTTGCAGAATGTGGAGGAAAAGAAAAATCCCAGATATCACATTGCCAAATTCTAAATTCACAATGCCATATTTCAAATGCACAAGGTCATTCAATATTAATGTTTTCAAGTTTAACTATTAACTAAATTGTCTGGTTCAAAGTGACTTGTTTGATTGAAAAAAAAACATGCAGTTTTTGGGGCCAGAATTGGAAACATCCTGAATTTGTTATAGTTTATAATTTGAAGTTTGTCACGAATTTCAATTGATATTTTGTACAATACACTTTATATTCAAAATATACTTACAGTTACATACTTACATAAATTTAGAATATCGACCAAAGTCTTTATTAAATTGATATTTACCCTGCTAAAATCGTTTCTACTCCTTTTATGATGGTTATCAAAAGGGGTTGCAGTGTCCCGCGATATTTGTGGTATTGATGGGGTTTAAAACATGTCTTTCTTCCATCAATGTGAAGATACCAGAGATATGGACCTTATCCCATGACACCTGACAAAGTCTATATAATGTAATAGGCAATCCCTGACAGACCCCAATGATATTAAATACACTGCAAATAGTTGTAACCGTATATTTGTTGTTGAACTACAGAAACAGTTGCTGACATCACTTTTACCAGCTGTACCAGCACTTTTACCAGCTTTTAACAGCACTGTTACCGAAGATCAACAGCAACTTCTATATTTTGCGTTTACAGTAACTTTTGCTGTATAATATTATGATTCTTTGTCCATGACACAACACATATTTCGCAATCAGGTACCCATTTTGAGCTGATCACATTCTGTTAAATAGCATTCTGTTAAATAATTCGATTTGATAATCTTCTGGTAGATAATTCGATTTGATAATCTTCTGGTAGATAATTACATTTCCTTCGCCGTCCACAGACGTTCCTCAAATCCTCCGAACCTCATTTCCTGTATATCTCTTGTAATCATTTGCGAGCTGGTCTCTAATTGGCACAGAATTCTGCTGATAACCTCCTCCATTGTGTCCTGGTAGAGATCATCAGTGTTCTTTGACAGCAATTTGCGGGCGAAAGACAAATTAAGTTTATTGCCCCAAAAGGTGCCACAAAAATCGTTTAATAGTGCATCCACTTTGGAAAGTCAAAATGTGCTCTGTTACGGGGAAAGGAGCATATCTGTTTTAACAATGTTTCGCACATTGATCGTATATTTGAGGTTTTATATATTCGTAAAACATGAACACCATAATTATGATTGTCCTATCTTTTTGACATAATAATTATTGATCAATACGGCTTTTAATCCTAGCAGAACATGTACCTTATTAGTAACCTTATTAGTGACTCTTTCAGTTATAAGGTGAAAGTTGTGCAATGTGCAAAGTTGTTCAATGTGAATTCCTTGAATTTCGATGTTAAATTTTAATAATTTTATCAATCTGACAAAGTAAATCTTTTTTTATCATTAAAAGTTGATTTTTATAATTAGTTTTCAAATCTACACTATAGAATATGTTTCATTGTTTATCTATGAATAGCATTTGAGTATATGTGAAAAGTAGAATATCGAGATTATTGGCAAAATATATGTCATGGTAATAAGATATTTAAAATTGGGGGAAATAATGTCTTCCAAAATGCTTTTATTCCACCAATTAAGTACAATCCTCTAGTTTGGTCGCAAATTGAACAGCGTGTAATGAAACGATTTTTGACAAAATCTATATTTATCTTTAAAAAATCACAAAATCGATATTTATCTTTAAAAATATCAAAAGAGAAAGAAATTTAAACGAAGCTAAAATTATTCATATTTCGACCATTTACTTCCACCTTTCAATAAAAGTGATATCCAATGTTGAATTTTGTCTGAATTTTGTTTTTAAAGAAGCAAATGTCCTGAATTATATTTGTTTTAATTGAAATCTTGAGGAAAAATCACTTGCCACCAAATAGATTACTTCAGAATTTTGGGAAATGAGTTGCTCTGATGCCCCAGCCAGGGCTAATAGAGCAGTCATATATAATCACTATATCATGCCTCCAATGTATTTACATCCCCCTGAACAATAATCTACCTTCTATTCGGTTTCCTTCGATTTATTATATTCTTGCACTGTTCCATTGGTGCGTGTACAGGAAGTTGCATGCTATAATGTGTGATAAGCTCTCGCATAAAGGAAAAAAACTAACAATTTTGAATAAGGTATTCATGTGAAATGTGTATTTTAGTATGAATATTTAAAAGTTACTAACGTAAACGTAACTGGAAAAACAGTAAACATTTTTACTGTGAATTATAACATTACAATACTGTAAAATCTAAAGCAATACTTATTGTTATATTGTATCATTTAAACTAAACCAAATATGATAAAAAAATGGATATTTATAATAAATTGAAAGGAATGGAATGTTAATCTTCCAACTGTTCAAAGGTTCTATTGAGAAATATCAGTTATGTATGTATACATTGTTCACCTATATGAGTCTTTTCATTGACATTTATAGACGCTCATTTATTTCTGTGGGTATTGGAAGTATGTTCTTTTTTACCACCAACTTGTGTTTCAATTGAGCTGTACATACTGAAACTGAATGTGGATAATTTGGCAATGATCAGTTGTTTTCTTATTATTATTATGTTCTGGGTGCGTGTTTTCATTCTTGTTGTCCAAATAAATGTCTTTCTGATGTCCTGCAATATATATATATATATATATATATACACACATTGTAAATATATAATGAGAGTTTTCCTTTGCTTTGTACCCTCTCATTTCCAAGAACGACAAAGCGAGATGCCGAGTCATAATTGCGATAACTTTGTAAACCTTTGGCCATGTGAATAACTGATAACTGTTAAACTTTATCCCTTTATAGTGGATTTTTTTTAAAGACAACAGCCTTTCCTGTGTATAAAATCAAACACGTCTTTGATGATATTTTAAATCTTGGTACATTCTCTAGAAGAATTATAATTGAATTATATTTGATTGCATCCCTTCGGAAACATTCCATAATCTAAGCATTCATGAAAGCATTCATGAAACTACAGAGGTCACAGGCAATTTTACACAGTTTTGGGGTATGCTTAATTCATGTGTGACCAAGCTATCTCACTAAAATCAACCAAAATACACTGACCATGGTCTGCTAAAAGTGCCAAGTAATGGCTGTACTCTTTTGAGAAATCGTGTGACCTCTATTGTGGTTTGTCAAAGTGATAGGCCTGTACCATTGGACAAACATTAATGGACAAACAGGGCTCTGTTAGCTAAGTCACTCCATTGTCCCAATCTGAAGGTGCCCCACTGTTAGCAAGACTTCTCTTAGCAGGTGTCTGCACAAGATCACTGGTCAGCAAAACAAGGTTTGTCGACAAAGTGTCCAATAGATGATTTGGATTTTAGCAGAAGACTCATCCACATTCAAATTTATGTAGGGGACATATGATAGGTAATAACTTTTGATCGCAACGTTTGGGATGAGAAAATTTATATTGTGCAAGGAAAAAGTGCTTGGAAACCTTATTTCATGAATGCTTTAAGGATTTACGGGGTCATTCAGACGAAGGAAAATCAATGATGCATCATAACATCATAAGCATTCTCCAAAAATTATATAAAATAATATAACGTTAAAATTTCTGATTCTTTATTTTTTCAAAGGATGATTACTAATAAGTATCTCTTTCAGATGGTTACATTTCATATTAAAGTATTTTGTACTTTATTGTGAAATAAGAACTATTGTTTGTTAAATGTTTTATTCTCTATCTATCTATATATTCTGTTGAAGTGCAGAACATGTTTTGCAGATGACTGTGTGCCGAGGAGGTCAATCGGTCAGACCTGTAAGTCACGTGATGTCATGTGGATCCCTTTGTTCAAGCTGTTTAAAAAAACATGATTCATTGATGTGTATTAAACTGTCATGTGCCATTTCTTACTTATAAGTATAATTGTTATTATTTTATTATCTTGACCTTGATAATTTAAAAAGTGTTAATAACAATTGTGATGAGATATGTGAAATATTATTAATAAAACGCAGAGTGCCTTTGTGTTTACCAAAAATAGTATTTCTGTTGATATTAATTTTCATACCCTCCAAAACAGGACTATAAATCTGACTGTCAACTGATTGAGAAAGGAATATAAATAGATTTTATTTGTACTGGCGGTTGTACTGATTGGTCAGTTTACGTGTCAGACACCTGATTACAGTTTTAACCTGCTGTGGGCCAATTCAGATTTGATGATATTTTTGTGAGCAAGGCAAGTATTAATAAATTCCAAATTTAGAATGGAACCAAATATAGGGTAATGACTGCAGAGGGAGTAATTGAATACTACCTATGTGATGCAGAGTATAATTGTTATTGTAATCTTACAATTTAGGTCACATTCATATTTAGTAAAATAATAGATGAAAATATCTATAGGAATAGTACAATAAATAATTCCGCTGCAGTTGGTGAGAGCACACGTTAATTACACCAGTTTCTCTGTGATGATCTTGGGTTCGATTCTCGACCATGTCATGAGGCCCTTGCCATGAAAATTCACAGCACTATTTCTGCTACAAGTGGGTCTCGTCATGAAATGATTGAAATAATGGTGAAAATGATTCGAAATCCAAAACAAATAAACAACTAATCAAAATCCAGGGAACGTGTTAGATAGATCTTCGGTTCGATTGTGCATGTGACCCCATTAACATTTCTCGGCTGTGAAATGTGAATGTCTCTTACAATCTCAGCAGAATATTCTGCCATGTCACACGATGTGATCAATTTCGCAAGCGTAGACCGCGCGACCCTAATTTCGAAGTTTATTTCATACATTTTCGCAAGACACTTACCTTTGAACTTTAGATATGCAGTGATATTTTATATACCATATAAAAACTATTCGATTCTTTTTATACTGTCGATTTTCCAGGATTTTCATTCGTGGAGGGCAATCTATTTGCCCAAGTGACTGGGATGATGGGTTCATTGGGCACTTTATTCACAAATGTTTTTCTTCCCATGGGCTACATCAGTAGAAATAACGCTTTAACTGTGAGGGACACATCCACAAATGACACATGACTGAATGTGGAAAATATTGATATCCTGAGTTATTTGAAACAACATCAATAATAACAACTTATTGTTGGTTAATTTATGAAAGTATATATTATAATTCAAAGAAAAAAAGTTCAATGCTGAAAATAAAATGAAAATAATGTCAGTCAATTTTGAGATTAATTAACAAGCCAAATTTGGATAGAAATAGTTTGAATGTGGGAGGTGTACAAAAGTTGAATATTGACGGACTAAATTGATCCAATGCAATATTTTAAAGTTCCATACATATAAAATATGAGTTTATTTTCAGAAAATAACCCCCAATAATTTGGTCTAATCATGATGGTACATAAAAAATGATAATAAATTATCAAAGTTTGTGGAAAAGAAAAACATCAGGTGACAAGAAATGTATTAAATATAGACACAAATGGATTAGCTCGTTGAAAAATTTTCATATATTTTATTGTTTTCTTCAATAAGAGAAAGGTGCTAAAATTATTTCTTGAAATTGTAAAATGTGTTCTATTTTTGGCGCCGTTTGTGCTGGGTGAAAGTGACACCATGTACCCACTGAAATAGGAAGACTTTTACTACCCATTTCATATTCAATGTCCCTCATTTCTAGTGACGAAGGATATCTTTAGTTGTGGAGGTATCCATGAGCTGTCTACAAACCAAATGATAAGAATAGATTTTATCTCAGCCATGTATATATATATATAGTATTACTATTTATAAACTAATGGTATGAAAACTCTTGCACCTCATTTGAGACAATCAACTATTTCACATTGAATTTAAAATGTTATGTACAGAAAGCGCTTTGAGCAGAACTAGTCTGGTATAGCGCTATATAAATCGTTATCATTATTATTATTATTATTATTATTATTATTATTATTATTATTATTATTATTATTATTATTATTATTATTATTATTATTATTATTATTATTATTATTATTATTGTTATTATTATTATTATTATTATTATTATTATTATTATTATTATTATTATTATTATTATTATTATTATTATTATATATTATTATTATATATTATTATATTATTGTACATCCTAACATTTAAAGGATAATTTCCATACAATGCCAAGTTTTGGTTGTTTCTTTGGGGATTTACATGACTTTCAACATTGTATATGTTCTACCTGTTGTGTTAGTCATGTAATTATTTGTATAATTGTTTGAGTTTTTCCCATTCTAGAGTCATTGCATTTTGCCTTGATAAGGTGGTTTGAGGTGTGTTTGTGCTGTGGTAAACCATTTAAAGTTCCCTCAATGAAAGCCATTTGTGTGCTGATTTTTATACGGGTGTCCAGAAGGACAATATCCTGTTTTGAGATTTCCATGATGTATTTGATGGTGGGACGGGTGCATATATTGTTCCAATTCATGTGCTTTATTTTCTCCACAAGTGAACATCATAAAGATATCATCTATAAATTATTCAGATATGTTTGGTTTTACGTTCCTCGGCCAAAGCAGAGAATGACTCAGCTGGGCATCCATTTCTACTTATTATCGGTCTTCTGTATACCTCCAGTTTGTAGATTTTGGCGAGAATTTTGCATTGTGTTCATTGCATCTAACATCTTTATTTTTCTGTGATGATTGAATGGAACTCGGTAAATCTTCTGTCTTTTTGATATAGAAATTCCCATCTGAGAGTTGCCTTTCAACTATTGCTATATAGCTTAGTGTATCTCTCAGGACAATTATATATTACCTTGGAGTCATTATGAATCCATACATAATTACTCCAAGATATTACTATATATTTGAAACTATATATTATTTTGGTTTCCAGCCATTGAATATCATTTTCCTACATCTGTGAGACCCTTGACGGAGTTACAGTCCTCTCCCAAAACAAAGGAACCCTCACAGCATATAAAGGTTCATAAGGGATGGTAACAGTCAAGCCTTAATTATTTTATTCAATGTTGGTGTTCTCCCTGAAATTTGTTATCAACTTTCCTCTACCCCTGAATAATTAATGTCCCTTCCCTCAAAATTAAAAAAGGGAAATTCTATCCCCATTGTGTGCAGAACGTTGTAATTACAGACATAACATTGCCACCATAAAATGATAATAGTGTAAGAACTATGCAAGGGCATCAGGATTACGGATTCGAAAAGATGAGTTTTTTGCATTTTTCTATATCTTTGGGCAAACCTTAGCACTATGGGTATCTATTGTACATTCGCCTTCACTTTATGAAATATATAAGATAGTGAAATGGTATCCACAATTGCTTCCCAGTCTACCTCATGTATTCTATATTATTGACCATTCAGTTGATGAAATAAAAATATAGAATAAATCTAAAATACGTTTGCATGACGATGCACATTCTTTTTAAATAACTTCGTCAAATATTCAAAAGACCGAATGGATACATATGGCACATAGACAACCAACCACAAGGTGGCAGTGCGCAACCACATATTGCGAAAAGATACTAAGTGAACAGCCACCTGGTGCCAGTTGGGTTATCCTGGGGAGTAACATCAGGCGGACAAAAAACAGCCATTATGTTGTCGTTCTGGGACATTTGTTCGTAATCTAATTCTGATTAGTTGTATGGATTGAGCCACAGGTGGCGCTGCATACAAAACGGTGATGAAGCCACATAATGGGATTGAAAACAAGGTGCCAGGAAAGGTGACAAGGTTCTCCAGGTTGAAAATGGAGTGCAAGACCTTTTTTTCTTTTACTCCCGAGCAATTATTGTTTATATGTGGACCAGATGATTTGGTTTGGGCGATTTCTACCATGTGTTTCTAGCATTTCTTACCCGGGGCCCCCACTTGAGGTGGGAACAGTGCTACCATGCGTGGTAAGGATTTTGTGTGAGATGGGGGCGTTTAGAGGATGAAAAGTGTGTGATATTGTGTGCACACATTATGGGGGGTCAAATGCTGCTAAAACACACAATATGGGTCTTGTGTCAGATCAGATCACACAAAGTGGCCCTTTTTGATGCCTCTTCATAAATGAGTGTGAAATGGCTAAAATCACTCAGGACATGTCACTTTTGACATTTGACCTAACTTTGCCCAAAGGCCTAATTGCAATGGATTAGTGGGGCCATCAGGTGTTAGCTAACAAAGAAGACAATGACAAACAATCAAAGACTCCTTAATATACCTCGTTGGGGGTCTGAATGCATGTCAGCTTGGAAAAATATCTCCAGTTTAAGGACATTTTAACACGTTTACACAGGATGTATGACAATTTACATGTGGGATGATATCAGTGGATACTTGTAGCCTAAGATGAAGGAACTTTTGACTGTTTTCATATTATCACCTACAGATATTGTATAGACATTATTGTTGATCACTCTGTGGTCAGTGAGAAGTGGCCATATTTAGAACTGTGTGTAGTGGGGAGACCCAGCAGGCAGGTTCGGTGGTGCATGACTAGATAGCCTCTGCTGCCACTCCACCCCTGGCCAAATTCTGCCAACCCCAACAGGGCATAGTGCCAATCAAGCATGAAGTGCAAGACCAATGACTGCAGTGGCAAGGTTACCAAAAAGGGTGGCCTCTGCAATGATTGTGCATTAAAGTCTGACGATGCCAGTAAGGAACCAAGGCTGATAGTCTGTGAGCTGTTAGCCTACACAAGCAACAAATGGCACGAAAGCAGCAGGGACATGCTGAGAAAGACAATCCTCTCATTCTACTCTAATGATGAGGTTTCAGCTGCCAAGGAAGCTATTTGGGCTGCATATGGAGAAGATCTTCTGGGAAAAAAGCTGAAGCGGAACAATAGTGAAAGAAGTGCCAAGGAGAAAGAAGTGGATGACATTCTTGATGCTGTTCATCTGGTGGACTTGAACAGCAAGGAGTGGGATACTGTGACCTTCTGCGCAGTTGATCTGAGGCGCATCCCCAAGTTCAGTCCTGAAGAGCTGGATGCTGTCTCCATGGTTGACAGGCTCTCAAGGTTAGAGAAACAGATGGCAGATCTCAATGCTGTTTCAAGTAGTCACAGTGCCCAGATATCGAGTGTGGTGATTGATGTGGCTGATCTGAAAACATCCGGTCCACCCTCAGCTGTGTCAGCACCCACCCTGTACTCATCCATGGTGGGAACAGAATTTCCAGGACTACCACAGAGGTCCCCAGCTGGAGTTGTTGTGGAAGCCCAGGCCAAGAACAAGAATGGTCAAGATGGAAGCAGTGCTTCAGGTGGCCTACCAGCCAAGAGTTCTGCAGCTCTGGTTGGAGTCCAGCCATTTATAGATCCTAAGGATGCAGCTACTACCAAAAAATCAGCTGTCAGATGGGATTTTTCACAGTCCTATCCTAATGAACCTAGATATCGGGAATATAATATGTGACAAACCACAGGAAGAGGCCTTCTTGCCTAGGCCATCATGGTGTAAATCAGATGTGAATGATATTGATATGTATAAGCAAAAGGTTGATACCTACCTTAAAGAGATTGAAACTCATGAATGTATCACCAATTGCTCAGACAAGTTCTGCAGGTCAGAATCGCACAAAAGTGATATTGAAAATTATTATAACAGCCTTATTGATGTGTTACTGAAATCATCTGATCATATCCCAAAAACATGTGCTCCACAGGACAGTTCCAGGATGCCTGGTTGGACAGTATATGTCAAACCCTTTAAAGATACATCCATGTATTGGAAGCGTATACATGACAGTCAAAAACCGAATGTTTCACATTTTGTTAAATATATGATGCACACTTCGCGTAATAATTACCACTATGCAGTGCGTAGAATTAAGAGACATAGGAAAGTTATTGAGAAAAGCAATTTTATGAATGCCATGTTGCAAGCTGATAGAAAATTTCACAAAGAAATTAAGAAAGTGAAGAAACAGAGAAAGACAAAACCTCAGTCAGTAGATGGTCTGACTGATCCACAACTTATTGCCAATAAATTTGCTGCATCTTACCAGACTCTTTTTAATTCCTGGTCAAATGATGTCAATGTCATGGATTCCTTGTGGCAAAATGTAAATAATGATATTTCATTTGGTAAAGAAAATGATAGAGCTATATATACTCCTGATGATATAAAGTCTGCAATAGATTGTCTAAAGAATGGTAAACAAGATGGCATTTATGATTTGATGTCAGACAATTTTGTGCATGCTCCAGAATGCTTTCACAGCTCATTATGTAAATTTTTCAATTCATGTATTGTACACGGTTTTGTTCCAGAGAAAATGTTAGTGTCTACAATGATGCCTCTGCCAAAAGGTGGCTCCAAGAGTGATACTGTCTCTGATAACTATCGTGCAATTGCACTGTGTGTTCTGTTTTTAAAGATATTCGAATATTGTATTTTGAATGCTAATCGAGATAAACTCTTGGCCAGTGGCTTACAGTTTGCCTACAAATCTGAGCACTCTACCAGCCAATGCACCTGGCTTGCAAAGGAAGTCATATCATACTATAATAAGAATGGTTCTGATGTGTTTGCATGCCTGCTGGATTGCTCAAAGGCTTTTGACAAAATTAAGCATGACATATTGTTCAAAAAGTTACATGAGAAAGGTTTACCCCCTCTGACTATTAGAATAATTATGAATATGTATATGAATGGAAGTGCTCAAGTCAGGTGGGATGGCTGCACTTCTGAAAACTTTTTAGTAACTAATGGTGTCAAACAGGGGTCAGTAATATCACCCTTGTTCTTCACACTGTATATTGATGAATTGATTGACAAACTAAAAGCAAGTGGTTTTGGTTGCAAAATGGGAAATTTGTATTATGGTATTGTGGTATATGCTGATGATGTATTTTTATTATCACCCTCTGCATATGGTTTACAGAAAATGTTAAATATTTGTAATCAATTTGCTTTAGAAAAAGGGCTACAGTTTAATGCTAAGAAAACGCAATGTATTTTATTTCATCATAGGCATAGAGATAATATGACAGCAGGTATAAAACTGAAACTAAATGGAGATGTGCTAGACTGGGTTTCAGAAGTCACTCACCTCGGCCATAAATTTAATTGTTGCTTGAATTTTAGAAAAGATGTAAATTCAAGGAAAGGTGCTTTCATACATGTGTAAATGAGATATGTACAGAATTTGCTTTTGCACACCCCCAGTGTCGTATGAAATTGCTGCAAATATATGGATGCAGTTTTTATGGTTCTAGTCTATGGAACTTTGCTAGTCAAGAGTTTTTATCCTTGTGCAAAACATGGAACATTGCCATTCGAAGAATTTATAAATTGCCTCAACAGACTCATTGTAGGTTTTTACCACACATTTCATTAAGTAACCATGTCAACCACATGATAAAATGTAGATTCATGAAATTCATAACTGATAACATTCAATCCAAAAACATGTATGTTAATTATGTATCAAGAAAATGTTTTATTGATGCTCAAACATCAACAGGTAATAATGTGCTTAACATTTTTCAAGAATATGGAATCAATTATGCCTTTCTAGAAATGCCATCTGAAATTAAACTTGAAATGTGTAGATATTATGATTTTGAGAAGGTAAATAATATAAGTAATGAAGAATGGAAAATTGAAATGATATATGAGTTGATAAACTGTTTGCAATGTATTTCTTTTAATGGATTTAGTAAGGATGAAAACTTAGTTTTACTTCATGATGTATGTACATCATGATTTTATCATATAACCTGATCTTTTTTAATTATTGCCATGAATGAAATTTGTATACTGTACCATGCTATGTGAGTACGAATAAATGATATAATATAATTGATTTTCCAGGTTTACTCTAGTAATCTATGTGCACACAGTGGTTGAGCATATATGATAATTGTTTATGAAAATTAAACAATGTGAGAAATGGTATATTTTTGAATAAATGTGTGTTAAATGGTATGGAATCAGGATTTGATGTTTTGTGTGAAATGGTCTAGAATCGTGCCTCTAATTCGCGATAAATTGTGTGAAAAGGGTGTATATTTCGAAGTAATAGACCACACAATATGGGGATTTTTCAAATTTGATTACCACGCATGGTAGCACTGTTCCCCCCTCAAGTGACCCCCCGGGATTTCTTATCACGCCTCTATGAAAGATATTCAGATGGCGACACCAGTTTAGTCGTCCAAAGTTATTGTTCATTCACTGCAAACGAGATAGTGTCGTACTAATATGTATCCACGACACCTAATGGCAATCGTACCAAAACCTAAGCGAGATGCATTGTTTGCGCATATCTGTCCCACAGATTCATTTCATTTATGATAACAAGATAAAAAGATATTTTTGGTGATAAAATTACACAATGATGTGCCACTGCACGAACAATAGGACCTAGCAATTAGAGTAAATAACAAGATGATGTGCCACTGTATAAATTATAATACTTAAAGCAATAATGTCATGACAGTTTATTTCAAACCTTCATAGTTTAATTACAAATGATTTAATCAAAAATTAAATAATACGAAACTTATGGAGAATATTAAATATTTTGTGGAAGCATTTCCCTTTGGCTATGTATTTCATTTAAATATCCCATTATAACTCTGATGGATTTTGTATTTTTGTTTTTTATGTTTTTTTCCCTTTATATTTCTCAGTATGACTCATAAGGTGTATGTTCAGCATTATTCTTGTCATTTTCTTAGGAACGTTAATGTGCTCCTGTCTGCAGACAGGACACGCTATAAAAAATGTTCATATATTTGACATTTCATTCACATCCCACTTGTCTGCAAGACAATAGTTTTAGGTCAGACTATATAATTACATCGGAGTTAAATCACTTATCTCGACTAATAGGTTGTGCAATATTAATGGATAATCCCATTTTATATTATATTATGCATCAAAATTATGTAGTATTATTCCTGAGATGTTCAACACCTAATGCTTCTCCTTTGTGTATCTCGATGCCAATACAAAATAAAATGATAGAAAGATCATCCATATAATTGTCACTTTACTTCACCACGTACCATTCAATGGTTGTAAATGTCAAGGTAATATGATGACATGAACACCTCATACATTAATGGAATAATTCTGACACGAATAGTCATTTGATCGACTATTATATATAAAATGTGTTTTTTTAATATCTGGCAGTTTGCTGGAATATTCACAAGTTGTATCTCATTAAAACCTGTTCTATGTCTCCTACTTTGGGATGATACCCAAAGTAGGAGACATAGAATGATGGGATGATGCCATTCAAAACCATATAAAATGTGCCAGTATTCATATTATTTGTGTCTTGTGTCATATCAGAGCATACATACACCATATATATATGTAAAAGTAAGTTTTCTAAATAGTAGGCGTTAGCACGTAGGAAGGCAATGGAGATGGTAGTCCAACTAAGCAAAACAAAATTGGGGATGTGTTTGGGTTGGGGAAAAAATGGCCACACATAGTAAGTATATAGTAAGTAACAAATATTATGCGACTGTATGTCGTGATTTCTCTAAAGCCAAAATAGATAAATGGGTGTGTGGTCACTTTTACTTGCCTTAAAATAGCAGTCAAATTACCATAATTCTTATCTTTATTACTACAAATATATCTTCATTAAAATCCTGACTTTGTTTGACAATTAATAGAATTATTTTAATATATTATATGTTTTGGAAATATTGTTGATACTAATTAAACCATTTATTAATACCAAAATAACAACACCATAGACCTATTTATGGAGGCATTGACACCATTTGACCACCAGTACGTGCACTTTTGGCTGCTCTTGGACGGCATAGCATGGACAAAATGAACCATTAGATACTTTGTTGTGGCAGGTAGAGTATAAGGCCATGACAAATATATGGACACTGGGAATAAGGGAGGGCTTAATTCACAATGAAAGGTTTATATTGCTCCAAGGGTTGGGAAAAATGGCCACACATGGCAAGTATAAAGTGTGATGATATATGGTGAGATGAGTTCTTTCATTACTTTTAGATGCTTGGAAATTTCTATTGGTCATTGCATTGGTCCATCTCAATATAAGCGAAATAACCGTGCAAGCAAGTCAATTTGTTACTTGAAACATTCATCTGAAATATTAGATTCAGTTATGTCAAAGAAACAATTTAAAATTCGTCTTTTCGATGAAAACTATGATTAAAATTTTTAAAGGTTTTTTAAAAATTTTAATCATCGTGGGCCGATCAAATATATTGTGTTTACAAAATATTTTCTTGTATTAGAAACATAATCACCTATTGTTTTAGAGATCTGAAAAAAATGCATAGGCTATCTTATTGCGCGGGACTCATTGGGATAGGCCTAGGCCCGTGCGCAGTTAGTTAGAACACAAGTTTGTTAACATCAGTTCCTCGGTGACCCAAAAGCTCGGTGATCCAAAGGTTATGGGTTCGATTTCCGACGATGTCAACAATGTATTTCTAATAAGACTTTACATACAAGCTGCCTGAATGGTGAACGATATGGCAATTCAGTGCGGCAATACTAAATTTATAACACGTAAGTCTCGTCATGAAATAACTGAAATAATGTTGAAAGTGATGTAAAACCCCAAACAAGGAAAATAACAAATTAGGCAACATTTTGAAAAATTCAACTAACATTTGATGACAGCCTTAGGATATATATTATGATTTACGCAGACAATTCTACCAACCTGTCTTTATATATGATTATATTTTGTCCGGAAATGATTAGTTAGGACCTAGTGAGATCCTTCTGTGGTCAATTAATTACTAAACTTTATGTTCTGTATAATAACCAAAAGTGTAACAAAACTATGTTCAATATTCTATATTTTCATTTCATTTAATGACTTTATGATTATGCTCACAAAATGAGTTATCCACTTTCAAAACATTTGTGCAAACTATGACGTTTTTACTTTAAAGTTGATTGCCCCAACAAGGCCAATAAATTGAGGAAAAAGGTGTTTCAAATATAAAAGGAAAACAATGGGTCACCATCTTTTCGGGCAATTGCACCTTTTATGTGTTTAATGTTACTGGAAAATAACATTTTCTGTCAACTGTAAAAGCATGGAGATCAATATGGCTGAGAGTTGGTTGAATATTACATCAAAATCTCTTAAAGGCCTAAATGTTATGGGACTAGCAATCGCATCTCCCACGTAACAACCCACACTACTGTCTGCTTCAAATATTAATCATTCCATCAATATAGACACAGAATACAACTGCTTTTGAATAATATAAGTAAAGTAAAGCTGACATTTATATTCCGCTGATTCAAGACAATGTCTCCTCATAGCAGTGGATAGTAACTGGCCAGGATTTGAAAAGGGAGTCCCTGGAACCCAAGGCGAACATTCTACCTATTGAGCTATTCGGCCAGATATATAAAGTAAAATGGTAGTTTTAAGTTAACAAAGATAATTTATAAGTCAATGGCCTTATTGATGCATAGATAAAAAAATCAGATGTATATATTTTTCATTAAAACAAATGAACATGCGAAATTAGTATCAAAGTGAGACAAGGTGAGACAAATTATTGTAAGGCTGTGAACGAAGTGTGTTCAGTACTGTGTCGAGAACATTAAATAGACAAATTAGTTTAGAGTCGTGGAGACACCAGAATAAATGACTATCCCTGAAATAGGTATCATGGGTTGATAGATAATATGATTGTTATATCTTATATGTTTGCGCCAAATATATTTTGAGGTTATGGCGTGAAAGATGATTTTGCAATTTCATTTATGAAGTTTGTATTACAATGTTATACAAGTGCATGCTCATACCTGCTATAAATAAGCTACAGCTGATCTCAATATTATGACAAAGATAACTTTCAGTGTAATTCAAGCCGAGCAAGTTGATAGTTCTGTCCCCAAGAGTTACTGTTGCCAGACTGATCCATGTGAAAGATATACAAAATTTCTAAGCATATTGTTGCTCCGGGTGATAAGCATCTTAGAATCGATTCTGACACATGCGGGAACCGGTGTAGTTCCTTCAGTTTCCCCAGATATACCCCAGTCAGATTTCCACCGATTTCATTAAAGGAATCCGAGCGATGTTTCTTTTTCTTTTTTTGTTTGGCAAGCCAGGGAACCGTGAAGCCATCGGCCGGGGGATCATCGGCTAACATCAGCCAATGTTTAGATGTTGTACAAGTCGCCGGCAACATGAACGTTGCCAGAGTTTTCACCATATTTTCTGAGGCGTTTCCACCAAATTTATCCTGGGGTTTAGAGTGCTGGATGTGCGGGGGCAATCGACCGGCAGATAACCGCATGGACATCGGTCATTGCCAGAGAGCCTTGCGGTATCCTAGCGATAGTCTCAGTGACTCCCTACCGTACCCTACAAATGTCTGTAGCATTTAATCTTGCAGGTACCATGCGGTGCCAGTGTATAATGTGACCATACGGCATATTTCAATTATCGCTAATAAGCTCTCCGGCACCCGGAACAGGGATTCTTACTTCCCGCCCAGCGTAAATGTGACAGAGGCATTCTATGATCATGTTTCCTCATCTTGCCAACAAAACATGCTGCAGAGTTCTGCAGACGGTGTAGGTTCTTTATGTCAACTGCAGGGAGCCCTTCCAGGAGGCCATCTGTATACATGGTATAGTCAAGGGAAGACGTGACAATGCATGGGATGTGTTAGGGGTTTAGCTGTTTTTTTGTTGTTTTTGTCGTTGTTGTTTTGTTGAGGTAGTGTCTGATAGAGGAAATTTTCTTCACGTGATAATGGCCTGCTTTTTGCAAATTTCCGGCTTTGTGCTCTCATGTCCATAAGCGGACTCATTAAGAGATATTATGTCAGTATCACATATTCTAACTCTACAAATGCTATGTCTAACAGAGATACTGCACCTATTGTCTACACAGATTAATATTTCTTCCCACAATATTGCTTGTTATCAGGAATGTTCTGACTTCATCAATGCATTTTGCAAGCTAATATGACTTGTCAAGAAATTTAAATGATTTCTTCTTGACTGATCCATAGCAATGTAGATTGTGTATCATCTGCGTAGATATGGCAGCTTAGCCGCACTTCGCAGTGATATCAGCCAGAGGGAACATATAAATGGTGAAGAAAATTTAAGAGAAGATACATGTGTGCCAACTTTTAAACTCTGTTTCCTGTCCATCAGGCAAGATCTGATCCATTCCAGACTATGACCAATTACCCTGCATCAAGACTCAGGCCTAAAGATTAGTATCTGATGATCAATAGTGTCAATGTAGCAGATAGGTCAAGCTGCAGTAATATTACTGATTTTCTTGTGCTTTGAGCAGTGCAGTCTCAGTACTATTATATTCTTTTAAGCAGATTGAAACTTGTCGGTTAGACAAGCTCAGGATGGGGTACCAGTTGATTTGTTACTGCTCGTTCAGTACGTTTTGATATATATGTTGGAAGTTGGAGACAGGCCTGTAGTTCTTTCCTATCTTCTTTAGGAGTGGTGCTATCAAAGCAACGTTCATGTTCACTGGTACATGTGCATCAGACAATGATTTATTTATAATGGCTGTAATGAGAGGAAGAAGTGGCAGTTATCTATAAATAGAGGAGGAATTACCATACACAGTACTCCTTGCCATCTGGTGGAGGGACAGTATTAGGTATTGGCAGTAAGTTATCCATTTCGTGATGGATTTTATCCTTTATTTAAAGGAAAAAAATCATTGAACCTTGTAGACTGAGATCATGTAAAGTAGGCATAGGGGTGTCCCCATATTTGTACCTTTAAATAATTTTAGGGTCATGTTTTTTTTTCATTCTTCATCTTTACATAGTAGATCTCTTGATCAATTTTTTATTTAGAATAATTTCAACCATCATTCCACTCTTCATCTTTGATTTGATCAGTTAACCGAGATGTTGACTTCTTATCCTATTGTGCTGATTGATGAACGCCAGTTCCTCTGTAGAGATCTAAAGGTGGATTCGATTCCCGGTGATGCCGGTGTTGAATTCATATAACAAATTCTAATCTGACCTGTCTCAAAATTAAGTTTGTAAATTGTCGTGGGAGCCTTTCAATCGTGATGATTTTTTTTTAAAGTGAGGATCGAAGTACTGTGTTGGGGCAAAATCATATGTAAATGTGGTAGCCGCGCAAGCTTTGAAAGCAGTGAAACCAAAATGGCTGACAGCTAATTGTAAGTTGCCACAAAAACTCTTGAGGACCAAACATGTAATGTCTGTAAAAGATAAATCGTTGAAAAAGGAAAAACAATATTGCGTGTAGATTCCTGGGCATAAATATTGTGACCCAATTATACAAATTCTCATGAATTGAGTCGTACAGAAATCTAATATTTTGCGAAGTTTTTTTCTTTTTTTTATAAGAATACCTGTAACACAAAGGCAACTGTTTACTTATATCACATTTATTTCTGTTTGAATTCTTAACAATTATTATTGCACATTGGCCATGTAAATGAAAAGAAATCAATCGAGTGGGGCTATTTCTTTGTCATCCTATCGAAATAAATGAATAATATTACTGCTTATTTCTTTAAAATCCAAATGTCTAGTATTTTGATCTTCAATATGTTGCTTTCCTCTTTAAAAGTCAATTGTAATTATTATTTTATGATGAATAGAAAAGGGACGGTAGAGGAAAGTGTGGTTACTGTAATTATGAACCTAGAGGTTAATACATGTACATAGGTTATCAGGTATAAGTACTGCGGGGAATGAGGTGTGATAAGGTCGATGGACTGAAAGCAGATTGGTTGTCAATAAAGGAAAGTTCTCTGGCATTCGTCCATGGTTGCAAACATTCGATATTGAATATTTAGTGCACAATATTGTCCGCATATTTCTCATTCTGCAGAAATAAATGACTAGAAATATCATAAAAATCTCCCACCCCAAATGAGTTATTTTATGAATCATGAAAAGCAGCTTATGTCATTCTTTAAAAAAAATGAGTCTTTTTTGAGCAAAGTAATATAGTTCAAGAAACATTAGATCAAAATATTTTATTATGAGAATTGTCAATTGCTCAATACATGGATCGTTTACAAAATATTTTTCTGTCCTCCCATTGCCAATCATAGTCAGAAAATAATCAGTTTAAACAGGAATCCCGCTGAATTCCATACCACAGGATTATGAAGTTAACAACGTTTTAAAAGTGCATCTCACTTTTTAAACGTTGCAGTCGCCCTCATTGGGATATTAATGAATTCTTCTCTTATACTCCACGCAGTTAGACAGGCATCATACGCCCTGCCTCCATGTCCACACTGTCCAAAGCACAAAGCAGCCCACCTCATACTCAGAACTGTTCTGCAGTACATACAAACTGTCCTGCAAAATTTCTCTTCTTCTTTTGGCCCCTCTTCCTGGCCAATGGCTCTGCCGGGTTGGTGGAAATTCTGGTGGGTGAGAGCATCAAAGTTCTTCTCCGACGCTAACAGACACGGCACCAATATTGAAATTACTACTGACAACCCAATACTAATAGATTTACCTGAAATATTAAAAAGATAACTATGAATAGGAAGTAGAATCCTCATTAATGGAAGATACATTGATCATTTCCGGCCGTAATGAGCTTTTCTCTGAAAACATGTTTCCAAAAATCTATACTGATTTGTTTATCTATATTATTTGAATTTATTTGAGCAGAATATTCATATTTACATATTCAAATATGGACCAAAACCATCTATATATTTTGCATAAATTAATGGCAAGCTGAGTTCTAGTAAGGCAACAAAGGCAAACCATATATTCGAACTGAAAGATGGCATCTAACTATAAACAGTGGGCGTATGCATCATCAGACTATACAGATATTTCATTAAGTTTTAATGGCAATTGAACAAAGCAGCATTTGTGTGTATCACGACTGGTTGTATTGCAAATGACAAGATATAGTTTCTCTTATAAGTTGGGTTTTGTCACCTGACATGGCTTTGCTCCCACATATGTCATAGGTGTTAAGTCCTGATTAAAAGTAGACAAAAATAATAAGCTCCTGACAATTTTCTTTCTTACCAACAACCATTAGTTTCAGAGGAATATAAGGAGCTTGACAGACAGAATGAATATCATAAAAATGCACAGTTAAAAAGGATTGAGTATAATTTATTATTATTCACAGATATTTTATCAGATCATCATATCAGAGTCAGCACAGGTAAACATTGTTCTTAATTACTATGATATATCACGATATCATTATTTCCATTAAAGTCCAGTTATATAACCTGAAGAATATTAACTGTGATTATACCTCCTGATATATACCCATCCTTGGTGTTTGGTACAAATACGCATGCATGGTAAATGATATACAATGTGCTTTGGGACGGCCTAAAGCATGAGTCTTAAGACATTCTTGGTCTGGATCGGTTAGGATTTCACGTAATGTATTATTCCCTCAAGATAAAATAGGAAACTTAAAGTTTTGTTACAGAAGAGTCATGGGGAATAAAAATGTTTGAATAGGGGAGGTGCGAAAGCATTCCCAACTTTTGTGCTACTGGGAATTGCTACAGCCGCGAAAGCAACGAAGTCAAGACGGTCGAAAGTTTGGATTTTCCATCATAAGCATTCATAAAATGAAGTTTTCAATCATATTTTCTTGCTTAATACAATTGTGCTCAATTGTTATTACCCATCATATTTCCCTTATATAAATTTCTGTGCTATTTGGAAGTAGATGAGTCTTCTGCTAAAATCCGATGGTTTGCTCACAATGGGGCACCTTCAGATTGGGACAAAGGAGTGATTTGGCTCACAGAGGCCTGTTTGCCCATTAATATACATTGGCACAGACTGGTGGTCGGTACCTGGCACTTTCAGCAAATCACAGTAACCATGGTCGGAGTATTTTGGGTGATTTTAATGTAAAATTGCATGTGACCTCTGTGATTTCATGGATACGTTAAGGCCTGAAGGTCTAACACGTAATGACTTGGGTATGATTATAATTGCTGCAATATAACTTCAGATGCTTTGATATCCTGCAAAACAGAGTTAGTCAATTCTCGTTGATATAGGGGCGACTACCTCTGTTAAGCAGAGTCATAAGGCACTGAGGATTTATGAGAAATTAAACAATTAACGAAATAACATTAAAGAGCGAAGAATAAAATTCATATCGACTTTTCTATTAGAAATGAAATAAAACTGATGAATTGGAGCATTGGGTTTTAATTGGTTGACAATATTAGTCTATGATTTAACCAGAAAGGTAGCATTACGGGAATAGAATGGTCTTTTAATGACACAAATGTGACAATATTGAATACATTTTCTTCGCATTTATGTGTGCATGCCATAATGGCTCTTTATAATCCCCTGACAATATCAATGGACCAAAGTCCCAATTAATAATATGTATGTAAAATATTCTCGGTTGCAAATGTTTTAACAGGCATGTGCAAAACATACTTATTTAACGGATTAAAATATGTTTGAAAAATTAATATTCTATGTAAGTTTTATTAAAAGTAGTTATATATTGATTGTTCATAATACCAGTAAATTTGCGAACCATATTCAGTCACAATATGACACAAAAGTTTAGAGAACTCTTACCTGCCATACTGTGAGTTGTAGTTGTTTTGTGACAGTGTCAAATTGGTAAAGATATACGATGGCAAGTAGCTTTGTATCTTGTATTGAGAAATGCAAACTATTAAATGAGTAAGATGTCCATGGTCCTGTGTGTTGCTATCAATATGGAATGATGCTTACTGCCGGCTGCCAGTCCTCTTTTATACAATCACAACATACTGCACTTGTCCTTTTGTAGTTAGTAAAGCTGAACACGATACAAGGGTCATCCAAAAGGTTCTGATTATTTCTATAGCTTAATATGAATATATTGATATGGTTTCTTGCCTAATCTTTCATCTCGACTAAACCGATGCTCTTCAGAAAACGACGAACATATCTTCACATTCTAGTCATGCCATCATTGACCTGTGGATTAGAGAAGTTATGTGTTAGGCCCTTAAAGCATTCATGAAACCACAGAGGTCACAAGCAATTTTACAGAGCTCGAGGTTTGGGTTATGCTTAAGTGATATGTGGCCATGAAACTGTGATACAATAAAGCTATCTCACTAAAATCAACCAAAATACACTGACCATGGTTATTGTGTTTTGATGAAAGTGCCAAGTACTCTTTTGACCACCAGGTGGCAACATGTATACAATCATGTGACCTCTATTGTGATCTGTCAGGGTGTTAGGCCTGTACCATTGGACAAACGTTAATGGACAAACAGGGCTGTATACGCCAAATCACTCCATTGTCCAATTTAGGCTGCCCCACTGTTAGAAAGACTTTACTAAGCAGGCGTTTGCACAAAATGACTGGTCAGCTAAACAAAGTTTGTTGCCAAAGTGCTCAATAGATGACTTGGATTTTAGCAGAAGACTCATCCACTTTCACATGGCAAAGAAGTATATGTAGGGGAAATATGATGGGTAATAACATTTGATCGCAAAGTTTAGGATATAAACATTAATATTATGCAAGGAAAATATGCTTGAAAACTTCATTTCATGAATGCTGTAAGAAATTTTGAGGCAATCACCTACCAACTTTCAACTACCGCGGTTTTAGTGCTTTTACAGTATGGCTGCCGCTGTCACAAAATATTCTGCCACTGTCACAAAATATTTTGCCGCTAACACAATATCTGCATTCGCCAAATGCCTATTGAACATATCAAATCCCAAAGACTATTCAGTCAGGTATATATCATCTTATGAGAAAAACATGTAGCATCATGTATATGTTAGCTTTAAGCTAACTTACCTACTTTTTGCCTTTTGTGGACTGATCTTTTCAGCATGATCATAATAAATCTCTTTATCATGTTTAAGAATTATAGAAGATTCATTTCATTGATAACAGTTAAAGGAAGTTATCGTTGCATGTTTAGGAGATATTTAGCATTTGGTGTTTAATTTTATTAATCTTTTTTTAATCTATTATCAATATATTGGAAAGGTTTTTCAGGAGAAAAAACATTTTGGTCGCACCTCGTAATACGAGCTGATATCAACAAGTCCTTGAGTATCAATGCGATGGATCTACCACAGCTCTTGTCTATTGAATGTACAGTAGCTAATATGTCAATGCAAGAACGGAAGTAATAATCACATTCCCTTTTGTGCGTGTTGGTCACCGGGATATGGATCTCGTATTCTTGTAATTATACCATAGCTGTGGTCGCTACTTGTGGCAGACTGAGGCCATTCAAATGTCGTGAATTAAATGAGCTATTACTGGCAACATATTTTGGAGTTATAAGAGATATTTCACAAGGTAATGTTTTTTTGCCAATCGTACCTTACTTTGAGGCGATTTTTAGGTTTGACTGTTCCAGCCAGTGCTGTAAAATGATATGATAAACCTTCAGTGCAGACACATCAAATAAATATGTGTATTGATGAAATATATAATTATATTATGGTATTTTCATTGTACTCTTTGTTTGTATTTCTTTTCAAAATTAGTTGATTGTATATTACTGGTACGAGTGTTTGATTCTGAAAGGACCTTGAGTATTGTTTAAGGATTGCTAGAGTCATTATTAGCTTTGAAATTTGTCGCGGAAAATATGCAAACCTTTCAATTAGGCTTCTTCATATAATCATGAAGGCGGATATTAAATAGTTCAATTTTAGTTCAAGGTCTACATGGTTTATTTAAAAACCTTATAGTATATGTATATTATATATTATATAATCCAATGGAAAAGTTTCAAATCTATGACCACAATGAAAAGATCTATCTAAGATTGATTATCTTTCAAGAAAAAGGTTTTAATACAATATTCAACAGCATCTTTTTCTTAATATAATATTATATTTTTATTTTTGTTTTTACAATTAAACTATGCTAAATGTGAAGTGCCATCATACCATACATTACATCAAGCTCAAGGGTTGGATAGATCAGAGGTCTTGATTGGAGGGTTGGATATATCAGAGGTCCTGATTGGAAGGTTGGATAGATCAGAGGTTCTGATTGGAAGATTGAATAGATCAGAGGTCCTAATTGGAGGATTGGATAAATCTCAGATCCTGATTGGAAGGTTGGACAGATCAGATATCCTGATTGGAGGATTGGATAGATCTTAGGTCCTGATTGGAGGATTGGATAGATCAGATATCCCGATTGGAAGATTGAATAGATCTCAGGTCCTGATTGGAGGATTGGATAGATCAGAGGTCCTAATTGGAGGATTGGATAGATCACAGGTCCTGATTGGAGGATTGGACAGGTCACAGGTCCTGGTTGGAGGATTGGACAAGTCAGAGGTCCTGATTGGAGGATTGGATAGATCATAGGTCCTGATTGGAGGATTGGATAGATCACAGGTCCTGATTGGAGGATTGGACAGATCACAGGTCCTGATTGGAGGATTAGATAGATCAAAGGTCTTGTTAGTGCAAGTCTTGTTAGGGCAAGTTTTAGATATTGTCTTGGCCAACATTAATTTAGTTTCATTTTCTGGTATTATGTACATGTTGGTTTGTCACCATTACAATGCTGTTCAGGTAATCTTCGGACACTGAACAGCAAATGTTGTGACTTGCATATTAGCCACATTCATGCATATATGTGTTTCTCATTCACAATATCGGGCATCTTGTCATATCAGCACACAAGTAATAACTTGAAGGTGATCAAGTATCCTGTCTGAGTCTGACCTGCAAGTCTTAGTCTGACTGTAATCCAATCTACATCTGGAAGATAATGTTTCGTTCTCTACCTTGGTTTCAATAGATTCCAAGATCTGCTTTCAGTGCAAGACTCTATTCATTGAGCAAGGGGAAAATTATGTCAGCCTTCCCCCACATCAATCCTTCTCTCACATCAACCCTCCCCACACCTCAATCCTCCCCACACCTCAATACTCTCCACACATCAATCCTCCCCATACCTCAATCCTCTCCACACCTCAATCCTTCCCTCACATCAACCCTCCCCACACCTCAATCCTCCCCACACCTCAATACTCTCCACACATCAATCCTCCCCATACCTCAATACTCTCCACACATCAATCCTCCCCACACCTGAATCCTTCCCTCACATCAACCCTCCCCACACCTCAATCCTCCCCACACCTCAATACTCTCCACACATCAATCCTCCCCATACCTCAATACTCTCCACACATCAATCCTCCCCACACCTCAATCCATCCCTCACATCAACCCTCCCCACACCTCAATCCTCTCCACACCTCAATCCTCCCCACACCTCAATCCTCTCCACATCTCAATCCTTCCCACACCTCAATCCTCTCCACACATCAATCCTCCCCACACATCAACCCTCCCCACACCTCAACCCTCCCCACACCTCAATCCTCCCCACACATCAATCCTTCCCTCACATCAACCCTCTCCAAACATCAATCCTCCCCACACATCAACCCTCCCCACACCTCAACCCTCCCCACACCTCAACCCTCCCCACACCTCAATCCTCTCCACACCTCAATCCTTCCCTCACATCAACCCTCCCCACACATCAATCCTCCCCACACTTCAATCCTCCCCACACCTCAATCCTCTCCACACCTCAATACTTCCCTCACATCAACCCTCCCCACACATCAATCCTCCCCACACATCAATACTCTCCACACATCAATTCTTCCCTCACATCAACCCTCCCCACACCTCAATCCTCCCCACACCTCAATCCTCCCCACACCTCAATCCTCTCCACATCTCAATCCTTCCCTCACATCAACCCTCCCCACACCTCAATCCTCCCCACACCTCAATCCTCCCCACACATCAATCCTTCCCTCACATCAACCCTCCCCACACCTCAATCCTCCCCACACCTCAATCCTCCCCACACATCAACCCTCCCCACACCTCAACCCTCCCCACACCTCAATCCTCCCCACACATCAATCCTTCCCTCACATCAACCCTCTCCAAACATCAATCCTTCCCTCACATCAACCCTCCCCACACATCAATCCTCTCCACACATCAACCATTCCCTCACATCAACCCTCCCCACCTCAATCCTTTCCACACATCAACCCTTCCCTCACATCAACCCTCCCCACCTCAATCCTTTCCACACATCAACCCACATCAATCCCACACATGAATCCTTACTGGAGCTTTAAGCTGATATGAGTCTGTCGCACATGCTCCTGCATTGTTGGATTCTTTTTAAATATCTATTGTTTTTTCCTAGCTTCGATAAATCTGTGAGTAATCATGGTTTGTCTTTCTGTTGTAACAATACATATAAAAAGGATATCGGAATCCCGTTTAAGTCCTTTCTATTCTGAGTTTATCAATTGAGAGCAAAAAAAGCTTTGAGAGGCAACATGTCACAAGACACTCCAGTCTGACTATGATCAGGTTTTCGGATGACTTTCTAGTGTTACAGAAAAAGATTTGTAAACTGAGAATTACATTTTTTGCCAGTTTCCAGCCTTTCCTTGATTCATACTTTATACATATGTTGACCATCACTGTTGAATTTTAAATGAGGTTTAAACTTATCTTGTGGCCACGGAAAAGTAGTTGCTATTGCTTAAAATTAACATTATTGCTTTTTTTAAAACCTTCATAGTTTTGTACCATTTACAGTACCAGGCAATCTATGACAAAATGAATGAAAGACTAGATGCAGGGTCAACTTGTCGCTAATTTGAACAAAATGACAAAATATGATTTTCTCAAAGCCAGATAGCCACCATGTCCAATAACAATAAATTTGATTAGAACATGTACATATTGTGGAGCACAATTTCAAAATAAAGTATTTATCTCCAGAATAAAAACATGAATAGCAATTCGTCCTTTTAGAACATTGACAATATAATTTTAAAAAATAGACCTGGGTTTCTCAAAACATTGTTGTCTGTACAATGCATTAATGGAACATATTGGACCATATACATACTTGGATGCATGGACAAACCAAATGATAAGAATAGGTTTAATCTCAGCCATGTGGATAAAGTATATAGTATGTATTATATTAATATCACTGTAGGGCATGAAAACGTTTCAACCACATTTCTGTCAATCTAATATTTCAAATTAAATTTAATCCATCCTTAAATTCAATACTCTGCATTACAGAGATAGCATTCAATTACTACCTCTGCAGTATTTGCCCCACATTTGATTGCATTCTAAATTTGGAATTCCATAAGTCATAAGTGCTTGCCTTGCTCACGAAAATATCAGCAAATCTGAATTGAATAGCATCAGGCAATAAATAAGATTATTCCCTGAAATGTAAACAAATTGTACACCTCATGTTGCTCAGTTGCTCATAATATTTGCGAAGAATTGCACGGCATTGTCACATCCAACTGAGCACAGGGTTAGCACAGGATTTATATAATGTTCTGTGGAACACTATTCATTTCCATAATTACATCAGCAGGAGCACAGATTTTCTGATGTTTGTACAATTTCCCGTAGATTTTGGACAGAGATATGAATAAATAAATACGGATCTGAGGCTAGGGTAAGTTATGGAGCACCAAATTTAAGGAGCAAACTTTGAAGTTCTCAAAGTAAAATTGATAACTTAATACATGGATTAAATATGTTCTCCAAGGTTGTGACTTCAGCTTTCATCCCTGAAGTCAAAATTTATTGCATTGATCAACCACTTTCAATGCCGTATCAGCTTTCCAGGTGCCCTATGCTTGGATGGTTATGCTATAACATTACAATACATACCTTACCATCAGCTTGACAATATCAGCATGAATACATTCCAGCAGTAGCCCTGGGTTAATCTCAAATTCTTAAGAATATTTCTATATCCACCAACAGTTTAGGAGATTCTATCATCAATATCCAGAATACATAATTGCCTGTCTTACTTTGCATTACACAATCTAGGAAGAGAATTAGTTCACCCGACCTAGCTCACAGTTAGGAGTCTGATAAATTAAAACACACATTGTAAAGGCCTGTTCTGCAGACTGAAGGTCTCAAACTACTCTGCATGGCGAGGTAGAGTCATATACTACTATGGTATAAATCCTGGCTCTGCTATGGAGAGTAGTCTCAAACATACCAATAAATGAAATCCATATGTTTGGATTTTTGGATCACCCATTTGCTATTTAATTGTGGATCCATATAATTTCATTGATTATTTCCTCTACTTTTGAAAAAATGAAATATACATCCATGACCTGTCAACATTTATTCACTCATTCATTATTTTTATCATCGTAGGTTGAAAATGCGTATTGATCATGAAATGATAATTTATCCTAAACATAAGATTTTAATCTCGAAAGTTTATATCAATATTTCTCTTGTACATTTGCTCATATCATTTCAAAGCAATATTAAAGCATTCATGAAACCTGGAAAGTTCCAGGTGATTTTACAGTGGTTTGAGGTATCTGAAAACAATATATGATCTTAAAATTGACATACATAGGCTATCTGTCTGAAATCCACAAAAGAACATCTGCTCTGAGAATTATGATTTATTTGTGACCACCAAGTACTTCCAGTACTGGACAGGAAGTGTGTGGTGCGACCTTGACCTTTGAACTGTCAGGGGGCTCCTAAGTCACAGGAGGTGTTGTTTCCCAATTGTCAAAATTGGAGCAACCCATTTTCTGCCATTTATTTTTCACTATTTAGAGAATGAATTGGAAGATAACACTTATCATGAATATCATGCCTTTTCTTGGCTTTCTTTTGTTGGTAGAATTTTTAAAAACGGATGAATATTTATGAAGTTATAAATGAAGAAAAATCATTATTTTCTATATTATATATGTTTGCAAAAAAAAGTTTAAAAAAAAATCTATACAGCCCAGCTTTTAAGGTGGAATCCATGCAGCCTTTGATGTCTTCCCATTCAGTGGTGTGAAAAACCCAAAATTTCATCTAAGAGGGTCAAATCATAAATTTCACTGATACCAATTATCAGCATTCACAGTTTTGCCGTTCAAAGTCCTTGTGATTTAAGGCCAAACCAGCGATCAAAGGTTTTGATGTCACTTTTTCCATATCTGGACCTTTAGGTTAAGGGGGATTCCATGCAATCTTTGAGTCATGTCTTCCCTTTTTGACAGAAAGGTGTTCACATGTAAGATATTTTTCAAATAAATAGTATACTTTCCTATAAATGATACACCGGTATCTTTCACAACCATAAGATATTTGTCACAACCCTATGATATTTGTCACAACCATAAAATATTTGTCACAACCATGACAGTTATTTCATTGATTCAAATAATATTAAAATAATCTTATGTTGTTCTGAAGTATATTCCTGGCAATAAATTGTACAAAACATCTCCAGCCTGTTTCCCAAGCTGGACAGGAGCCCAACTGGTAACTCATTAGGTGTTTACACCAGATCACAGACCAGCTGAACAAAGCTTGTTGACAAAGTGTTCAATTGCTAGTGTAGGTTTCAGCAGACAACTGATCAACTTTCAAGTGTCACAGAAAGTTGTTAACAGCGACTACTTTGGGTACTACTACATAAAAGCACTGTTTAGGGTATAAACATTCATGTTATGTAAAGAAAATGTGTCTGAAAGTAAGGTTTCATGAATGCTTTAAGCTGAGGTATCCACAGAAAAGCACATTTACCACAATAACTCTATCAAAAACATTACACGAATATAACCACAAATATTATCAGCTGTAAAATATAAAACCTTCCTTCTAGATTTCTCGGCTTTATATTCCTAAACAACCCAACAATCTATTTTGATGATGTACTCTGCCGCTAAACAATATACTGTTCTACATTTTACTTTCAATGGTATGCTCTTCTCATTTTTGCCATTTTGATATGATCTACTATATACTGGAATAATGAAAATCATCATTGCTAATCTGGATCGTCCTATGTGAACTGATAGCTCATCACATTTGAGCTATTTGAGCTTATTCAGAAGCTACTGATATAGTTTAGAAATTGGTACAAATTAATTTGAGAAAATACCTTTAATAGAAGTTCTCATATTGCGGGATATGTACAGATCGTTTGTAGCATTGTTGATTTCATATCTCCACAGAAGAGCTTTAACTTTATATTTCAACTCCATAGAGAATAGTTGATAATGTGCTGTAAATGAGTTCAGATTGACCTCGTGTAGAGGCCTATGGAAACGTTAGGGTACTCTGCATTGCACCGGTAATATTGCTAGTCGTTCAGTACTGATATGATAGAGAAGTCCTGCTATGGAGGGCAAAGTAAGGGCTACAAAACGCATCTGTGCCACTTTGAATAACAAAAAGGACAAGTTGCAAAAAGGACAAAAATATGTTTTGTTGCACCGAAAATAGTCATCTTCTGTGCAAGGCAATTTTCAATATTTTTCCAAAACCAATATAAATGTACGAGCGTGAAGTTCATTTGATATTTGATATTTGATATTTGACGTTTTTTTCAAAGTATGCCTCCAAGTATATATCTATACACACTTATAGGATATGGGTCAAAACAGGATATAAAAGGATATATACCCTGTCAAAAGCGGATATATCATTTTTATTCGCAATAAATCCAATTTTTATACATTTATAACTTAGAAATGTTTTTTAAATGATCTCAAAGACTTTTGATTGACTAATGGGGCCTTAGACATACTTGGTAGACATGTCTAGATTACGTCTAGCCCCCTCAATATGAGAGCATAAATCTGAGTTCAATGGAATAGCCCTTTTCCCCTGGCAAAGTCAATATATTCGACCAACTGACTGGTATGAGGTTGGGGAGGGGGGGGGAGAGTACTAAAAGGACTTTTGATTGACTAATGGGGCCTTAGACATACTTGGTAGACATGTCTAGATTATGTCTAGCCCCCTCAATATGAGAGCATAAATCTGAGTTCAATGGAATAGCCCTTTTCCCCTGGCAAAGTCAATATGAGAGCATAAATCTGAGTTCAATGGAATAGCCCTATTCCCCTGACAAAGTCAATATATTCGACCTACTGACTGGTATGAGGTTGTGGAGGGGGGGGGGGAGATAGTACTAAAAAGACTTTTGATTGACTAATGGGGCCTTAGACATACTTGGTAGACATGTCTACCAAGTATGTCTAAGGCCCCATTAGTCAATCAAAAGTCCTTTTAGTACTCCTCCAACCTCATACCAGTCAGTAAGTCGAATATATTGACTCTGTCAGGAAAAAAGGGCTATTCCATTGAACTCAGACGTAATCTAGACATGTCTACCAAGTATGTCTAAGGCCCCATTAGTCAATCAAAAGTCTTTTTAGTACTCTCCATCCCTCCTCCCCAACCTCATACCAGTCAGTAGGTCGAATATATTGACTTTGTCAGGGGAAAAGGGCTATTCCATTGAACTCAGATTTATGCTCTCATATTGACTTTGCCAGGGGAAAAGGGCTATTCCATTGAACTCAGATTTATGCTCTCATATTGAGGGGGCTAGACATAATCTAGACATGTCTACCAAGTATGTCTAAGGCCCCATTAGTCAATCAAAAGTCCTTTTAGTACTCTCCCCCCCCCTCCCCAACCTCATACCAGTCAGTTGGTCGAATATATTGACTTTGCCAGGGGAAAAGGGCTATTCCATTGAACTCAGATTTATGCTCTCATATTGAGGGGGCTAGACATAATCTAGACATGTCTACCAAGTATGTCTAAGGCCCCATTAGTCAATCAAAAGTCCTTTTAGTACTCTCCCCCCCCCTCCCCAACCTCATACCAGTCAGTTGGTCGAATATATTGACTTTGCCAGGGGAAAAGGGCTATTCCATTGAACTCAGATTTATGCTCTCATATTGAGGGGGCTAGACGTAATCTAGACATGTCTACCAAGTATGTCTAAGGCCCCATTAGTCAATCAAAAGTCTTTGAGATCATTTAAAAAACATTTCTAAGTTATAAATGTATAAAAATTGGATTTATTGCGAATAAAAATGATATATCCGCTTTTGACAGGGTATATATCCTTTTATATCCTGTTTTGACCCATATCCTATAAGTGTGTATAGATATATACTTGGAGGCATACTTTGAAAAAAACGTCAAATATCAAATATCAAATATCAAATGAACTTCACGCTCGTTATAAATGTCCACATTTTTTCACAGTCAGTTGGGCCTCCATTCTTTCCCTTGGGTTCACATAATTTATATACTCATATGTGTGTTAATATATACACGATGTACCAAAAATTGTTATTGTTTTTTCATCACATCAATATTTTTGACCTGAACATAAAAGGTTTAAAACCACATGTCAATAGATTCACAAAGGTGTAAAAAAAGCCATTTCCTTCCATTCTTTGTTGAAATATGCCAGTCATTAAATTATTAAAATACTAAGTTAGTTACAATTGCGGAGGGTAGTAAATTATTCCTTTATTCACACTTATAGACAAATGGTTTTTCCCTTCAAAGACGAGTCAAAGTAATAAAATGTGTTAGTCGAACAGGTCCATTTCGAAAATATGAATTATTTTCAATATACTCTGATAAAAAATTTCTCTTCATTCATTTTCTTATTTGCCGGTGTATATTTATAATTATATTTATTTAAAATTGATTTCACACAACGAGGTTGAGTCACAATGATCTCTGCAATTTTAAATAAGATAATACACTGTCCCTAGATTGCCCCTGAATGTCTGATGTGGAGGCGTCAGCCAAGAATTCTGGTATTCATGAGGCGGTGTCTGTGCACCAAATAACGTACTAGTATTGAGTTATGTTAGTGGTACGGACTACTGAGTACTGGCTTGTTCTCGTATGACCACTGATGTGGGTCATTAGAGTGTAAGGCCTGTACCAATAGACAAAGTTTCCAATGGCTGATTTGGATTTCAGCAGATTCATCTACTTTCATATGGAACAGAAAGTAGGGAAACACACCAGTAATAACCATTAGTAAATAAAGACCAATACTCACCAGTATATAGATAAAGACCAATGATAGTCATTAGTAAGTAGAGGATGTACATTAATAACCATTAGTATGTAAAGACAATTAATAACCATTAGTATGTAGATAAAAACTATTAATATCTCTTATTATGTAGAAAGATACCAATTATAACCATGAGTATGGAGATAAAGACTAATAATAACCAATATCTAATGACCATTAATAATCATCAGTATGTAAATGAAGATCAATAGTAACTATACGTATGAAGGTAAAGACTATCGTCATTGGTATGTAGCTTAAGAAAACTGTAACTTCACTTTATTATTTCACATAAAAATGTATTTTCAGAAAAAATAAGACTGATACAATGCTCAATAATATTCACTGTATCAAATTAGATTTTCACTAGATTTGTACCTGTGAGCTAATAAATATAGGAAAGGAGACGTCATATATTGTTTTTAATATATTACTTTTCCCACAAGGTTTAAGCAAAGATATATAGACGATAATAAATCAGTTGCAAATTGTGATTTATTAAGATGAAAGGTTTTTTCATATATTCATCACCTCTTTTAATTGTACCATCTCCTTTACTTCTGTGTCCCACTCAGAGGAAGACACTGAAATATTACTCTATCACACTGTTGTCAATACCTCCCACCACACTAAATATATCCTTCAAACATTATATGAAGTTTACCTAATATTTTTTGTTGTTGCAAATATCTACCTACATCTCTCTCTACCTACTCATTAAACTAAGAACAACTTTTTTTTTTAAATTTCTATTCCAAATATAAATTGCTACAAAAACTTGCAAGGGAAAACTTCCAACATAAACCGTAAATGTTTCTGATTGCACATAGATTTAGAATGGAGTCGGACCAATGCATGTTTACAGTAATGTATGTTTTACAGGAATCCGATCTCTTGCCCCTTAACTTCTACCCACTGTCAGGAGGAGGACTGGGGGCTTAGTGTAAGGCTATATCTACTATATCTACTATATCTGCTATGCACTGTGCCTACTGAAAGCCTATCTGATGCAACCTGGCCTGGGTTAATGACTAAGGTTGTGAACTGAGTAATTCAATGCAATATAAATATCTGAATTGTACTTCAAAATTTAAATATACATATTACAGCTCAGTTTGAAACAAATGAATAGGGTGAGAAACTTTTTTTTTTCAAAATCTTTTATTCTATAATACTGTTTATAGTTCAAAATCCATCATAATATTTCATCAATTTGTTAATTCTAATTCTTAAATAAGTTTTGAAGATTCATTTAAATATATGTTTGTATAATGAACACATTAATTTGTAAATAGTTATCAACTGTAGTACAATGATATTTAAATACATTATCTATTTCTTAAAAATCAGTTTTCAATACATCTTTACGTGAACATAATACATTTTCAATGTCATTGTTACTTTTGATGATTGTAATGAACATAAAACTACAGAATCTCTCAGCACTAAATATGCTTAATATTATGCAGATTTTTTTGGATACTGAATTACTATTATCTTGAATTTAATTGAGAGCATCATATAGCCATCATTTTAGGGTCCACTTAATTGTAATACATTCTAGAACTCTCTAAATGTCAAAACAAAAACAAGACCATTTATTACGCTACATGTTTAAATATAAAAAACAATGGGTTATATGCATTATGTAAGTGAGGGCATCTATTCTTGATAATATTTAATATTTAATATTAAAAATATATTCAATTTGAAATCAATGTTCCATTTTATTTAGATATTCCTAAAATCTATTTCTTCCTCGTATGACACCGACAATAGAGTGCTGAAATATGTAGAGCTATTGGGTTCATGTATGAATATAATAATTTTCAATAATCGATAATGGCATAATTTGTCATGTTGTGTGTGTGAATGATCAAATAGTTCTGTGACAAAAGTCACACAATACTTTTTTGATAATATTGATACATCAAAACTATCCTAAAATACTATTTGTTGGTTGGCAAAATAGCAATGTATACAGCAATAACATGTATAAATTCCTCATGTTAAATGTTCTTGACCACAAACTAAATAATGTTTATATGATGGAAACAATCAGAGTAAGCAAAAAGTGTTGGGAGTGCTGGTTCTGAAAGGCTCAAATTCAGGAGACAAGTACACCCCAGTATCAAAGTACTGTCCAGAACTATTTGTCAGTGTAGTTTATTGATTTGTCCACAAATTTGATTCACTGTTGTCTTCATCTTGAAATTTGAATTTGCCATTTTGAAAGAGAGTATTAAAGCATGAATATAAGACATTGACTCAAATATCTATTTCTCTGTGCCAATCTGGCAGGACAAGCACAAATACATCACGACTGATTTCTTTGCCTCCCCATACTGCTTATAATTACTTCTGCCAACCTTTTTGGCATTTTTGTTTACTCTGAACATTAATGCTAAACATGTATACAGCCACATTCCATTCTATGATATACATTACTTGGTATTTCTGTACAATTATATTGTATGTACTAGATAGCGTCATTTAAGAAATTGACATACAAGAAACATACTAAATATAAAATCTAATCTGTGTATTCTAAACATATGTTTGTCTTGAATTTTTCTACATTTGTAAGCCCATTTGTGTGAAATTCTAAACAGTTTGCAAACTGATGGTTGAACGAAAAAGAATTCATTAAAAGATAAAAAAAAATATATACAAACTTGAAAAGTTATCAGATGTCACAAAAATTTGAGATTGCATTCCTTACATTAGGTTGAAATATACATATCTTTCACTATATCTTGCTTTACATTATTAATAATACTCTAAATATTATTTGATGCATTGACTCAACATTGTGTAGATTTGACAGAAAACTTGTATAATAAGTCAATGTTTTTTTAAAGAGATCATATTCTCATCATACATTGAATTCCTCAGTCATATATATATAATATATATAATATATATATATATATATATATATATACTTTAGTGGCTGAGAAAGTTTATCTTTGCCATTTAATCTGCAGCTGCTTTCTTGGCAAAGTTTGTGAGTGATGTAGCCTCGGAGGAAATGTTGGAGAACTCCACAGTTTCCTCTCCGCTGTTTTCATCTGGAAATATAATAATGTTGAGTTATTTTTTATCCTTCCATACTGAATGTCTCAATCTTTTCATGTAAATAAAATGCCGTTTTGAGAAAACTCAAAATTCTCTGTCCAGAATACAAAAATCTATACTTGTTTTGGCAACATTCTGTATTGGAACAAGTATAAATATGTTAGCAACAAAAACTGTAAACATAGACATTCATTTTAAATAAATCCAAATATAAACTAAAATAAATAATATTTAATATGAGAACAGCGCAACAAATTTTTCCATTTAAATGGAATGTTACTTTTCATTCCACTCAAAAGCTGTTGTATGAATACAAAATAAGTAATTTAATGTCAACAAATTCTACTTTTGATAACTCAAAGTCTCCCTTCCCATTATCGATTAAAAGGTCAATATTTATTCTGAGTTCATATATACCCCTTCAATGCCCCTGCCTCAGGTTGGTAACAGTGCAAGTGTGAAGCATGCAAAACTACTTTTGTCGCAATCATACCTTTCAAAATGTTAAATGTTGAAAATTTTGAAAAGAAAAACTTTTTCCTTGAAATCAATATTATGTTAAATTGTCAATTCTGTCAAGACATTCCTTAACATTGTCATTATAAGAAAATACCAGTTTTGAGAAATGTCAGCCTCCATCCACTATTAACACTGGTAGCTGTATGGGAAGTGGAAAGTAAGATCATGGCACACAGTCAAGTGGCAGGATCCTGCATCTAATGACCAATAAATATTGCCTTAGCAATGTTATAATGACCATCAATAGTTGAACTGTAAACATGTGAATCTGAGATTCATACAAAATATCTGGCTTACCGGTAGTTCTTCAAATCTAGCCAATGTTACAAGTGACTTTATAACTCCTGTACATAGAATTATTTATTTTCTTGGAATTGATTAGTTTCAGTAATTCAATATGCATGTATCATTGAAATGAATATTAGGAATAATTTTTATAATATCATTGACATCTTCAATCATTTCATACCAACAGAAATGTACGAGCTGAAATATGAAGCTTTTCTATTTGTTTTCCTGTGAGATCATGAAGGTCCAATGGATACATCTATAGATACAAAGTGAACAGAAAGCAAGCTTTTTCTGCTGCACACTAAAATCTTCAAACTGCCAGCTCTGGCAAAGACCAGGGTATAAAAAGGGTTTAACTTTTTATTTTTGGAAATATATTGTATCTTTGTGTACTGCCTCCAACAGAGTGTATCTTTGTGTACTGCCCACAATATAGTGTATCTTTGTGTACGGCCCACAACACAGTGTATCTTTGTGTACGGCCCACAACACAGTGTATCTTTGTGTACGGCCCACAACACAGTGTATCTTTGTGTACGGCCCACAACACAGTGTATCTTTGTGTATGGCCCACAACACAGTGTATCTTTGTGTACGGCCCACAACATAGTGTATCTTTGTGTACGGCCCACAACACAGTGTATCTTAGTGTACGGCCCACAATATAGTGTATCTTTGTGTACGGCCCACAATACAGTGTATATTTGTGTACGGCCCACAACACAGTGTATCTTAGTGTACGGCCCACAATATAGTGTATCTTTGTGTACGGCCCACAACACAGTGTATATTTGTGTACTGTCCACAATATAGTGTATCTTTGTGTCCTGCCCACATTATAGTGTATCTTTGTGTCCTGCCCACATTATAGTGTATCATTGTGTCCCGCCCACAATATAGTGCATCTTTGTGTACTGTCCACAACGTAGTGTATCTTTGTGTCCTCCCCACATTATAGTGTATCTTTGTGTCCTCCCCACAATACAGTGTATCTTTGTGTCCCGCCCACAATACAGTGTATCTTCGGGTACTGTCCACAACGTAGTGTATCTTTGTGTCCTCTCCACATTATAGTGTATCTTTGTGTCCTGCCCACATTATAGTGTATCTTTGTGTCCCGCCCACAATATAGTGCATCTTTGTGTACTGTCCACAATGTAGTGTATCTTTGTGTCCTGCCCACATTATAGTGTATCTTTGTGTCCTCCCCACAATACAGTGTATCTTTGTGTCCCGCCCACAATACAGTGTATCTTCGGGTACTGTCCACAATGTAGTGTATCTTTGTGTCCTCCCCACATTATAGTGTATCTTTGTGTCCTCCCCACATTATAGTGTATCTTTGTGTACTGCCCACTACAGTGTATCTTTGTGTCCCGCCCACTACAGTGTATCTTTGTGTCCCGCCCACTACACAGTGTATCTTTGTGTCCCGCCCACCACACAGTGTGTCTTTGTGTCCCGCCCACTACACAGTGTATCTTTGTGTCCCGCCCACCACACAGTGTGTCTTTGTGTCCCGCCCACTACACAGTGTATCTTTGTGTCCCGCCCACCTTTCTGAGATGACTTACCTGTGTCAAGGACTGCCATGTATTTGTGGGAAGGTGCATACAGCACCATCAGGCAGATCACATAGAGGTTCCACATTCCATACACCCCTGAAACAGCAAGCACACCCATTAAACATGCATCACATGTATTTAACAAAACAATTAACAAACTTGAATTTGCCACTCTTCATCTTATTAATCACTAAGGTTAGAGAGCTCTCAGGTTAGAGAGCTTATAAAATGATGCTGTGTGGATCATTCTGGTTAGAGATAAAGAAAATGTGCTACACAAAGGAGACAAGAACTAATATGTTGTGGAAGTCTATCAGCATGGTGTGATAATTTTAATGTTTTAAATTTAATGTCTCTTGTGCAGGAGTGTCTAAACGTGTTCTACAGTGAGTCACTTTGATATCTATATTTCATATTTGAATTCTTACAGAACTATTCTTTCCATATTGATCAAAATTTATTATTCCAGATCTGTTGTTTGTGATGGACATGACCTTTATGGAACAAAGTAATGTCACATCATAACACACATATATAGCTAAAATCAATCTGGCTAATGCAAAATGTCAGCCACACAGCAGTAAAGCTTAAATCAAGCCTCTTCTATTTTTTTCTGAGAAGTGTCTGAATATCTGACTTATACTTGGAAAAACTAGATACCTTGAGGCATATGTTACAAAAGGTACTGTAATAATATGTGGCATCAATTATAATGGTTTACATGGCTGAAGCCAGATTCCTTAATACTATATACATTGCAGTAGTTGATTTATAACCTCATGACAGCTTTTTACTCTGTGCTGCAGTCTCTTAAGTGCACTTGCATTCTGTTGTGTGATCGTATTCATTGATCGTATTGTTAAATTTTAAATCAAATTTTAAAACTTGCAAGACATGATCTTATGACCTTGACCTAACTGCAGAGGTAAAAAGGTCAACATGAAAATCAGGCCACATAGGTATGACAACAATCCAGGAATTTTCGGGAATCAACTTTGTTATTTGAGGAATAAAAAATATCTGTCAGATGGAAAAAAATATGTTCTATATTTTGCCAATGTTCATAAAAACAACCTGATGTGTTATATTTTATTTACCTGTAAAGAATGCTGATGTATACTCCAGGATGTTGTTTTCTCCCCACTTGTAGTGTCCTTCACTCACTTGGCTGATGATGAAGAATATCACTGTCATTGCAGCACAAAGCAATGTACCCATCATCAAGAACTTGAAGCGGAATATCAGGCCCTACAGTAAAAGAATTACACACACTTGTACATTGTAAAGAACCAACACACATATAGAATCTGCGTGCATCAGATCAGGTGCACAATTGAGAATTTACAAATCCCACGATGTTCAAAGAAGTCAGCAGAGCTAAAAATTACGAAAGGGTAAAAAATGTCACCTCTTTATGCCAGAACCACAAATGCCAGTATGTCTGCACTGTAATAGTATGTCTCCATTGTAAGCAGTCTTTTTATGTAAATTGTAAATTGAATATGAAATGTCTAGTTTTGATCACTTTTACTTATCATATGATGTTTATGAATTTGGGGTGCTGCTATGTATCTATCTGGCTGCTAAATGGGAAGCAGCCAATTAGGCAAAATAGTTACACCATGATACAGCTGATTTGACACACACAGATTCGAGAAATCACTATTTGCATTTAATACCAACACTGATATGAAATAAGTTGTGTTGAAATGACAAAGTATGAATTCTGCATATATAAATGAGAAAATGACAAATTTTCCATTTTATGTATTTGTTATTTCTCGGAATGTTTAACTCCCCAATATAACTACTTCTCCAAATCCCAGTACCATCTCTCAATACCCATTACTATTCCTTCCAAACTCTCAAATACGCATTACCTTCCAAACCAACTACCTTCTTCCCCTAAACCCACCTCTCCCAAAACCAGTGCTACCTGTTCAATACCCATTACTTTACCTTCCAAACCAAATATTATCTCTCCAATACCCATTACTTTACCTTCCAAACCAAATATTATCTCTCCAATACCCATTCCTTTACCTTCCAAACCAAGTATTATCTCTCCAATACCCATTTCTATACCTTCCAAACCAAATATTATCTCTCCAATACCCATTACTTTACCTTCCAAACCAAATATTATCTCTCCAATACCCATTACTATACCTTCCGAACCAAGTATTATCTCTCTAATACCATTACTATACATTCCAAACCAAATATTATCTCTCCTATACCCATTTCTATACCTTCCAAACCAAGTATTATCTCTCCAATACCCATTACTTTACCTTCCAAACCAAATATTATCTCTCCAATACCCATTACTTTACCTTCCAAACCAAGTATTATCTCTCCAATACCCATTACTTTACCTTCCAAACCAAATATTATCTCTCCAATACCCATTACTTTACCTTCCAAACCAAGTATTATCTCTCCAATACCCATTTCTATACCTTCCAAACCAAATATTATCTCTCCAATACCCATTACTTTACCTTCCAAACCAAATATTATCTCTCCAATACCCATTACTATACCTTCCGAACCAAGTATTATCTCTCTAATACCATTACTATACATTCCAAACCAAATATTATCTCTCCTATACCCATTTCTATACCTTCCAAACCAAGTATTATCTCTCCAATACCCATTACTATACCTTCCAAACCAAATATTATCTCTCCAATACCCATTACTTTACCTTCCAAACCAAGTATTATCTCTCCAATACCCATTACTTTACCTTCCAAACCAAATATTATCTCTCCAATACCCATTACTTTACCTTCCAAACCAAATATTATCTCTCCAATACCCATTACTTTACCTTCCAAACCAAATATTATCTCTCTAATACCCATTACTTTACCTTCCAAACCAAGTATTATCTCTCCAATACCATTTCTATACATTCTTAACCAAGTATTATCTCTCCAATACCATTACTATACCTTCCAAACCAAGTATTATCTCTCTAATACCATTACTATACATTCCAAACCAAATATTATCTCTCCAATACCCATTACTTTACCTTCCAAACCAAGTATTATCTCTCCAATACCCATTACTTTACCTTCCAAACCAAATATTATCTCTCCAATACCCATTACTTTACCTTCCAAACCAAATATTATCTCTCCAATACCCATTACTTTACCTTCCAAACCAAATATTATCTCTCCAATACCCATTACTTTACCTTCCAAACCAAATATTATCTCTCTAATACCATTTCTATACATTCCAAACCAAGTATTATCTCTCCAATACCATTACTATACCTTCCAAACCAAGTATTATCTCTCTAATACCATTACTATACATTCCAAACCAAATATTATCTCTCCAATACCCATTACTTTACCTTCCAAACCAAGTATTATCTCTCCAATACCCATTACTTTACCTTCCAAACCAAATATTATCTCTCCAATACCCATTACTTTACCTTCCAAACCAAATATTATCTCTCCAATACCCATTACTTTACCTTCCAAACCAAATATTATCTCTCCAATACCCATTACTTTACCTTCCAAACCAAATATTATCTCTCTAATACCATTACTATACCTTCCAAACCAAGTATTATCTCTCTAATACCATTACTATACATTCTAAACCAAGTATTATCTCTCCAATACCATTTCTATACATTCTAAACCAAGTATTATCTCTCTAATACCATTACTATACCTTCCAAACCAAGTATTATCTCTCTAATACCATTACTATACATTCCAAACCAAATATTATCTCTCCAATACCCATTACTTTACCTTCCAAACCAAGTATTATCTCTCCAATACCCATTAATATCTCTCTGATACCCAACAATTTGGATATGAATATTCTCAGTTTGCATTTAACCCTGATCACAAGTTCAGACCAGGATGTGAGATAATGCGTTCACTGGAGGCCATTGCGTTGGGACAGTTTCTTTTAATAAAAAAAGTGAAAATCTGAATGAACTTTTCATGTTTCTGGGACTAATATTTGTCCTTCAATGTCTGGCTAGATTTTTACACATTTTTATTGTGCTTGGCTCATACTATCTTCTCTAAACAATGGCACTGGAAATAATACCACAAGAAATTGGCAAAAAGTAACATGTTCACAAAAAAATAATGCACAATGATCACTGACAATTGTAATTATACATGGAAATATACTCATGTTTATACTGTCATTGTTGCTGGAGTACTATCATATTGCACACCAGTAAACCAACTTTAATAACTCTGCCTTCCATTTAGTTAATCCTCCCAAGGATCATTTTACATATATGTGTGTCCAATATCTCTACAGATTGTTCTCCATCTTAGCTCTCATATTACACAGATTTATATTCAGGAATCCTGTAAATTTGAACACCCCCCTATGATACAATATCACTGCTCTTACTCATGCCATCTATGGGTAAAATATACAATGTATATCATTTTGATTTGGATATGGTTTCTACCTAAACAATTATGATAATAGTAGAAAATTTAGGTTGTAACATTTCACCTGAGCAATTTCAGGGCACTTGCTAATTTGATTGACTAATTTTGCTATTCATACATGGTAGGCCTTGGCACTGAAGGTATCAAGTACTAAATCTGTAATTTCGTGTATAAAAAGCATATCCACATACAAACTTCATGACATGTTGAAGTTTAACATAGAGTAATAAGATATGTTGCGATGAGACAGCAGTTGCACTCACAGCAGAGGTCTGTCTGAGCCATATGCTGCATGTGACAGGTAAACACGGGTAGCGTGAACTTTCTTTGACCTCAGAGCAGGCGCTAAGCAGGGTAACACTGTTTGACATCATTCTGGCACTATTCAAAGGACAATACCTTTCATGACGTCACAAGCATATTGCCATACTCTTATGACGTCATTTTACCTTTCAGTGCCTCTATGATCACACTCCACATAAAAATGATGCCAAGAAAGAAGTGTGCCTTCAAAAGGGGCTATATAAATTAGGTTCCTGTTCAAATAAATTTTACAGACACTTACTGCTGTGACTCAACCAAAACAATATATAGATATGAAAGGCAAATATCTTTATCATTAATTTATAATACTTAGATGTATTTTTCCAAGTCCCTGCTGAGATCGGATCACATGACCTTTAAATGTAGGTCAAGGTCACTAACAAACATTAATTTGAAATACCAGTAAGATGGTCCACAATTTGAGTATTCTACCTGTATTTTTTGTCCACTTGTCGAGTGCAGAAGATTTACAGAAATATTGTCCCATGACCTTAAAATATAGGTCAAGATCACGAACAAGTCACCATTTTGAGACATCAATAAGGTGCACCCATGGGTCAAGTATGGTAAAGCTATCTTTATTTGTTGTCACCTTACCACGTTCAAAAAAGATTTCAAAGATCTGGCACCTGACCTAGAAATATAGGTCAAGATCACTGAGAAACACACCATATCAAGATCTACAAATGATGCATTTATGATTTGAAGTTTAAATATTAAGAATTAATCATTATATGTCACAAAAGGGGAATGGCCCCTCACAGTTCCCTGAGAACTAGAGGAATGTAAAAAATTACACAGCAAAGATCACACAGCTCATCAGTTCATTATGCAACATATTGTTCATTACCCTAACATCAAATCACAATGAAAAATTTCCCTTTTAAAACCATTCTTTTTAATAAATACTAGACCATCTGTAGCCTCCCCAAATAATCCTGTTACCAATTAATTTATACATTTTATTTTTCTTTTCAGTTGTTTAGTGATTTGTCTCTTATTTATTCTGAGAAAGCCACCTATGCGAGGATAGGCTAATTGTGACATAGATCAGACCAACATTATGAGAGAATTTGTTTCTTAGCCATCTGTGCGATGTTGAAATGTAGACATGTGGTGATCATTTGTTAGCTGCTCTCTGGTTGGTTGAAATAATTGCCACTGACCGCCACCATTGTCTTGACTGCCGTAATTGGTCAGTGAACCAGTTGTTCGTGTGGCACTCACTCATAGTATTATTATTAAGATAAACTTATACCTATTAATGGCTGCCAAGATAAGCCCCAGAAAATTTGTCAGTTTCAAGGTCTTTACACAAAGGTCAAAGTTCAAAGACTAATGTAAAATATGCAAATTGGCATGATCTTGTACATATTTCCCTTATTTGTACATATTTCATCCTGTACATCTCTTATGAACTTCTATTCATGACGGATGAGAAACTGCATGGACAAACTTTGCAGTCGAAGTTCGATAGTTCAAGAGTCGAATGTCACCCATTTCCATTAGGCTTCTAACATATCATCATAAAACACACACACACACTGACACCGATACCGACACACACAGACACACACACACACCATCATCATAAAATATACACACACAAATATAGATATTGATATAGATTTGGCACCATTTTTCTATACCATTGGTAGAATAGTGTCCCAAAAATGATTGGACTATAAACAGGATCAAAAGTTAAACTCACTGAATAGTACTTTCTGCGGGCTTTGTTCATGTGGGGGAGAGCTGTTTTCTTGGCACTGATGTTACGGAACACCTTGAATATCATGTAACACAGGAAGATAAAGTAACAACATGCTGAGAGTCCTGCTAGAATGATGAAGGCAAGCTGTATGGCAGTCAAGGAAAACACATCTCAAACAATTGGTCAACTTAATTTCATTCAAATTTCATCTTTGTTTTTCTATAGCATTATTATTTTCTCCTCCATCTCCTACATTTTCAAAAAATTGTAGTAGAAAATATCTTTATATCTTCTATATTTGTTTGGAAAATGAAGAGCTAATGACCATATGATTTGTGCAATCATAGAATTGGCTGATAATTGATTTGAATGGTACAAATAAATTGTTATCAAAATTGCACCCATTGTCCCCGATTTCGTCATGGGCAGTCATTAGTCCTGAAAGAATATAACACTCAAATAAAATCCCCATATGAAGATTTTATCTTTTCTGGATTAGTTAGAGAAAATCATTAAAAGATGTTTCCATACATTTCATACAGCTGTGATCCTCTGTATGAAGTGTTCCAGTTCCCCCTAACATTAATGAGAGATCCCTGCAAAAGTATCATTATCATAATCACCTTGTTCATTACAAAAATAAAACTTAATACTTTAAATTAGGAATAAACATAATATCCTGAATTCTCATTACATAATTAATCTGATTATGATTAGGAAAGTAACAATATCTTTGTTTCAAGGATACAGCAAGATTATTTCCAGTCTCGGTTACCCAGATACTGTAGAAAGGATTAGTCAACTGAACACCCCTGAAAACAAAAACCATATTTAAATCACAATCATTTGTTATCTATTTTGAAGGTCTCTATACCTGTGTTACATTAGCTCACACAGTATCATGTCCTTTTCCAAATCTTTTTTTTAAAGTTTTTAATCATGACCAAGGTTTGATACTGTGCAGTGTATGATTAATGCTTGTTAACATGTTGAAAATAAAAGTATATATGCCGAGCCGAAGAGCAAATGTGTTGTATTGCTCTTACTAATTGTGTGATAACAATGTTGATGTAAATATTTTCTTTTAAGTTGTGTAAAATTTCAATTTGGGTATGAATGTGAGCAAATCCTCACATGTTACAGAGATCAAATATCATTATCTCACCTTTCACACATTTCAAAAACGAAGAGGCAGATGCAACCAAATATGACACCAGACAAATGACGCCAGTACAGCACAAGACGATTCCTCTCAACTTGATCCTGAAAATTTCATTCAACAAAGACATCAAATATGCATCATTTTTTCTGATCTCAAATATTCTGCTTACTTGCAAAAACAGCCTCGTTAAGAACTCAGTGATAGCTAAAAGACTTTTTCAAACATAGACTAGTGGCCTTAGAGCTATGCTGATCTTTCCTTTTTTGTAATTTTGTTACGATTTTGTTCTGAAAACTGCCTCTTAAATGATCATTTGAAGCCTTTTCCAGAGCTGACTTGAGTAGATAATAATTTTGACCAATCAAAATGCTTGTTACATATTGAATTTGGCCCCAACTATTAGTTTGATTCTCTTCGGCTAAGACTGAAAATGTTATTAAAACATAAACCCCTGGGTTGATAGCTATGCTGAATTAAATGAAACCACATGAACTGTGTATCAAGCAAACTTTCTATGGGCTCTGCAGGCCAATCAAGTTGCTTTTCACCCATTTATAAGATAAACCCTGTCATTGCTCACTTCCTTCGAAACACTGGGTGCTTCAGAAATTCAGTTCTCTGGTTGCCTACCTTATTCTTTGCCATTACAAACTATAATAGGGTCCCAGTCCAGTCATAGCTTGTGACAATTGGCTCATGATACACTTTGAAATGTGGATGTTGAAGATAAATTTCTGATGTTGGTTGGCTGAATGTCGGATTTGTCCGATTTGGGTCAAAAACTTTTAGTGAACATTGAAAACACCTTGTGGTTGCCATTCATGCCCAATATCTAGTATCTCCAGTTCATCATTCATGAGATATGGCCTGCACAATAATACAAAGGTCAAGGTCACAGCTTCAAGGTCAAAGGTCAAAAATGTATATGGTATTCGACACTGTTGTTATATAACAGATCTGAACTTTTTATTCACTTTTAATAGTTGAGATGTTGCATGAACACAAATTTAGAATTCAAGGTCAAGGTGTCAAGGTCAAAAGCCACGACTATATAAGTATGACGAGGCACAGCTATGACATTAGACATTTTTCTACATACCTGGACCAACTGACGGACAGACATTTTCACCATTTCTACAGCTCTCCCTGACAACTCCGTGATAGCTATTAGATTTTTGAAAATTCATAACAAAAGTGACAAAAATCTCAGGCTTGTGAAAAATATATAGAATTAGTTCCACGAAAATATAACATCTTTCCCACTAATTGCCAAGAACTCTGACCAGTAGTTTCAGAGTAGGTCAAAGTTGGCAGACAGAATGACAGAAAACTTCTCCCCCTCTCAGTGGAAGCCATGTTATGCATAGCTATAAAGGGCAGAACGTAATAAGTAAGAACCACCTGGAGATTTCTGGACTATATTAAGTGTGTCACTTCTAGAATTTGTGATAAATCCAAAAACTTTGATCAAACTATGTGGCAGTATATAATTCATATCTTCTTGACTTGAAGCAAAAACTTTTAACATTAAATGTCATACCACGTAAAATGTTGTGAATGCATTAGTGAATGAAAGGTTTCTTAATGGCAGATTGACAGGCTATTAAAGGCCAATCACTGGAATACAATACACAAGGTCTGGTTAAATCCATTGTTTTGAATTTAGATGATAGGTGAATCTTGCCAATCACCAGACAAGACATAAGATCATTCACAAAACTCCTATAACCTGATTTAATATAATTTTTGGACATATTTGATGATACAATATAACAGCAAAAATGTTGCATCAACTACTTTCTGGGCATACTTCATCAATAAACAGGTCAATAAAAAAATGCTCAAGTTGATACGAAGGTATCTTACCATCATGTGTTCCCCAGCAAAGATGATCCAGAAGCAGAGAAGGACCCCATAGAATATACCTTGCCTAATGTCTGAGAGCAGCAACATGTATGGCATGTCAAAGTGCAGCGTCAGCCACTCCAGTGGTACTAAAATAGTAAAGTATAAGTTAGTTTAGTAAAAACACTTAATATTTGTTTTATGAATAAAACACTACACAAGCCACACAATACATAATGAGTTCATATTGCAATAATTAATGTGTAATGATGATAAAATTGTGAAGATTTATTGGGCAGTAATTTGTGCATGCATAAATTAAATGAATCTCTACTATAGCTTTTTTAATCCACAGTTACAAGTGGCAAAGGAGGAAGTTTCTAAAAAGACAAGGCAACTGATGGACCCCAGATGCTTCCACCAGTTGTTTGTCAAAATTGTGGCAGGGAGATACAGTGAAATGTCAAAATCTCTATGAAGTCAAATGTGTTTCTGTAACTGATATATGTTTACACCATATTAGATGTTTTCTTGTTTTTTTTGTGTGAGTTATTTTGGTGTTGACAGAAATTTAACACTAGTGGCAGACATATTAAAGGTATTAAGCATCAATTCTATTATTTGGTGTTTTTAAAAGCTTTGCCACATATGAACATAATGACAGATTGAAATTATAATAGAGTAATAAGATATGTTTCTATAAGACATAAGAGTTGGACTCCCAGAAAAGGCCTGTCTGAGTCATAAGCTGCACGTGACGGGTAAACACGGGTAGCATGAACTTGACCACAATTGAGGCTCAAAGTAGGGTAGCACTGTTTGACGTCATTCTGGCACTAATTAAAGGACAATACCTTTCATGACGTCATAAGCATATTGCCATACTCTTATGACGTCATTTTACCTTTCAGTGCCTCTATGATCACACTCCACATAAAAATGACGCCAAGAAAGAAGTGTGCTTTCATAAATGGGCAATAGATTAGGGTCTTGTTAAAATAGAATTAACAGGCAAACATGGGGATGCATCAATAAAATAGTAAATAGACATCAAAGACAATTACATTTATCACCAATATGTGAATTTTAAACGTTTTTTTCAAAATCGCTGATTAATCCCTTTAACACATTTGACCTGTTTGAGATCATCCTATTGTAGACCTTTATTGGATGCATTTGCGATAAAAAAAAATATAAATTTTGAAGTTTTTGTAGCAAGACGCACACATGCACAGGCAGACAGGGCCCAATAATAATAATAATAATAATAAAAATTTATAAAGCGCCAACACCAGACAAATCTGTTCTGGGCGCTGAAATACCATAGCTCCCACATCGATCTGGCTACAGAAGCTAATTTTCGTGCTTTTATCATTTAAGTTATCAATCTTAATATTACTAAAGTACTTACAGTTCAATAAACTTAGGGCCAGTCCGAGAGTAAACAAAGTCCTAAAAAAGACAAGAGAAACATAATTTCATAGAGAGGACACAAGAAGATGTAGTTCTACGTCACATTAATTTGACCTTTGTGAAGTGATTAATATATTATATGATAATACTTATGTTATTAAATAAGATATTATTTAGGTGTGGCACAATGTAATCACTCAATAACTTGATGCTTTTATGTGGCTGGATCTCAAATTGAATAATACAGATAGAAAGGTTAAACTAGTATGTATGAAAGATGTTAAACAAGATAAGATGCTGGACCTGTATTTGAATAATAAGCAAGAAAATACATTCCAAACTATGTGTGGTTTTCATGATAATAATAATAAAAAATAATGAAAGCTTTATTCATGGTAGGTAACCATTCACATTCAAGTGATTTTCAATGGGCCATGAGCAACTACTTTCCAGTACAGTACCCAAGCTGCAGTCATATTTTGTATAGAGAGAACAAAAAAATTCTGTAATATTATCAACTCAATTAGTTGATTGACAAATGATAATAGATTATGGTCTCGAGAAGTTGTTTGGATGTTGGCTTATCCAAGAGCGAGGTGCACTTCCACTAATGAAGAAGACCTATGATGGCATTGCCTATTTATAGCTCACATTTAATAGGCTCACAAGCTAAATGCCGGGTTATTACCATGGTTACAGTAGTGAAAAGTGGAACAGAGGCAGATAGGATATCCTTCCTGAGAATTGAGGATATACTGCAACAGCATTAATGGTATTGTCACTGCATCAAGGATATACTGCCTCAGTATCAAGGATAAACTGCCTCAGTATCAAGGCTATACTGCCTCAGTATCAAGGATAAACTGCCTCAGTATCAAGGATATACTGCCTCAGTATCAAGGCTATACCGCCTCAGTATCAAGGATATATTGTAACTGTATCACGGATATACCTCCTCGGCTTTAAGGATATACTCTCACTGCATCAAGGATATATTGCCTCGGCTTTAATGATATACTCTCACTGCATTAAGGATATGCTGCCTCAGCATTAATGATACTCTCACTGCATCAAGGATATACTGCCTCAGCTTTAATGATACTCTCACTGCAGCAAGGATATACTGCCTCGACTTTAAAATGATACTCTCACTGCATTAAGGATATACTGCCTCGGCATTAATGATATTCTCACTGCATCAAGGATATACTGCCTCGGCATTAATGATATTCTCACTGCATCAAGGATATACTGCCTCAGCATTAATGATATAATCTCACTGCATCAAGGATATACTGCCTCAGCATTAATGATGTAAACTGCTGTGATGATTTCTTCATCATTTGCCCTTGTTTTTCTGTGCTTGTAAATAATATAAGTCAAAGACTTTTTGAAATTTTGAAACTTGTGACCACATGACTGACATGAACTATCAAGGAGCCTATTAAAATGGAAAGGTCAGTGCTTCTATCTCACTCAAAAGCTAGTGCACACATGTTAGAACATAAATCTTAAAACTGCAACAGATTTCTTACTGATATTTGATCTTTTCAAATTCTGTTATGTATGTCTTAGGATTGTGAAGAAACTCATAAAGATGGAATAAAAAATCTAAAAGGCTCCATAAAATGACTCGGCTTTGTCATTTATTGAAAGCTAAACACTGCACCTTGGCAGTGTGCTGCGTGAGTGGGTGGTACATACAGACACTTGACATAAAGGTGGTTGCCCCTATCATATGTGTGCAGAGGACCTTTTAGCACTCTTTGTATCAAGAGTGGATGGCATTCTTATTTGTTTTAAGAAATGAAAACATGTTGTTTAAAGGTAATAACCATTAATCATATAACATTGTGACATATTGAAGTTTAACATGGAGCAATTAGATAAGTTACAATAAGAAATAATGGTTGCAATGTCTGCAGAGATCTGTACAATGTCTGCAGAGATTTGTGCCAGCCATCAGCTGCATGTCATGGTAAACACGGGTAGCATCTGTATAATCCCAGATAAGGCTCAAAGTGGGCCAATATATGTTATGTGGGCCAATGAATGTTAAGTGGACCAATGTTTATCATGAGCATACTGTCATACTCTCATTATGTCATTTTACCGGTACCTCTCATTGCACCTCTGATAAACAGGCCTTGACATAAAGAGAAAAATGTTGGTTGCCCAGTTGTGCCACTAGATCATGAGAACTGGTGGCTGAAGTTTATTAGGATAATAGGATGCATGATACAATAAAGAGCATTGTATATCAGGCTGTGCAGTGACTAGTGTTTTAGTGGAGGTTACTTGATCAAAATTTTTTAAGTCCATCAATCGTGAATATCTATCAAGGATTAGATAAAAATTGAGGTAGTTTCGGTCACTAAAATATCAAGAATGTGGTTACCCAACTGGGCCACTACAACAGAGCATTCACTGGCCCAAACAGAGGATCTGGTGGCCCTGGCCATTGGGCCAATGCATATGTCAAGGCCTGGATAACACTCCACATACAAATGATGCCAATAAAGAAGTGTGCCTTCAATTAGGTTCATGTCTAAATAAGTTTTACAGTCAATTATTGGAACTCATTTTTCAAAAAGTAAACAGACGTGAAAGGCAAATACATTTATCTCCAATTTATGACTTTATACATTTTTTTCAAAGCAATATGTAATTTCTTCAAGATCTGATATCATACATTTACAGTATCATAGCATACATGGTTCTATTTTAAATAGTTCATCTCCTACGACGGTGCATGCTGTGCATTGTGCACACCTGCATGATTCCAGAAGTCAGCACACAGTCAAGGCTGAAATCAATCTCATGTCAAGTGGCCGATATCTGCAAAAAACGCTGTCAAGCTCCATCACATGACATGAACTGATTCCTCGGATATACAATTTTACAGTAAAGGTAGCACGCATATGATGAACACAACTGTTTCAATGCAGCACCACCTGGTGTTGTGTCAGGGCTAGAAAACACCAGATGTCACTTGAATATAAAGTCCCTCAACACGACCAAAGAGAAATCATTTCCACAATTCATTCCGATGTGATGTTCATGTGTTCATGTTCAAATATTGATACACACATTTAATATGAAAAAACAAACATTTATGATCAAGGCTTACAAAGATGGGATATTTGTGGTTAAAATATGAGACAATAAAATTTCTTTGACAAGTTGGTAACAATATTTCAGCATTGATTTCTTCACACTCTTGATGTGTATTCTCACAAAATAGAGCAGAATATATCTACATATCTAAATTTAATGTTTGTGTGGTTGATGAATATCATTACATGGGGCTCTCTATAACACTGTCTACAAATATGCGATTACTTTGGTTTGATAGCATGAAATTAATGTGTCCTTTGTAGACTGAGCGTGACCTATAAAATGACGTCATGCCATATGAAGTGACTCTTATTGGCCCATACCATGAAGCAAGGCGCGATAAAAACTGTTGCAATGATGAAGGGAATGTTTCATCTGACTGAATAAATAATGAGCGTTCAGTTTGCATGCCTATTGGAACCATAAGCACGAGGCCAGTTACAGGAGGGAGGAGGCAGAGTCAGTAATAACAGGCCTGGCATTGCTGGGTAGAATATCATCTAAGAACTAATAAATATATAACTAATTCACTTCAAATAAACTACCGTATTTAATTGAGGTTATTTTTCTTGAAAAAAAACAATTTCCGAATATAAGACGAGTTGGTTTTTCTTGAGATATCGGCTCTGCTACCATTCAAGCTTCAGCTGAAGCTTGGCGGTCATTTTAAAAGTGAAACTTAAATATGCTTACGATATAAGATCTTAGCAGTCTTATACACGAGTAAATACGGTAAAACGTAAATACGATGTTCGTATTTTCAAAATAACGGATATCAGACGTAGCAGGTCGATTTTAATTGCGTTTTAAATGATAAATAAAGGTATTTACCCAATATTGTCACAAATTGTTCGAGAACAGAACAAAACCATCAATCCATTTAAAACGCAATTAAAATCGAGCCACGTGTGAAAGCATTTCTGTCCAAGCGGGAAGACACGACTCAAAGCAGTGGAGACAATGACGAAACGCAAAACTGTGAACGCTGATAATTGAAATCAGTGTGATAACAAAGTCGAAACAAAGCGTTAATTGCATTTCAAATGATCTGCTAAATAAAGGTATTTACCCAATATTATCACAAATTATGCATTTCGTCATTGTTTCTACTGCTCTGAGTCGTGTCTTCCCGCTTGGACAGAAATTCGATGTGCGGAACACGGTAAATTTGATGTGCGGCAACACGAAGAGAAGCCAGGGATCCATCGTTGCGCAATATATTAAATTTTTCAATGCGAGTTGATACACTCCATTTGTTTTCGCGCCAAAAATAAGAGCTTGTCCCCGTCACTCCCGCTTTTAAAAATGACGACCTCGTATTGCGTAATGCATTTAACTGGATGAATGGTTTTGTTCTGTTCTCGACCTGCAAGGCATTTATTGTGCTAATGTTGGGTATATACTTTTATTTATCATTTAAAACGCAATTAAAATCGATCCACGTGTGAAGGCATTTGTCAAGAAGGGAAGACACGACTCAACGCAACACGTGGTCGCAATTTTGACAGGCGGAAGTGACGGGAAGAGGCTCTTGTTTTTAGCACGAAAACGATTGTTAACTCACATTGAAATATTAATATATTGCGCAATAATGGATGGTATTATTCTGTTCTCTACCTGCAAAGCGTAATTTGTGATAATATTATGTATATACCTTTATTTATCATTTAAAACGCAATTAAAATCGATCCACGTGTGAAAGCATTTCTGTCAAAAAGGGGAAGACACGACTCAAAGCAAGGACGTCACGTACATCGTATTACGTTCTACATCGTGGAGAAATTCTTGCGAAAAATAATTTGTGATAATATTGGGTAAATACCTTTATATATCATTTAAAACATATTATTTCGAAATGCTTTGTTTTGACTTTGTTCTCACTGATTTCAATTATCAGCGTTCACAGTTTTGCATCTCGTCATTGTTTCCACTGCTTTGAGTCGTGTCTTCCCTTGTTGACAGAAATGCTTTCACACGTGGCTCGATTTTAATTGCGTTTAAATCGATTGATGGTTTTGTTCTGTTCTCGAACAATTTGTGATAATATTGGGTAAATACCTTTATTTATCATTTAAAACGCAATCAAAAAGGGAAGACACGACTCAAAGCAGTGGAGACAATGACGAAACACAAAACTGAACGCTGATAATTGGAATCAGTGAGAACAAAGTCAAAACAAAGCGTTTTGAAATAATAGACCAATAATATTGGGTAAATACCTTTATTTATCATTTAAAACGCAATTAAAATCAATCTGCTACGTCTGATATTCGTTATTTCGAAAATATGAACATCGTATTTACGTTTTACCGTATTTACGTTTTACCGTAAATACTCGAGTATAAGACTGCTCTCGTGTATAAGACGACCCCCTAAGCATTTACTAAGAGTTTTTGGAAAAAAACCTCGTCTTATATACGAGTAAATACGGTATGTGTAATCAAATAAATTATTTTATAATTTGGCTCAATATAAAATGTTCTTAAATTTCAACATGAAAAAATTTCTCATTCTTGTTATTTCCAAATATGTTCGCTGCACTTTGCTATGATTTCACTATCATATCATACTCTCTGGTTATACTGTGAAATTTGTTTGATATACTCCATGTTTTTTATCATTTTGAAACAAATCCCCTCATCTCTCAATTGTTAAGAACTATTCAATGTTGCATCATAAATGTATGAATTTAGCTAGTTAGGACTTAAATTAAAATAACTATATGTAAAACAAAACAGGAGACACAAGAGATGCACCTCTGTGCCCCCTGAGACAAATGAAATGAATACTTACTGTTCCAGGAGAAGCTGAGGTCGTTCAAGCTGAGTGATACGGCGCCAGAACCATGACAAGATGGCGATCACCACTGGAAACATCGCGGTCTTGATGGCCAGCCATACCTTGGTGAAACCACCATTCTGATGAATCACCTGCAAAATAAGAGTAAAAACTTACTGCAGCTGTACATAGTTCATGCCCTCTGGAGAGTTTATTTCCAAGCACAGAATTTTCAAAGACCTTTCTGATTACTTGACACTACCCTGACTATTTGACACTAGGAGGTGAGCTAATTCATGCAGATTGTTCAGTGAAATGTCAAGATTCAATGGTACGATCATGTAGAATTTCGTAGTGATGTGCAACCAGCAAAATAAGGAAAAAGGAGGACAGAACATTGGAAAATACTTTTTGATGAGGTGTCAGAATATATGTTTTTTTTGGGCTTAACCCAGCAGCACCAAAAGCAGAAATTTCCAACTGCCAGCAAGTCACTTATGGGTTTACACACTTCAGACAATGTCAAGTTTTGCTATAGATGTCAGGCTTATTTTGGTAAACATTTTAGATCTATATCCTATATGTGTGTAAACTTACCACAAGCCACATATCTTTTAGAGCACCAATGTTTAGGTTCACTTCCTTCAACTCGTGAACAGGCAATCGTATATTGATGAGATAATAATCATGATGACAACTTCCCAACTCAAAGAATGCTAAAAGGTCACACTGCATTGGCCATTTGTCCTCTTTCTGAAAAGCACAAAATCGTATTAAAATATGAATAAACAAGTCAAAATTATCTAAATAAAAATATGATATGCTCAGATGATATGTAATATAAGAATATTATTTTGTTACTTTGATAAATTTAAGGCAGTAAATATATAAATATATTCTGTGAATTATTTATGGCTGGCCACATAAATTTTTTTAATAATTTTCCTTTGCATACCCAGAATTCAGAAATTCCTTAATTTGTTTCTTTAAATGATCTTACAATGTTACAACATCATGAATTGAATTATTACTGTGAGCCAGGGAGACTGCAACTAAGACAACACATAGCTAAGGCAGTAGTAAAATAAAGGATACACCACTTTACTATAAGCTCCTCAACATAATCATTAGAAAACAAAAATCTGTCTCCAAATACTCAAAGCACCGGGCTTCATCATTCTTACACAAAGAACTGAACCTTGTGTGAATATATATTACAAGACAAACAACCGATATTTCTCATGCATAATTGTTATTATAAAACACCAACCTTGTCCTTTCCATCAGTCTTATATTAGAATTGAAAGACAGAAAGGGAACTTCAGATAAAGTTACATATTAAGAGTATCAATTTTATGCACTTTTTAATATGTCCATTTCTTACATGACATTTTTTAGTTTGTTTTTGTTTCATTCTTTTATTATTTCATGATTTAATCAAATTATTAGAGGAGTACATGTTATTCAAAAATGTTTAGAATATTTAAAAGTGCAAAAAAATTAATCCATTCACTCTTGTGACTTGACAAGTGATATTTTGTTAATAAAATGTTACTCAATTATAAATTATGTTCAGAGATAAATTGCAACCAATTAATTCAAAGATTAGTATTTTGAGATCATGGTATCATAGTCTATCACAAATGCTCCATTTCCACACAAAAAAAACAACTTTTGTTTGTACTTTCCATACCAATCGGTACATTTGGTTGATGTTCATTAATGGAAAAATATTTATTTACACAAATAAATATCGATCTGCCAACAAAACCTTTTTTATTTTGGCTATCCAAGTGCAAACAAAAATATTTTCTATTTGGCTTCAATAGAAAATAACCCACCATATATTCCAATAATAACCTTCAATTCTATAGTTCTGATATATTACTATCACAATTTAGTATGTGATACTTACTCTTGTAGCATTGCACTGCAGTCTCCTTTCCTCCGTTGATCGAACAATTTCTGTCCAGTTGGCATATGGAGTTGAGTTGTCACGGTAACCTAGCCTTGCATCCATTGTTAACATTGCATTTTTTGCTGAATAAAAAAGTGACAAACAAGGCTGAAATCAAATTTAATATGAAACCTTCATTTTTTTTTTCTTTTAAAATTAAAGATACATGTGTTCTTCAAGGTGTTATTGTTCAAAAGAGAAAAAGGTAACTGAAAAAATACTCACAAAAAGGTACTTTTTCATCATAGTTGATATCAACCATCAGTACTGATATGAGGTGTTGAAACCATCTTGACATGGAGAGCCACTGGTACTCTTTTGGCAAGGGGATTTGGAAAGAAAACACCACCTGGTTGGCTGTGATGCCCTTTTGTTGAATTATGGGGTCATCCAGGTCACTGACTGCTTCGCAGCCTCCAGCCTCCAGGGGGCGGGGATAGAACCATGCATCTTTGTGCCGATGGTTGCCCTCATCCAAACATTTCGTACCTAAGACCTGCTGTACATTGGATGGGGCCGGAGCTTCAAATACAGAAAATGTTAACAATTATCATCTACCATTAATAGAGTGACCTGATGTGATTTTACGAATCACCAAATAAATATTTTACCCATTTGGTTGACATGGTAAAATAGATTGTAGATGCGAAGATCCCGAGTAATTCTCACTACTTGATTTTCAATACTTGTGATCCGCCAGATGTCTCTTGATTCATTCACAATACATTCTTGGATAGGGAATAGCATTAATATTCTGATGACAATGCATGTCCCAGAACAAAAATCATTAGAATCAGTTTGGGAAACTTGAAAAGAATAGAAAGACTGAACAATACAGGTACAATAAACTGATTGAAATTTTGTGACATGTTAATCAACATTTTTTTTACTTCTGTGAGCCACAATTGCATGTCTAATAAATTAACCAAATGTATGACAGAATTTTTAACACACCAGGTAACAGCATGTCTCACTCGAACAGTGAGAATTACAACATGATTTTCAGTTTGAACTAAACATCTATACTCTCCTACACAGAAGTTATTTTTTAAAATCACACTGAAATAATCTAGTTATCTACCAGTTTAACATGACCAAATGGAGTAACCTGATGGGCAAGTCATGTATGTAATGGTCAAGTCATGTATGTTAATTTTCAACAGCCAGCTCAGGTCAGTGACATGATGAAAAAATAATGAGACATATTTGGTATTATCTGGAATAAAAAAAAATTTAATCACATATTTTAACTATAAATGGAAAAAGGGCCTTATTGAGGAAATATCAAATCAAACAATAGTTTTCAATGCAATGGTGCACGTACTGAACCAACCTCTCCTTTAATATAAAATTTTGCTAAATTTCTTTAAATTTTGCAAGAAGTTTAAATGATATTGTTCTATTGGTTGTTCAAATCATACAAATAACAATAGTGACAAATAAGAACTTAGATCCAAATTAAAATATTGTGAATATATCTCCATATGTCAGAAATACATCTTCAAAAAAGATGTGTTTACAACACATTTTATATTGGGATTGGCCATCTTAAAGATGTCCCATCATGAAAAACATCATCGGTGAGCTCCAAACATGTGCTTCTGGCAATCATGTAACCAGGATGTGAAATCTTCCAAATTTATCATTTATCAAATCACATGGTGAATCCACACTTCAACTTTTGTGACCAGATATGACCTTGAAAATGTGATCTAATAAATATGTGAACTTTGCTGCTTTTGGGGATTCAACTGAGATAAAGTCTGTGGCATGTTTGCTGTCAATATGAGCATATTACATGGTTCTAAATTTTGTGAGGGCGAAGCCACTGGAATGTAAAATTGCACTGTGAAATCCTTGGCATTTAAATTAAGCACATCTCAGTGCAGACAATAGGAAGCACTTGACTGTGAAGTCTTCTGAGAACAAATTAGTCATGTCCTTTATGGCACCACTGTCAGCTGGCTTTGTGGATTTATTGCTTAATTACCAATCAGAATACAGGATTTGTGAAGTGAGAAAGCCTCCATGGTAATTCAGCTGGGAGACTTGAATCACAGATCTGTGCAGTGTAAACTCGGCATAAATCACTTTCCAAGTAGACGCTGCTCAGTGTTTCCAGGGCCAGGCCAGAAAACATTCTGATGAGAATAGTTAGCATGATTTATCCTGACACTAAGATACACTAATATATATTACTTTATGATTAGACATATACAACACTTTTGAAATATATTGCACTGTTAAACAGTTAATATTGTAAATCATTCTAAGTCACTGTAAAAAAAATTCAACCCAATATCTCTGAGTTCAATCAGGAGAGGTTGAACTGTAAATATGAATGGGAAACTGGGGGTTAAGTTATACAGTGACAGGTGGAATGAGTACAGTAATTCATTGTGTTTTGTGGGTCTATTGATATGATATCAGTGACAGTACAATCTGTAAGTGTTTTTGATAATGTTGACTGATCTGTTCTGTCAACATCTGATGAGCTTTGAGCAAATAGTGTGAGGCCACTTCTCATGACTGCCTAAACTTGTCCATATGCATAGATATGGCGGAAACTACAATATTTCACAGAAAACTCATCAAATATTCCAGGCCTGCATAATAAAATTACTATCTGATAAGTGATCAATGTTGCGGTTTTCTTGTGAGTACATCAAAACAAAGAAACAATGGAAACAAATATTTCCCCATCTAAAATTGTAATGATAAAACTTGTCAGTTGGTTTCAATCTTCCCATAAATGTGGGAGAAATTGAAGGGTTAATTTCCATGTATCTCTAATTACATCTTGCATATTTCTGGTTTTCTTATCAGCATTTGTGGCCATCAAACTGGAATTGAGAATAGTAAATGGCCTCGCAGACTAATTTTCCAGTGTCAGGTTTAATCCCTTGTGGTAGAACAGGGTTGGCTGGGTGGGGGTACATCAGGGCAAAACAGGGAGGGCAAACAGGGTCATTATCACAATTTCCTTTTAAAATTAATATAATAGATATAATTGTTAAAAGGATTAAAACACCACTCTGTATTAAAATTAAAATCTGTATTAGGACCCCCTATTCAAAAGGTGAAAAAAGTGCTTGCAATTTCTTGAGTGTTAGATGTCAAAATATAAAGAATTGTATTTTCTCAAAATATAAAAAAAATGCTTAAATTATTACCAAAACAGTAGAGTAAAAAGTTTCAGTCATTAAACTCAAGTCAGAGAACAAGGAAAGTGTAATCAGAATGGTTTGCATTGTTTGCATTGTTAGTCTGTTCTGCATACACTTAACAGTCTCCATTTCAAAAGCCTGGTTAAAAGTGTCAAGAAATCACTGTCTGATTTGCAGCAATGCACAAAATACACATTTCCAGAATCTGACAGTTGCAAGCAAGTATTGAAGGAAGATGTTGCTGTAGGCTATCCCTGCCTTGCCTGCTTTGCTTGCCATACCGGGTGGGCTGGTACGCAGGGCAGTTAGGAGGGGTGTGATGCGACAATCCCATCTGCAGCCTCATCCATCATCCATCACGGGGGTCTGCCCAGACACCAAACAACTCTCCTATGAAATCAGCCAACCAATATGCTCCATCAATAGCCAATATCTCTCATTCTGAGTCTCCAGCAGTGTGTTTAATATTGTTGCCAGTGAAGTTTTCACTAAATTACCACGGACAGACAGCTCTATATAGATCAGGATATCAGTATTGAGCATTTGTTAATATGATGAAAAATGTTTTTTTGGTCAAATACCTCTTGAAAATATAATTATGGCATGTTTATTATTCATTTAATAAATTCTTTATGATGATTCATTCCAATGGTTTTATTTAGAAATATTTCCAGCAATTTTTCAAACATATTAAACTGGATAAATGAGGAAGATGTCATATCACTTCAAAATATTTCTGTTTTCAATTCTTCAGAAAGAGAATCTTTTGGAATTATTCACTCAAGCATTAATGTGGAATAAAAAAATATCCTTTTTATTCAACGTGTTTTTCCCACATATAATTCACCATGAAAACACTGAAAAAACACCAGGCCAGTGCAGTTAATTTTGTTATCATAATCACGTATGCAAAACAATGTTAGGGTTTATCTTAGTCGCGATCAAGCTATTTTATCAAAAAAGATTTGACATTTAGAGGCCATTAAGATTGAAGAAAAATGTTAGTATCTATGGCATGGCCCAAATTTCGATGATTTGGTGAGCACGATAGTAGACAATGTGAGTATCATTATCTGATTGTATTGACAGAGATTCATACCCCTTTCTCATGGGACCAAGGCAGTGTTTACAACGTCTGAGTAGGATGGTATCAGTCAACTAAGCAACATTTATTTTTGAGAAAGAATTTTCGCTCTAAAATATAATTGTGGGTTCAGAGAAAACACAGAGATGCAGCAGGATCTTGAGTGAAGGAGGAGGAGGATTCTCATTATATTGACCTTTTACCACTACTCCTCCTGACAGGTCCGTGCTAGGTGAATTCAGATGGGTTCATTCCCTAAATTGACTCAGGATAGACTGAGGCCTACATGAGATTGTTTTATGCCAAGGTAATGATACACAAGATAAATAATCATTTCTAGACTTAGCAACCACCCCACCCCCAGGGTTGTAAGGAGGGCATTAAGAAAAGATTCACTATTGAAAATAATTTAAATTCCACCCTTCATTACCTTGGAAAAGAAACTTTCCCTTTCTCCACTTCTTCAAGATCATTCAGTTTCTAATTAATCTAAACCACAAGTGTCAAGAAAATAGTGGATTACTTTTATCTAAAAATTGCTGCTAACAAACTAAAAATGCAATCAAGATAGACAGCAAAAAAGTAACAATCATTGATAAGTCAAATGAAATCTTAGATAGATTTAGTGATATCCATATTCCTACTTGACTGTAAAAGGATATGTATAAACCATTTATTCAAAGCTTGTGTTTTGTGGCAGCGGGATATGCGACTTTTGACACAGTATCCTATTGAATGCCATAAAACCTGTCCCATTGAGCCCATTGAGTGTGTGTTCAAGTACAATCAAGCTGCCATTGAATGGTATTCTATACAAAGTAATTCCCTCTCAGGGGTGACTCAGAAAACATAGCAAACACTTGTACCTCAGCAGGCTGTCAATCTGAGCCTTCTACCTTCACCTGCCTCACTATTTCAAACATACACCTGTATCAGTGTACATCAAGTAAAGCTCATTTGTAAACTCGGTAAAGCTTACTCTTAATTGCCTCCAAATGGGATCCGGATAAATTGCTATGTTCATACAACACCACTGGCTATTTTGGCACATGGCCCAGTGGTTTCAGCCAATTGTTTTCTGCTCTGACAAAAGAGTGGCCACTCTAATTGTTCCTACGACACAGCACAAGGAAATATTGTTAAACAATTATTTTTTTTTACCTCAAAAGTACTCATGGCTTTCGTAACCTGAAAATCAATTTATTTTTCAATATGCCTCAAGCCAAAAAAAAGTATTATCATTCTTAGACACTTTCAAAGTCACAGCATATATATAAATAAACCCATTACAGATGATGAAAATATAATTTGATTTTGATCCCAAATGTAACATGGTGAAGTTGATTTCAGGTGGTTGAGATAACATTTTTTGCACAACTATGAGATTCCAAGATGGAAGAAATGGTATCTATTTCATAATAAATGTTATTGTAATAGACTCCAGGTAAAATAATGATATTTTGTCAGATGATATCAATTACTAATACAAGCTGCAAAGTGCACCCACAGAGGTGAGAGGTCATGTGTTGTCTGCCTCAATATATTGGGGTAGCCATCTGGAAAATTGACCCACATCAGTCCCATCACACTCTCCACTCAAAAGAACACAAATTATAGGCATTCACACTTTTTAAATCTTAAGATTCAGAATGTATAATTAAATTTCCAAAATGATTTGACTGGCATATATAATTGAACAATATCTGGCGAACTGGCTATTTGTAACATGTTCATTTCCCTTTGCCTGTTTTTTATTCTTCGCATAACGTTATTGATTCCACTATCGCTATTTGTTTTTCCATAAGAATTGGCATACTTATTCATGGCAACAATCCAATACACATCAGCGATATTTTTCCTAGCATTGGTGATTCTGGGATGGTGCACACAAGTTAAGTAGTGACCCAGTCGGCAAAGATGAAAGGAAATTTACCAACCTATGAGGCCTCCGAGAAGGAAGAATGTCAGCTGGAGAAGACACAGGATAACTCCTAAACCAATCAGTTTTCTGTTGCTCAACGTCTCTAAAACTACTCCGGCCATGTCTATGAATGTTCCTAGTGTTCACCGTGATGAACTTGGAACTAAAAACTGTTCAGATCCGCCAAATTCTTGATGTTTATGGAGACCTCAAGTTTGACACAGTTTAACGGCGATCTCCGCGGGGCAACACCAGAGTTGGGCGAGTCTATTTTGGGGAGCAGGGGCGATAGCCCGTGTCTGGTATTCCAAACTTGTCCGATAAGAGATTGTAAAGCGGCCAGGGCAGATAAGACGGCTGATCATATCCTCCAAATTATTAAAAGATACGAAGCAAAACAATTAAATTACAAATTGTGACTTTGGTTTTATTGTCCACGAGGATTGATTTCCTTTCATACCGGTTTTGCCATTAAAACAAAAAATGTTACAATTGCACTGTATTTTGGGCACAATAAGGCCAGGGAAAATTGTCAATATGGAACAAACTAATTCTCAGAGCAATGGTGTGACAAACGATAGTTCCCAGCTCATAACTTTAACTTTAAAGAGAGAAGGAAATATATCTATCTCGCTTTCAAACTGCATGATAATTTTGTCACACAGGTTCAGATCATTTTAAAATTTACCTACAAGATGGACCATTAATCATTCAGGGGGTAGAGAAAAGTGAAAAAATAATGAGAACGCTAACATTGAGAAAAAAAAAAAAAGACTCGTTCATCTCTGGAAAAATATTGTTCGAAGGGTTGAAATGGAAAATGTATATTTCAGTTAAAACCTTTCAGTTTTAGAATGCAAAAAGCAACCATAAAAACACCGGTCCATGGTCATAGAACTGTGCTGATCATTGCTTTTCTGTAATATTTGATCAATTTTCTGAAAGTTGTTTCATATGCATAAATGATTATTTAAATTCTTTTCAAGAGCAGATGATAATTTTGACCAATCAAATGTATGTTAAATATTAAATGTGGCCCAACCTGTTATATCGATTCTCATTGACTAATATTTGTAATGTTATTCAAAACGGCAGCTCTTTGGCAACTTAATGATAGCTATTAGATTGTTGAAAAAAAATTAAGAACAAAATGGGAAAAGCCTAACATGAAATAAATAGAATTGGTCCCCTGGAAATACAACATCTTTCATACTTTTTCATACTTTCATGAACTCCACCCAGTAGCATCAAAGGAGATCAAAGTTGACGGACAGAATGACAGAAAGTCCCCCCCCCCCCCCCCCCCCCATCTCTGCAGAAGCTACAAGTATGTTGGCATATCAGCATAGCTCAAACATTTGGCCTTGCTTCGCTCTGCATATCTCCGACATGTACAATTTACCCAATGCATTTAGACTAAGAGGAATAATAAATTATATTGCTCTCAGATGTAGGAGACCATTTCTTCATGCATGAGCAACAAATACAATTATCAACATACCTTTTAAGCCAACAAACACCCTATTCCCAATTTTTTTTCTAAAAATATTCTTATCTTTAGCTCAAGTTTATCTTTAGCTCAATTATAAGTGGAACGCGATATCCTGACAGTGACATTCACTTGATGACAAAATCTTAAATACTTTTTGCTGATGAAAGTGTTTAAACAATTTGTGTCTTAATGGGGCTGGCTAATTGGTAGGGCACAAAAGCTAAATTTCACAGAACTGACAACACAGTTGCAAATATAGGCTTACCCTGAAATTTAAAGGTTTTAAAATTCATAATTTAGCAACGCATTTTTTAATGTGAAACTAATACATACTAAGAAAAGTGCAAATGTCCATTAATGACTTCGTTTGGTCGCCCTCTGGTGGTTGATGTAGATATTTTCCACCAGGTGGAAGCGAGTAGTCGTGCGCATGTCTCATTGCGAACATGTTGATCGTCTGCCAATCTTGATCGTGACTCGCTTGTGTTTTCGTCCGTATTTGGTGAGTTTCAACTTGTTTCTTCAGTCTTGAGGGTCCATAAAAATATCAAATATCACTAACAAAGCAAAAGCAAATTCAGTCAACAACACCCTTTGGATGTCCCTTTCCTTGCGAATGGTGATGGCCATGACACAATCATTTCTGATAGTGATAACAAAGTGATAACAAGACAGTCCTGGATGTGACTGAGACTGAGTTGTTATGCAGTTCAGTTATTTTCACATTACTCTCATAGTCAGCGTTACCGAGGAAGCTGGGCTAAATAGGGTCCTTTTCGCTGATATTTTCCCTAAGACGGGTTAAGATATTTTATCATTTCCCCTAAAACAGGGTACTGTTTTTCAAATTTCTCCCTAAAACAGGGATCACAATCCCCTTTTCCAAATCTCCTCCTTCTGCATCATCCCGAAATGAGGGTATCAAAAATTCAGCTAGTCCTAAATCAGGGTACCAATAACGATAGAATATTTCCCTAAATCAGGCTCTGGGGTTTTCAGTTTCATCCCAGCCTCCGCGGGTTAAAATCTTGAGAGTATCACATATGAACGTCATGATAAATTGAAATTATAAAAGAGTAATAATATAAGTTGTAATAAGACATAGCAGTACGTTGCACTCAGCTGCATGTGATGGGTAAACACAGGTAGCGTTAACTTTGTTTGACCTCAATTGAGGCTCAAAGTAGGGTAGCACTGTTTGACGTCATTTTGGCACTATTCAGAGGTCAATACATTTCATGACGTCATAAGTATGTTGCAATACCTTTATGACATCATTTTACCTTTCAGTGCCTCAATGATGACACTCTACATAAAAGTGATGCCAAGAAAGAAGTGTGCTATTATAAGCAGGTCATAAAATAAGGTCTTGTGCAAATAGAAATATCAATTTGCTAAGGCTATAATTGTATATGCAAAGGTGTGACTTTGACTTGTAAATCTTGCAAGAATATAACATATGATCATCACTTTATAAGATTAAGTAATGTCAATTATTACTAGTGGTTATACCCCAATGTAGCACAGATATCATTTATTGACCATGAATTGTTGGATCATACAATGATTGACAAAGACCAAACTGCGCAAAATTGACGATTGTTAATGCCTCAGTCAAATTTACACCGGGCGCCAGCCGGGATTAACAATCGGCCGACTTCCCAATCTGCCGGGCGCCGGGGAGTTTATCAGCAACAATCTGAGACATGTCAAGCTGTGGTCACATTATTGAAGGGCACCGCACGGCACGTGCAAGACTGAATGGCACAGATGTCTGCAGGATATCCTAAAGACATCTGTCTCATTGACAGACATCTGTGAGATATCCTAAAGACGTCTGTCTCATTTGACAGATGTCTGTAGGACATCCTTAAGACGTCTATATTATATTGTAGGGAGCCCGTTGGATCATCTGACGATGGCCTGTGAACAGATAAAATAAAAAAAATCCTATTATCACTGCACGATGCCACCAGTAGCCCTAAGATAATCTGCCGATGTCTGTGCGGGACACTGCTGGTGCCCTGTCGTGTACTTTAAGATGGTATTTGCTGATAAGACATTGGGGAAACGCCGGCAACTTTTATGTTGCAGATAAAAGTTCCAGATGACCCGCCCGACGTCTTAAAGATGCCCAATTGTGGCCGATGATCTCCTGATACCCGCACGGCAATCTGAACTGCCTGCCGATTTTGTAAAAAAACACCCATCGGCCTGGCATCTTTACTGAAATCGGCGCAAATGTGACTGAGGCACAAGCCTACAAGTTGCAGCCTTACACAATGTTACAAAATGATGTCATGGAGTTAGAACAATGGGGACAGTGACAAATTGAATGGACTTGCTGCTTGTAATGAGATATAAGTTTAAATTCTCTTTATGGCATCTTATAGATAGATATGTTCTCTGGCATTAAGGCAAACTTTCCTGACAATGTCATATTTTCCCAGTGATGTCAGGCAGTCTGACATGTTAAGGCACACACTTTAGTGCAGTCTGGGATTTTAGCAATAGCCTGTAGTCCCAGACTAGTAGAAACACTGTTTGGGCTAGTACACTATAATTCAGGCTTGTGCAAGTCTCCACTTACTTGCCCGACTGTCTCGTGGCCTAAAAAATATTTGGCCCAGACTGGTAGTGATATACAATGATCTGATATTCCTCCAGATGTGCCCTTACTGGCAAGGGCAAAGTTGGCACATCTTTATCTGTCTAGGGTTTTGAGGGATCTTGTTTGAGGGGAGACATGAGACAATGGCTCATCAAAGTCACAAATGTCTCACAACATTGTCTCATTTAAATTTGAATTGTCTTATCACTTTCAGTTTATCAGGAGTCAAAAGTTACATCAACATTTTCTTATAGCAATATCTCTGGATTTTATGTCACTTTCAACATTATTTCAGTTATTTCATAATGAGACCTTGACATGACAATTCACCCAGCCACAGATTGATAAGGACAATGGGTTAACCCTTCATGTGAGAAATTGTATCATGAATTCTAAGCTGACATGGCCAGGAATCAAGCTCATGACCTTTGGGTCACTACAGAGGAACCAATGCTAATGACCATGTGCTCAAACCAAATGCACCAAAGACCATTGCTTTGTCATGTATTGTATAGCTTGAAAATGTTGAAGCTAGCAATCAAAACTTGAATGAAAGTGACAAAATTCAAGATCAGGGCAAAATCACTTTGACAAGAAAGGCTATTACTCATTCCACAAGGATTCACTGTTATAATTTAATCCTGTTTTTATTACACAAATGCGTTCCATTGAATGGAAGAAAAAGAGCCCAAGATCACCAAAATCAGTTAAGCAGTTAGATAGTAAATTCTATTGAGCCAAAAATTCCATGTTTGTGAGATACTTGGACAATTTATCAAGTTCTCTGAGTGGATAATATTGACTTTTTCAGACCACATATTTCGACGATTTAGACGCATCAATATGTGTTTGTTCTTCTCCATCACAGTTACATATTTTATAACAAGCAATGTAGGGAGGGGGTTATAAACATTATGAATAGGAAAGATTGATGTGAATGAAATTCACTTATGCATTGACCGAAGGGATGATGTTCCAAATACTGGAGAGTGGAGAAGATATCCAAATTGACAAAGAGAGAGATTCCATATGGTTTTAAAACTTAGCATAAACACCTGAAATTGGTGCTCTTCCCCATTAATTATGATTCATATTTCTCATGTGAAGGTCTTTTACTGTTACTCTCAAGACTCAATCCATCCTTTAACTACACGACCATCAATAATGCTAACCATCAGGAACACACTTAAAGGACAGATATTCACTATTGCTCCAGGCCTTGACATAAAGAGAAAAATGTTGGTTGCCCAGTTGGGCCACTAGAGCATGAGAAGTTTCTAAGGATAATAGGATGTGTGACACAATAAAGAGCATTGTACATAAGGCTGTATAGTGTCTGAGTGGGGGATACTTGTCCCAATCAAATGTCTGTTGATCGTGATATGATATCTATCAAGGATTAGAATAATAAAATCAAGATAGTTTGGGCCACTAAAAGACAAAAAATATGGTTGCCCAACTGGGCCACTACAACAGAGCATTCACTGGCCCGAACATTGGATCTGGTGGCCCCGGGCCACCGGGCCAGTGCGTATGTCAAGCCCTGTTGCTCTGACCTCAAATGTTTTCCTTATTGGCTTGTGCAATACATGTGCAATATTTTAAAGTTATCTCGTACATGAGCAATATCTTAATGTTATATCAGGTTCATGAGCATTTATTATCTGCCTTGAATATTGCATTGCTCTTGTCAAATAAATAATTCTATTATATATTTTTTATATAGAGCCAAAATCTAAAGTACAAATCTGATGCAACAAAGGAAGGAAGTATGGACAGAAACATGGACTCAAGTGAAAATGCTGCACTGCCAGAAGTAAATACAATGCCACAGTATGTTTTTCATATCAACTTATATCATTGTATATCAACTTATAGCATTAATTAAAAAGATGTTTCATGTGCACATATCCCACAATATTGAGGCATTCATTGGTCAGATTGATTTACCCTGACATCAAACCCTTTTTCACCTTGTCCCATTTTTGTTCACAGTGTCTTTTCTTTTGCCCATTGTATTCCTTTGGAAATACTATAGATGTGATAAAATACTCTAGACTCGAGGTGTGATGTTAATTGTAAAATAGGGAATACTCTATAGAAAGTCACAGGTTCTGTATAACAGCTGACCATCAAGGTCAAGATCCAACACCCATTTTTGGTTGATCTCTGCTAAGGACATTATAGTATTGTTTATTGTTTGTACACATATCCCCCAAGATTTATAAAATTGTCCATTTTCATGGTATATTAAAACTTGTTGAACTCCATATTTCTTAAATCCTAAGGTTACCAAGTCATACTGCCCATATGCTTCCTGACGAGTCCAAGAAGGTAACTGAAGTTACAAACGTGGAAGTAGCTCCAAGTGTGGCTGTGCTGCCATCTACATGTACCAGAGATAGCCTACACCAGAATGCTCAACAACTCATAGATGATCTCAATTCTAAAAGGAAGCAAGACACTCAACTCTTGGCAGATTACAAGAAAGCCCTGGAACTTCAGGTCAGTCAGTCAACTTTTCAAAGAATAAATACATTATAGGACCATAAAGACTTGCAATACACTGCTTGGCAAGGCATTCTTTATATCATGCCTTGTTTAAGAAAATATTGTGCCTTTGTTTTGGTTGCACCTTGTTTTGATTTTAGGGTCTCAATATCAGGGTACAAGCTGTGCCATAAACATAAAAACTAGTCACTCTTGAGGTCTCACTTGGGCAAAGGTAAGGTTTAACATTATCACCCGGAGGTTTCATTTAAAAGAGTGACAGTAAATCAATGCTTATATTATATGAAGAATAACTCTAAAAACACTTGTGCTTACATTATTGTGAATTCACCAACTTTTAATCAGTTATTTTGCATATGAAAGAATAAATTTATCTGAAATAAGTCAATTCTTACTTAGGGCCTATACTTTTTTATATGGGCTATTCAGCCTATTCTCAAGATCTTACACCCACACTGACCAATTCTTCTCTACAGAAAAGTCAAACTTGACACCTTACACAATACTAACAAGAAAAAAGTCTTTTAATAAAAAAAACTATAATGTGCTACAGAAATTATGTATTTATTTTATACAGATTTTGTAAGAATTACTGAAGAAAAAGAGTCAGACACAAAGAGCTGAAAACTTTGAGACAACTATTAAGAAAAGAAGGGAACTTCTGAAAATTAAATATGAATGATGTAATTGGAATTTTTCAGTGTGATAACTCTAATGTTCTTTGAACATCACCAGTGTGTGCCAAATCATGCTTGACTTCTTGACATCACTGGAAAATATGGCATTGTCCTGTAATATGACGTGTACTTATGTCTGACACACTGTCTCAGAACATATTCCTGAATAAGTAAATCTTCATTCATAGTGTGCCATTGGTGATCAATATAACAATATTGATACATTAAGGGATATATTTGTGACAATATACACTTGAGAACGTGGCTATGTCAATACCTCTACTTGACATGAACCCCAACCAGAATGTCAGACAAATTTGTGTAATGTCAGACATATTTTTGTAATGTCAGACAATTTTTTTAATGTCAAACAGATTTTGAAAATGGCAGGCAAATCTTTTAAGTTGTGCCTTACACTTTGTCACTGGAATACTTTTAACAATTATGAATGAAAGTTACATAAAGATTTTACTATTTGACACAAGAGCATTTTTTAGCTCATTTTTGAATTTATTGACACAAACAAATTTTTGGTGTGTGTTTTTTTTTGCATATGTGCATTATGAAATATGAAATAATTTGCAAATTTCAAATTTCAAATGTTTTCGAAAAAATAGACTGGTGATGTTTTTTTCTTCAGTACCGGTAATAGAATCTGCACACTGGACCCACCCAATACGTAATGTAGGCTCCATAACCCAGTCTTCTTTACAGTTGCACCTCTGATACATTGAACATTTAAAAAAAAATCATTTATCTTTTTTTTATAACAAATTTAGGCTGAGAAGAGTTGCAGCCTCATAGAGCAGTCAATGTTCCAGATCTACAAGAAACAAGGTGAGATTGTACAGCACAAGTTAGAGGATCTGTTTGCAACACTGGATCGCATTGCTAAGTTAGAAACTGAACTTGATCAGTTCAGACAGGCTCTGTCTGCTCTTTTTTCAGATATGAGTCATCCTGACCAGTGACAATGAGCCGCTCACATAAAATAGTTTAATATCTACATTGGTTTATCAATGGTCAGCTGCATAGCAATATTATAAGTGTCAAGATATTATTTTTCAACTCTCAATTATTCCTAATGAAAATATTAACAGGATAAAATAATCTTCATAACACTATGATTTTCTCGACATTAAATACAGCAGCAAATATTTTTTATCAAATGGTAGATATATCGATGAATATTGTTATAGCAGCTGGTATTTTTTTGGCTCAAGTGGTAGATTTTATGTGGATAAAGACATAAAATTTGAACTGCTATTTGAGCTGCCTGTAAGCATACAGTCATACAGTCTGCATGCAAGCATACAATCTCTTATTTTCAATATAATGAATGAATAAATATCCATAATTGGTTATAAAGAAAAACAGATGTTGACAAATATGTATTTTGGAGAACTATTTGATATAGTAATATCTATTTTCACATTATATAAATATGTTATAAATTTTTGATTTTTTTCTGCTGCTGGCTCAGAACATTTTCCTGTCTCTTCATTTTTTATTTTGTCCCTCAGGATAATATATTATTTACATATGCAACCTGAAATTATATTGAGGCAAATAATTTGTAAGGTTTGTTTGTAATTCTTTGGATAATTGAATGTTTAAAATTGTTAATGCACTGACAAAATTGAAATGTACAGTAATAATAATAAGACATTTATATATGGCATATACCAAGCATGGCTTACTCAGTCATAGTGCTGATCCTTGTAATATTTATGGAATAAAATGTTTTCAACTTATTCTTGAATCCTTCAATTATTAAGCATGTCTCAATTTCCCTAGCTTTTTATTAGCTCTGCTGAGACTTTAGCTCGCAGAGCTTTAGGAGGGGGAAAATGTCTGTCCGTCTGTCCGTCCGTCTGTAAACATTTCTTTAAAAATATTCTTCTCCAAAACTACCAGTACTACATCTTTCATATTCTATATAGAGGTAGATATATAGTTGAAGATTCAGATTCCTTCAAATCTTAGTGATGTCACCATTGACCTTAGTGCAGTGACCTTGAGGTCACAAATTTTGTACTGAGCATATCTCAGCAACCACTTATTACAGGATATTAAAACTTGGTATGCAGAAATGTTGTATGTTAAAGCTGTGCCTCGTCATACAATTTTAGTCATGTGACCTTTGACCTTGACACATTGACATTGAATTCAAAATTTGTGAACATGCCACATCATAACCATTAGAAGTGAATTAAATGCACTTCATATCTTTTATATACCAACCCTATTTTATACAGAGCTAGATAGAGAGTTGAAGATTTAGATACCTTCAATTCTCAGTGATGTCACCATTGGCCTTAGTGCAGTGACCTTGATGTCACAAATTTTGTAAGGAGCATATCTCAGCAACCACTTACAAAAAGAAATCAAATCTTGGTATACAGGAATGTCTTAGGTCATAGCCGATCCTCGTCATACTTTCTTAGTCATGTGACCTTTAACCTTGACACATTGACCTTGAATTCAAAATTTGTGAACATGCAACATCTCAAGCATTAAAAGTGAATGAAATCTAGTTCATATCTGCTATATATCAACACTCTTTTAAACACCATATACATTTTACACAGATTTGACCCTTGACCTTGATTCTGTGACTTTGACCTTTGTATTATTGTGCAGGCCATAGCTCATGAACGATGAACTGGAAATACTAAATATCTGTTATGTATCAACACTATGTTTAAAAGAAATCTTCTCCAAAACTACCAGTAATATATGTTTCAAGTTTTATACAGAGGTAGATATTGAGGTGAAGGTTCAAATTCCTTCAAATCTTAGTGATGTCACCAAGGACCTTAGTGCAGTGACCTTGATGTCACAAATTTTGTAAGGAGCATATTTCAGCAACTACTTACAAGAAGAAATTAAATCTTGGTATACAAGAATGTCTTAGGTCATAGCTGTGCCTCGTTATAATTTCTTAGTCATGTGACATTTGACCTTGACACATTGACCTTCAATTCAAAATTTGTATACTTGAAAAATCTCACAACCATCAAAAGTGAATAAACATATATCAATGGCCTTTGACCTATGCATATCATTGCTTTTTTGTAATATTTTTGAACATTTCTTCCTAAATGATCATTTAAATCCTTTTCAAGAGCAGAATTGAGCAGATAGTGATTTTGACCAATCAAAATGCATGTTACATATCAAATTTGGCCCCAACTTGTTATCTTGATTCTCATTGGCTATGTTATTCAAAATGGCAGCCCCCTTGACAACTTAGTGATAGCTATTAGATTTTTGAAAAAATCACAAATTTTGTGCATGAAATATTGCATTGGTAACATGATAATGATTTGCAAAATATTAATTAATATCTCATCAAAACTGAATTGGGATCTTGTAAGGAAAATCATAACCTGGTTGCTTATTGCACCTTATCTCAGTTCATGTGTTTTCATTCAAGTCAGCAGAGCTATCAACCCATGGGGTTATGTTTTGAACTTAAACTCCTTCAATTGACATTTGGTTTAATCACATGAATCAAATAATGAAAAGCCATTTTATGAATTGCCTTCCAAATCAATAATGATATGTAAAATTCAGTCATAGCCAAACAGGTAACTAATGTAATGTTAATAACAACAGCATAAATTGCTGCGTGATATGATCAAGTTTTTTTTAGTTCAATCAAGTACTTTTCCTGCTGCATCCTGTAATCTTTGCAGTCTCTTTTTTTTAATTTGGAAAACCAATAAGCAGGGAATTGCAGTAGCAGTCTGGGCCAAATATTTTTAGGCCACAAGACAGTTGGGCCAGTAAGTGGAGATTTGCACTAGCCCGAATCAAAGTGTACTAACCTGAACCAGTACTGTACTTGGCAAGGGCAATTCATATTTAGTAAGATTAATCAAATGAAAAAAGGATATTTTTACCTGTACTTGAAAAATCATGATCAGCTACTACACAGTCAGGCTAGCATCAGGGGAAGGTGTACTAGCCTCACAGTGTCTCTACCAGTCTGGGACTACAGGCTAGTGCTAAAATCCCAGACTGCAATAGTCTGAATTAGATGTGATAAAGCATGTAGTAACATATTAGCAGTTTTCAATTTGTACTCTTAGCACTATACCCTTTGGATCATTTTGGAAATATATTTTAAGTTAAAAACAGGTCTATGGTTATTCTTAATCGATTCCAATCCATATTGTTTTTGATATTTTATGAAGTTGAGCTTCATGATGCTCCCTATCCACTACAAATTTTGATTTTTTTCTTTTTTCTTTTTATAGCCACTTTTCAATATTTATATTCTCATTGAACCAAGGCAGTGATTTACTTGTGTTTTTATTTTTATCAAAAATTGTCATACATTTGACTAATATAAATATTAAAGAAATTTTGCATTGCGCTATATTCACATTTTATGCCAATCATGTGGATGTGATACTTTTTTAAACTATGCTAAGTCCTGATTTGCTAGCAGTCAAGATGAGAAGATTCAGTTATGTAAAGCTATATTATTGGATGTGATATTAGAGGAAATGTGGCTGAGGATAAAAGACTGGTGGTGGGGACCTCATGATAAACAGTCATATCTATATTTTCTCCAGTAATTTTTCAATCACTGTGGCCATTGTCTGTTTTTTAAGGGGTTCTCCTGAAAAGAAGAGGGACAATGTATTCAGATGATCCTTTTCAGCTAGTTGGGGCCAAATTCAATATGTGACATACATTTTTATTGGTCAAAATTATCATCTGCTCAAGTCTGCTCTTGAAAAGGATTTAAATTATTTATGATTTTTTTTAAATGTTCACAAATATTACAAAAAGAAATGATCAACATAGCTCAGAGGCCATTGACCTAGAAGTAAGATGACAAAATATTGAATATTTAGCCCATTCACACTTTATTTAAATCATCAATTTGAGAGAGAGTTGCCAAATCAATTACAGATGTCAGCATAATGATTAACATGCTTTGTTTTATAACTCAATTTCTTTCAAAATAAGATATTGAACAGAAATAAAGCTTTGAGTGTATTTTGTCAATGGAAAGGCAGATTTTTCACATTTAAAGTTTCATTGCAATAGAAAATGTGGACATACATACGGTAGTTATGAGTCTGGCATTGCGAGAGTACTTGTTAGTTTGTAGCTTTCATAAGCAACAGCTCCATATAAAATAATTAATGAGGGAAAGTTGCATGGGGATGTTATTGATGTTAAGGACCAATGCATGTATCACCCTCATCAAAGCCAGTACTGTAAAGCATTCAGCTGGAGATGCATTATCCACAACAAATTCAAAGATGGAAATTATTGGTTACTGAAAATGATGTAATGAGGCAATATTTAATGGAGGAGGTATCTCTGCATATTGTGTTGCCAAATACATTGCATCAGAGTTTGATAGTTCATGCCACCAATATTATTACTAATGATTTTTATATGTCATTAAATAAGAGGATTAAAGACAAAGGAGGAGGTCAATACGCTATTGATATATGTTCACATCTTTAACAAACTATGTTCTTAAACTGAACCAGACCAATGGAAATTGAGGAGACACCTTCATTTACACACTTAAATTATATCTAGATTGTGCTCCTTTTCATTTTCAAATAATGAACAATACTCAAAATCTGTTAAACCAAGCACTTGTTGGAGCAGCACATTATATCATGAGAAACACATGCTGTCCAGAAGGATGGATTATCAAAAAGGTTTTTGGGGCACAATGAATTGCACTGCCCTAAGTTTAGGTTGTTATTATGTTTCCCAGGTCATTGTGTATCCTGCAGCCAATACTGCTGCTATTTTGAATACATTGTGTTTGATGAATCTCCAAACATCTTCATCATTTTTTCGCGTTATTGTGATAAATCAGGTAAATGTCATATCCACGCTTGATACTATGTAAAGTGGCAAAGTTAAAACCACCCTGACACCTTGTGGATGTTATTAAATGGAGCGCCCTCTTGTAGAATTAGTAACCATGTATTTTTGTGTCCCATTTCTTTATCACGCGCTTTTATCAATACAAAGTGAGAACAAATTATTGAAACCACGCAATAGACACAACCAAAGCCAACATGGCAAGACCGTGGAGTCCAGAATTTACACATTCGGATCGTGAAAGGTAAATATATGTCAATGTTCTGGACAATTTGATTGTAGACTTTGCTTTTTCAATGTTCTAACAACATTTGAAAGAAGCTGTATTTTGGATTTGATGTAGATCAATGCAGAAACAATGTAAAACTGCTCACGTGCTATTGAGACCATCATGTTTTTGTCGGTCATTAAACTGAGGCAGTGAGTGGACAGCTGGTGTATTCATTCTCGACATATGATATTGCTGTCATGCGCAAAGTAGGAATCTTGCACAATGTAGGAATAATTCCTACATTTCTGATTGGCAGTTAGGAAGATAACTGGGCATGAACCTGTAAGCATATAAATTATGATACTATTCCAAAACAATAGTTTTTTGTATATTTTTGTCAAAATAAAGTGACAATCAACATTTCTATTTCCACAGATGTCACATTTCCATTACAAAGTACAAGTCAATCAATGTGTGTAGCCAATGTTCATATCCTTTAGTGCCAATAATGTCCAATTAAGCCAGAAGTGTCCATTTTTTTAACATACCAAATTTAACATAAAACTGATAAAGAATGTAATTATATTGGCCGCATCCAGTTGATATATCTTAAATTTCCTACTTATTTTATGCAAAGTAGGAATTCCTACTTTGGGCAGTTGCACAACCAGTACTAATCACTTCTATTATTAGTAATATCGTAAGAGCTGGTATAGGGTCTGTGGGTGTCCATGGGGGTCCACAAAACACATCAGCAAACAGACCTTGAAATTAAGAGAAAAATATTGGTTGCCCAGTTGGGCCATCAGAGTGTGAGAAGTGGTGGCCCGAAGTTTCTGAGGATAATAGGATGTGTGATATAATAAAGTGCAAGTCCATTGATAGTAATGCGATCTTGTCTCGGCAGGATGCCATTTGGTTTTGCCGAGTAAACTTATAGATGTAGATCTGTCAAGAATTAGAATAAAATCAAGATAGATTGGGCCACCGAAAGGACAAAAATATGATTGCCCACCTGGGCCACTACAACAGAGCATTCCCTGGCCCAAACAGAGGATCTGGTGGCCCCGGGCCACCTGGCTAGTGTGTATGTCGAGGCCTGGCAACCATCCACTGGAAGCCAGTGAGATTGGCAGGGAACCTATGGGGCAAGATGGCGATCTGCAACAGGCTTCTTACCCAGCAGGGCTTTTCAGATTATTCTATTCTTTTTTCTAAACTTGGGTCCAACCATTTTTCCCATGGAGTAATCATCTTTTATTACAATATGGTTTTCCATGTGCTACCAATTATGATCATGCTACCAATTATGATCATGCAGTTACTGCTTTTGATTAGCCATTGTTATAAGGCAAATAAAGAGCATATTCTATGGTACAATTGATGTAAACCAACCAACCACTGTACATTGCATTACTGACACTGACATTTCTGAGCAAAATGGTGATTGCAAACTGACTGTGGTGTACTTAAAGAACACAACAAGTTATAGATGGGTCCATTGTTCTGTACACCATGGATGAGAAAGAAACATTTTTGATTTTGATGGTCCATTGGCTCATATCTCTCAAAAAAAGATCCCACTCAATATGTTGTATTAAAACAGGCATGTAGATTTTTGCCTCCGGTACCAGGATAGTCTTTCTTATGATTATTATTGTATTTATTTTTCAGGCAAAACCAATTGGATAGCAATATAGGAAGGGGATTGATTTTATATGATAATATGTAAAATTATATGTTGTACAGATCCTTTAGAACAGTGATTTGTTAATTATACATTTTGGTATATCATGGATATTTCAACAAAAAACATAAAATCAATTTAACATCATTTTTGTCTTTACATTTCTTTAGGTGGATATGTGTTTATCCAGCATACATCAATAGTAAGAAAAGTGTCCAAGAAGGAAGAAAAATAGCAAAATCTAAGGTAAATTTGTCCACTATTTGTTATGTTTGGGAGGTATTAATCTCATCAAATCTCCAGGAAAATGTTTTTCACAAAAATGGTTTGCAGATTGTAATGTGCCAACAATTACTCAAGCCAAAAACAAAATTGTGTTTGTATTTCCCTGTCTGACCCTGGATAGAACCTGCTACTTAAAATACTTCATGGAAATACTGAGTGATATTATAAAAAAAAAAAGAAATTCTCCCAAACCAAGATCGAGGCCTAAATATTTAAAAGCAAGAGTCATTTCCTACTGTACATGATGAGATGACTATGTTATTGAAGGTATTTGGGACTGAGTTTATCCAATGGTTATTAACACTTTAGGGTCTTTTTTCACAATCTACTTACTCAAAGTTTTTTTTCAGTTCAGTATTTTATTTTGAAAAAAAATGGAGTTATAGAACAAAGCATGTTGATCATTATGAGACTCATTTAACAACTTAGTCTCGAATAAGTACTGCCTGAAGCATGAATGGGCTGGTTACATAATATTTGTCATCCAAGTTAAAACACGCTTGTCATATAGGTCATTGTGATAATCTTTTGATCAGTTAACTTAACAATTGTCTGACTTTAAAAATATGTTAAAATCTGTCTGTTAATTGTTTGGGGAATGCAGTGTTCATTGTGCATGTCATTGACCACATGCAGATTAAATGATTGAAATTTCCCTTTGGAGCACCATCACATGTTAAATATTGAGTAGCTTGTCATCAAATTTGAAACCCACTTTGTCAGATTTTGTGATTTTGCAATCATTTTGTGTTTATATTGCTTTCAAAATCTAAAAAAATATCTCCCTTATCCCCATATCTTGATCTTTTGAATTGACCAATTTCTTGTGAAATTCCTCAGACATGGTAACAGAAGAGTTCTAATATTATTATAAACTCCACCAGAGGTCACCAGGTAAACAATCAGCCATATATTGTAGCGTTACCATTCGCAATGAATAGACATTTGGCTGTACAAAAGGGAGAGATCAATAAATAGGATATTGTAAATAAAAAGTATTAGGGCAAAAGGCCTTTTGATTAAATTTGTTTGTTACTCAAATTGTTCTTGAATACCGTTTGTAGATCACCTAGTTAATGGTGGTAACTTTTGTGTTTCAGTCTGTGGAGAATCCCACGTATGCAGAGATCCGGGATGTACTTGCTGCTGCAGGACTCACCATTGGAGTTGAGGTTTGTGCTGCTTTGCTCTGCATACATACTAATATATTATATATACCATGGTAGGAAATATTGTTTTGAAGAAAACCATTAACAAATCAATAGTCTTAACTCTACACCTTATGCCTGGTTGAGATATGGGTTCCATCTCTAACCTTGACCACTATTTCCAACCCAAATTGAATAGTTCTTGCGACTGTATTTCAGAACAAAGTGCATCCCAGAGAGCGGGATGCAAGAGATGCCAGGTTCCGAGGTCGGGTCCGAATCCAACTCAAGGGAGATGATGGCCAACCCATACATGAGCAATTCCCAGATAGTAAGAATTTTTTCATTGAGCATTGACTATTTTTTTGCTAAATGTTGATGTTAGGCATTAAATAGAGAGATATATTATGGTATAGATTTGGGAGTGTTGAGCATCCTTAACAAAATTAGAAATAACAGTAATGTTACGGAAATAATTATAATGATGATGCTAGGGCATAAATCATTGTTCTGATATCTGTGTTTGACTAAGTTATACAATTATGATAATTTAATGATATTTGGCCCTTAAAATTTAATGGAAATACAAACAGGGCATCATATACAAATTCTATTTATTTTTCTCTTCTACTGTAAGGTAATGATAAATTGTTTGAAAATGTTGATCATCAAAAAGATTTGGAAAATGGTTCAAATTGAAGTTCTATCAATTGCAGGACGGACAATTTTGCTACATCTTGGAGAGATGATTCCTAAATTAAAGGCACGTCAACAAAGCCAAAGCTCAGGCGGTCAGAGTGGGGGACAGCAACAGGGAGGGGGTGCTGGTGGGGGTGGCAAAAAGAAAAAAGGAAAAGGCAAGAAATAGAGACAATTTGGGGACTGTTGAAGCAAGGAAGGGGACAATATGTGTGTATGTTTGTATGTAAGGGATCTTTAAACCTTTCACTGGGGAAGTTCAATTTAATTTTTAGTAATTCATAAATGTTCGTAAAGTAATAATGTATAATTGAAGCATGAAATATGGAAGCTGGGATATCCCGCCTGTAAATTGCCTGTAATTCATACATGTATGTTTTTGTTGTACCACTATTTAAACAGGCAGATATTTTTGTTTAAGTTGCCTCATTATGAATTTTTCATTAGACTCATGTACTTTCACATTTGAATAAAGTAATTCGTTGTCACTGTCAATATTGGATTTTTGTAATCATAAGATAACAGACCCTGATTTTAATGTCACGGTTTACTTGATTAGTGTTTAAATATTCAATTGAAAATCATAAGTTTAAAGACGCAAGACCGGAGGCAAAGTGCTTATGGATATTATTCAATATTTTCATCTGTTTAGCTCAGTGTCCATCCTCAGCTTAACTGTGCTACTGTGCTAAACTATTGTACATTGCAGTTGGGCATCTCTGGATCACATTACATATAGTTTTGCCTCAGTTTACAATATTTGATAGAGGCCATGGGCCAGGCAATTGGTTATATGGTGCAAGCTTATAAGCACCAGCTGCTCAGTAATGATTCAAATGAGCTTGTAAACCTGTGAGTGGGTGGAGTGTCATGTCAAGGACCTGCGACATGACAATTCAGCGAAGCAGCACTATATTTGCCACAAGTTGGTCTCTTGATGATACAGCTGAAATAATGTTTAGAGTGACACAAAACCCCATGAAAGGAAATAAAAAACAAAACTATTTCAGATAGATGTCATATCATCAAAAATTATAATATTATTTTCAGAACCCAAGAGTCAACCAATGAATAAACAAAGCTTTCAATATATTATTTTTGTGATGATCTAGCTTGAAATATAAAGGTGAAAGTCACATAAAAATGACCCTGTTTCTAGAGGAAAAAATAACATATGAATCAATGAGATCACTGCTTTAGGATTGTTGCGATGTACCTTGAAATCACCCAACAAAGTCACTTTGGGAAGCTCTGCATTTTGAAGGGAAAGAAACCGGAAGTTGATATGAATCTGCATTTCAAATGTTATTAATATGAAAAAATACTACACATGAGAAGAAGACTTTAACTATTCAAATGAATGGAATTTGAAATGAGAGTTTTGTTTATAAATCTTCGAGGTCTGCTTAACCACTGTGCCAAACAGTTCTTGTAAATTTCTTGTAATTTCTGGTTGTATATGGCAAAATCTTTCTCCGTAAAACATAATCATTTTTTTATTCATATTTTTATTGCCACTGTGATATCGGCCAATTTTGCTTAACGTTTTATTGTGGTATGGATATTTGACACAATTTATAAATGTTTAGAAATAGGCTTGAAATCAGATTTACATGGTACATATTTGTGACAGCCTGTCCAACAACTCAGACACCCAATAAATTGACCATGCCAGCATCCCTGTGGACTTTTAGTAGTGCTGACTACTGTGTACATCTACACTGCCCCTGACTGATGCATCACATTGTGAATTATGATATGAAGACTTTTTCAAACAGCTAATAATTCAATAAACTTCAATAGCATGTTGTCCACCTATGTAAACTTGAATCGTATATTTCAATTATTTTATAGTAGACCATCTGTAGCTTCCCCAAATGATACTAGTTAATTTGAACTTTGTCATATGACTAACATTGAATATGGATAACTATTATTGTTATTTTTTATTTGAAATTGAACAACAGCTTTACAGCTATACAAAGATCTTTTGCTCATCATTTTTTTCTTTGTTGTATAATTATTTGACTATTTATTCTGAGAAAGCGATCGATGTGATGCTAAACTTCTGTTAATCATTTGTTAGCTGCTCTCTGATTGGTCGAAATAATTGCCATTGTCCCCCATTATTCTCTTGACTCCCATAATTAGTCGGTGAGCTGGATGTGCATGTGGCACTCATATAATTAGTATTAAGACAATCAGAAGGAAGTTCATCTTCTTTAACTTGAATTTTGTTTGTTATTTTTCCATCTAAATTTTAGAACTATCTTAAGTACGTATGATTTCAAAAAAACTTCACATTGTTCCTCAGTGGAAAATTGTCAGCCCAAAGATGTGTGACATGTAAAAATGAGAAGCATGAACTCTCTGTGGCCTAACATGAAAGGAAGCATGAACTCAAAAGTAGGGTAGTACTGTTTGATGTCATTCCAGTGCTACTGAAAGTACAATGCCTTTCATGACATCATAAACATATTGCTGTATTGTCCTTTGACATTATTTTACCTTTCACTGCCTCTGATAACACTCTACCTAAAAATGCCAGTGAAGGAGTTTGCTTTCAAAAAGCGATATTAATCAGGGCCTTGTTCAAATAGATGTTGCAGACATAAAATGTTTATGTAAATATGAGGATAATTAATGAACTGTCACTTATCAGCTGTCAGCACAGCCTATGCACGGAGAGGGAAATATTTTCCATCATTCTGTCTGTGTTGAACAGCATCTCCTCTGAAACATTCATTAGTTGTCTGTATTATACGTATTATCTGTACATAGCTTAGGGTCTAGGACCTCCAAAGAAAAGCAATGTTGGGATGATGAGGATGGCCACCATATTGGATACATTGCCAAATTTCACTTGTAAACGAGAAAAGCTGGGTAAATATTAATAAATCTGTGGGCATTTCCAGGCAAATCACTCTTCAGAGAAATATTTAAATAACACACACACAAAGGTTTCAATTAAATATTTTATTTGAAGGAAGTCATATACACTAATCACAGTGGTATATAAATATGTTCACAATATCATTCTCAGGTGTAAGGTTCACACCATATTTGATAAGCTGAAGAACCAGAATGAGAGTATAGACAGTTTTATGTCACAAATTTGGAACCAGTTCTGTGTAATCTGCATCTACATGATATTTATCTATATATAAATACATATATATATATAGATATTTATATAGACATTTCATTTCACAAACACTTCAATGATACAAATGCATCTCACACAAAACTGAACTGGATTATTTTAGTAGTTATACATGAGAGTTTTTGCAGCAATCAGCCACATTATCTATTGGGTATCATTACTTTTATACACTGACAAAGTTCCAATTGATTTATTAAATCATGTATTTTTCTTTTACTGTATCCTGCTGATCACTTTGCTACTGAAATCACTGCGACTACAGCATCACTAACATACTACAATATAACTAGAAGACTAAAACCTTGGTCAGAGTTATCATTCATGATTCAACATGTCAAAGAATTCTCTCTCCTTTCATAAAAACCTTCTCAGTTTGTACTAAATGTGTCTCTCATTCACTCCTGATACTCAAGTTGGTAAAATACATATACATCAATCCTTCATAAAATGAAATAGTTGCCATTTGAGTGATTAGTTTACAAGTGCTCTGTCATACAAACGGACATCATCAAGTAAGATAACTCTACAGAAATCTTACAATAAAAGTACCTTATCATACCATATAAATTATAACCGTGTTCAGATGATTTGTCAAATCTAAAGACTTAATGTTATACAAACAGGTCCATATACACACATCCAAGCACTCTTCCTGATCAAATGCCCAGGGACTCCCATTATATAAATATTCACATACATTATCAACGGAACACAAATGGTAAAAATATACAACTGACTCTCAAAGTTCTCAGACTGAATAAATTACAGTAATTAATATACATTCTGTTGAATATGGTTTAAATATGCTGTGTGTGTGGTTTTAATAACAAAGATTACACACACACATATGTAGAGAGAGATTTACTTGTGTCCGGAGGCCCTTCTATTGGGTATGCAGCCCTGACTTTGCATAGTCCTCAATGGCTAAATTTGGACCAATCAGCAAAAATGGTCACATCAACACACACACAATCAGCACTCACAAAATAAGCATTAAATGCACAATTACAACACTAAAGCTAGTGCCTAGTATATTTACATCATGTTTACACTGCACTTTCTCTCAAATATTGGTTACTTTATCAGTTTAACATGATAAAAACAATGTTAAAAGACTTTATACAGTAAATATCGTGACTTGAAACATCACATATTGTCATTATGAATTTATGTACATTACTTAACATTTACGGCAGAAATGTATATTAATGAAAATATGTTTATAAAAAAATTATATGCTTGCATTTTTCTGTTCACATTCTTCAAATTGTGCTTCATCAACTATATAACAGTGTCTCCAGGCAGAACACAAATTTGCAACAATTACACATGCATTGTGCCTATTGTTGGCAGCCTTGGCTATGGTCACCATGGCAACAGGTAGTCCTGGTAACATATGTTAATCATGTAGCACCTTATTTTGTTATTGAACATCATCAATAACCTGTGTATATGAACCTCTCTACTATTTATACAAGACTAAAAACATCAGGAAGCTTGTTATTATAATCTGCTCAATCAGATTTTAAACTATTAATGCATAAGTGTTTGCAGTTTGGTTTGCAATAATAAATAGTGATAAATGAGTGAATTATCTACCGGTATGTGACATGCATTATCTAGGTGATGTTACATGCGTTGGACATACAATGATTATGAAATACACTTGGGACATGTTACTTCATATGGAAGATCATTATCCACATCAGCTTCACAAATTATTTACTTCTGTATTATTTACTTCATTGATCTTTCATCCCATTAGAATAAGTTAATGTGAAGCTCTAATTCTTTTCCTTTCAAACTCTGCGCACAACAATTTTTATCATATGCCAAAAAAGTTCCCAACATTTGAGGCTAATTACTGAAAGAATATGGTGTATATTTGTTTTTCAATAGACTTAACATATGAGGTGGGACAGTTTACAAATGGAGTCATTATATGATGAGGTGATACACAAACAGAATTTGACTAAATGAGTGTCTTGGACTTAATTAATATCATGGCAAATGACTTTAAAAAATTGCATTGTGTCATGTTGACTCATATATTCTGGAACCATATAATACAATTGTAAAGCACTGATTGTAAATGCATATTTTTACCTGAAATAATCAGTAATTCAATTATCAATCAACTCAGCAAGACTTAAGTATATAACTCATATAAAACTGTGATATAAATCCTTTTGCACTTTCATATCTTGTTCTTGGATATCCACATGACTCTTCATTTAAGTTTACATGTATACCTCACATATTCATAATTTAGATAATTCAAATAACATGTCATTATATGCATTCTTCACATTACACTGTGAGATGCAAATTTGCATTATTATAAATTTACTTCACTGATTCTTGTGTACAAGGTTCAATTCCATGGTTATGAGATGCAATCTATTTACATAGTGGCTTCCACCCACAATACTTTTTGGCATATATCTTTCAATTAAATAGGAATTTCTTTATTTACAAAGTGATGGCTTGTGGTAGCAAGAATATTGCTCATACTGAGAGATGCGCTAAATAAAGTCTTTTTTTTTCAGAAAAGGAATTGCATTCTGCACCTCTTTTATATTGGCACTGTATAGACAGTCATCATACAGTGAATGATTTACATGTGACTGAGTTGCCAGGTGGCGACTGTCTACACAGTGGTAACCAGACAGGCAGTACCCTTGCTATCATCACCCTCGGACTCTTCACCTTTGTTCAGACTATTCAGATAGGACTGTCTACGGCGGGCAATAAGCATTTCTGTTTTGGTCATCACAGCTGAGGACATGGTGGCTGAGGAGGCTACTGCAGCTTTCAGGTCAAGGTCATCCCCTGTGGTACTGGCCAGCTGTTTGTGGATACTGGGACTTCCTGCTGATGTTCCAGCTTTGGGACCATTTGGAGTTGGATTGTAGTTGAATGGTGCAACTATAGCAGCATTCGCCCCAGGGGATCCCACACGAGCCTCTTTGCTGGGACTAAGAGGTGGGGTTTTGTAAGGAGGAAGTGTCTGTTTGTCCTCTCCATTTATAGACTGTGGTGGTTGAGGCTTTGTCTTTGATGCATTAATAAGTCCTTCTGCTTCACGATTCACATGCCCATTAAGTGCTTTCCCTTTCTTGTCTTTTGGTGATGTGCTTTTTGGGCTTGGGATATGAGACTTGAAACCTGGTATCTGGGACTTGGGAGATGTTTTCTGTTGTTGTTTACCATCTCCTTGTTTGACCCAAACTTTGTCATTGGTTCCACCATTTGGTGACAACTTATCATTCACAGATTTCTGGCCTTTTTTGTCCTGTTTGACAGTTGATGTTATTGGCCCACTCTTTCTCCACAATCCAGATTTTTTGACTGGGGTTTTGGTGGTAGCAGCAGCTGCAGCTTTCGGTGTAGCCTCAGCTTTTGACCCGGGCACACTGCGCCTCCAGATTGGTCCCTTTTTGGCTGGTTTAGCCTTAGATTCTGGCGCTGATTTTGAGTCTGGTGATGAATCTGACAATGACACTCCACCCATTGCAACATTCAGATCATCCAAGCTTCCTGAAGCAGTGGCTGCTTCAAGAGCTTGCTCTTCTTCAGGCTTAATGGTATAAGTTCTCCTCCACATATTCTTAGCCATGCCATCTTCCCCTTCTATTGCTTCTGGTGTACTATCTTCATCTTGAACAGGCAGTTTATCATAAGTAGAACTTTTAGGTATCCCAGTTTTATCATCAGGAACCTTGGTATCACCAGATTTGGTTGCTCCAGACTTGCCTTTGACCATTACCACTTGCCTCCGACCAAGTTTTGGTGACTTGGGTGTAACAGGTATCTTCTTGATTGGTTCGGTTTGCTGAACATTACCTTTTACCACTCCAGTTGACTTCTTACCAGGTGCCTTTTTTGCTGGTGTTTTAGAGTTTGATTCGGAACTGTCTTTTTTCCATAAACTAGCAATTTTACTGACTACTGGTTTTGGGGTCTTTTTACCACTTGGATTTAAACCAGGCAGGCTACCCGTTGATGCCTTCCTTGTTGGGGTTGTGATGTTTTCAGATGGAACACTTCCAACTCTTCCTGGGGCGGAGCCAGTTTTCTTTATATTTGACTGAACCTCAGATTTCTTCGCAGCTGGCTTATTGGGCACCTTGAACCCACTGTTTTGTTTATTAAGAGACTGACTACTGCCACTCTTATTGAGGGAGGTGCCTGAGCCTGTTTTATTGATGGCACCTCTACTGGAACTCTTTGACAAGTTTCCAGTGCTATTTGATTTTGCAGATGTGGTGTCTTTGCCACTTGAAACCTTTTTCAGGTTTGCTAATGCTGTTGGTGGGTTGCGGGAGTTAATTTGGGCTGAGATCTGTTCATGGGGTGCATGATACCCATTTTCTTGAGATGTGTCAAGGTAAAAGTTACAGTTGGTCTCTAGAGCTTTACTCCATGAACTTAATGGAGGACTTGTCCTCTGTGGAGGGCTTCCACTGCTTGATCTCTTGTCCTTTAGCCCAACAGTTGCATCTTTTGGAGATATTTTATCTGCAGGAGATTTCTCTTGTCCATCTTTAGAGTATTTCAATTCAGCAGAGCTTCTGTTGGATCCTGGAGGGCTTGTTTTTTGGTTTTCACTCTGTGTTTCACCTTCCCCTTCTGATAGGATTTCTGGTACATTTTGAGTTGGAGAGTCTTTGGTAAATGTTCCCTGTTTGATAGGTCCTTTAGGTCTCTCAACTGTTTCCGGTGCCTTTCCTTTTGTGGCAGCAGTCTTTGTGCCTGCCTTGCTCTTGACAGCTGGTGCCCCTGTTCTGCTCCCAACTGATCCAGCACTACTACTTCGGGCTGGGCCTCTAGCTTGTAAAGATTTTGCAGCTGGACCTGAGCATTTGGTGGTGATTCTTCCAGTTGCCCTGTCTCCTGATAAGCTCCTTGGTGGTTTGGCTTGTAAGGGCTTTGCTGGCGATAACGCTCCTCTACCAGTAAGTGACTGTCTTCCATAAGAGGCTGATTTTGGGGGAGTAGTTGCAGTTTTTGGGGGTGAAGACTTAGTTGGGGTTTTTGATCCACTACTGGACCGAGCGGTAGCAGGTTTAGATACAGGTTTGGGTGTTACACCTGGCCGTACAGATTTCACTGGTGGATCAGACTTTATTGCTGGTTTAGTGGCAATAGATTTTGGGCTGGTCAATAACTTCCTTTTGCCCCTTATTCCTTTGCTTTCTGGGGATTTAGGAACCTGTGGTTTAGCAGTCGGCTTCACAATCCTTGGTTTAGCTGGAGATTGTGGAGCCGAGGAGGCTTCGCTGGCCTGCTCCGAAAGTGTCTTCGAACTGGAAGACACAGAGACTGATACCTCAGATGCTGTATCCGAGGTGTAGTCATTGGAGACCAGAGATAAAGTCTCATGTTCAATGAAGAGGTCCTCACTTTGCGTGCTACTTACAAGTTCTTGTTTCGAAAGTTCTGAGAGGATTACACTGACATTTTCTTCCAGAGCACGCTCCTCTTCAAGTGATATCTCTGATTCATCCTCCTCATCACGGGAGATGTCAGAGAAACTTGGTTCCTGTGAGTCTGATCTATCAGTGCTTGTATCTCCAACCACTGTATTTTCTGCTGATGTACTCTCACCACTGTCATCATGAACATTATCATGAAGAAACTTGGCTTCTTGTTGTGGAGTTGTGTCTCCCTCTTCCATCCTGTCCTCCTTGATATTCACCAGGTCTTGTTTATCATCTGGAATTGATGTTGTACTGGATATCATTGATAATCCCATATCTGGGAATGTTTCTTTTGTAATATCTAAATCTAAGTCATCATCTTCCAGGGGCATACACCCAAGATCATCATCATCTGCTGTTGGTGTTATTTCATGTTCTTTAGTTGATTCCAGGTCTTCCTTAGCTACTATGGGCCCATCAGACTCAGAGCAACTGGTTACACTATCAGCTCTCTCTAATCCTTCTGCTATCTCACTAGCTTCTCTGAATATTGCACTGGTTATCATTTCAGGATCATCAAGGTTAAGATCAGCAAATTTATTGTCCAAATCAAAAGCGACATCCAGGTCGACCTGTTCACTATCTTCTTTCATTTTATTTTCTTCCTCATCAGTTTCACTCTGGTCACTGTGAAGCCTGTTGTCTGGTTCTGCCCGTTGTGGCATACTGTCATTATCAAGCCTGCCAAAATCTAGAGAGTCCAACATCCCTGCATTAGCCCCCAGCACCTTCTCTTGGTTGCTCACCTCCTTCATCTGCTTGGTATCATCTGGTGTGCCTGGCGACCGGTGACTCCAGTCATTGCGTGCAGACTCGGGAGATGGCCTCCTCACAGGCCCAGGCATGGGCACAACACTACTGCTGATGTTTACCCTTTCTGCCTCGTTTTGGTGCTGGGAGCCTTCCTCGTTTTTTGGACTCTGGTCTCTGCTAGGGGATGGAGAATTGCCACCTTGGCTACTTCTCCTTGGTATTGAACTGGGACCAGCTTCTTCTGGGGGTAGTGATCTTGATTTTGTATGTTTGTCTTTTGGGGTGCTCACTGATGATGGGCTAGAGCGTGGAAGACGAGAACTTTTCTTCTTGCCTGGCTTACTTTTTGGCATGGCTGCATTGATACACTCTTCTAGCAGTGCACTTTCTGATGGCGTTGGCTCAAATCCAAGAGATTCAACACTGAGAGAACTCAGAGAGCTGTTGTGTGAGAAGTTTGCAGGTGTGTCTTCCACTTTGAAGGATGATTCATGATCTCCACCTGCACATTCCTCTATTATTACTGGTTCTCCAGAGCTCCCACTCCTATTAGCCATACCCTCATGGTCGGAACTATTGAGAGAACTAAGGGAAGAGTTGCGTGAGAAACACATCGGTGTTCCCTCCATGTTGTATGTGCGAGGTTGATCATCGCCTGCCCCAGTGCGTGGTGGGGATGGTTCTTGCTCCATGTTACCACCTGGTGGTGGACTGTTTCCCTCTGACTGTCCATATGTCAGGCTTCTATGGGCTCTAGATGGGGTCTTGCTTTTGCCACTGTTGCTTCCTGTGCCAAGTGCTAGAGGTGATACTCTTCCGCTAACTCCTGGTGAGGCCAGTGGTGATTTCCTTCCCAATAATCTATGTTTAGGTGAGAGCAGTCCTTTAGGAGTAAGATTTCCAGGGGAAATGATGCCTCTCCTTGATGGCAACTTCTCCTTGGTTTCTTTCAAATCTGTATCCTCATCACAACTAAGTGAGCTTAAGGAGCCATTCCTTGAAAAGGACAAAGGCGTTCCCTCCATACCAAACACTTTAGGGGAGTCGATACGGAAAGAGTCATCATGATATGCTCCTCCAGCTGCAATATTTACATCCAGATGCGAGTCTCCGTGTTCTTCATCTTCATGCTGATGCTCAAGAAATAGATCTTCTTCTTCTGGTTCACTCTCAGGTTGAAATATATCACTTAGACCTGGAGATGCTGCTCTAGAAAAGTTGATTGGCGTACCCTCAACAGCATAAGTCTTCACTTGGTCAGACAAACAAGCTGGTTGGGCAATTCTGGCACTGCTTAAGTGGTCATACGGACCTCTCATCTGTTGCTGCTGCTGTTGCTGTTGCTTTTCTTTTGTGTCTGAACCCTCACCGGTTCTCGAACGTCTATGTTTTCTTGATTTATTCTTTGGCATAGCAGCCTCTATTGCTTCAGACAGCAAGTCTTCTCCAACATCTTCTCCCAGTGAGCTGATATCAGAATTGTCATCAAGTGGTCTTAACTCTTCTGGTCCATCAAGGTGAACTTCTTCTCCTCCAAAACTCAGATCACTCAACGATGTAGCACTGGAGAAATTAAGAGGAGTACCTTCTGTCTCAAACATTTTAGGTGTGTCATGGCCAGTGTAGCCATCATTTGGGTGGAATGCTGATGTGCCATGGAAGCTGGCATTCATCCTGAGATAAGGAGATCTTGGTGATCCCACATTGTGCACCTTCATAGGGAGTTTGGAAGATGGTTTTGGAGTGCTAGTAGATGCACCTGAAAAATTGTTCTGAATCTTTGGTATATTCTTTTTCAGTTGTCCATCAGATGTACTTCTCCTCATTTTTCTTCTTGAATTGTTGGGCATTCCCATATTGATGCATTCGGCAAGCATGTCCTCCTCTCCCTCTGAAACTGAGTCATCGTCATCTTTTAATTTCTGTGTGTGCTCAGACTGTCCATCTATCTCTCCCCGCTCACATCCAGGTGGCACCAACATTTCTTCCTGTAATTCCTCATCTTGACCCAAGGGTAAACGCCTGAGCCCTGGGTCTTTCACTATATCCACATGGTCATCATCATCAAATGTCAATGCACTTAGACTAGTTGCACAAGAAAAGTCTTCAATATCTTCAACGTCCCACTTTTGGGTGCTATCTACAAATGGACTTGGAACTGGAACTGGCTTTGTTTGATTATTTGGAGACTTGTCTTCATCTTTCTTGACAGTTTTATTTTTAGCAGTGTTCTCTATTTGTGTGAGATTAACAGATTCTTGTGTCTCATTGGTCTCCTCCATTTCAAACTTGACAGGTGATTTTCTGTGCGTGGGACTGGGAGGCATTGTGTCACTAGGTGAATCAGGTAGTTCGCTGGGCGAGACCACTTCACTTGCTCTTCGACTGTAGTCACTGACCACAGAACTGTGGACTGAATGTGCATCAAAACTGGTAAGTGAACCAAGAGAACTGCAACGTGAAAACATGAGTGGTGTTTCTTGGATGTCTGCATTGTCATCAAATGTAACACTTTTTCCATGAGGTGTTCCTGCAGATTCCATTGTGGTATTTCCAGACTGATAACTATCATCTTCATTGCCAGGTCTTAGTGTCACATCAGCAGACTGATTGCCAGCTACCTCTAAACTATTAGTATCTGCCTCTTCCTGTCTGTTGTTGTTCGGGGAGTCATGAGCCTCAGAACTGTGCAGACTGCTAAGTGAACTTCGTCTTGAAAACACTGTTGGTGTGCCCTCTGTACAGTATCTTGTAGCTTTGTCACTGCTGGGACTTGAGGTGGAACTGTTGTCATTGTAGGAGAACAGACCAGCTTGCTGTTGAGGCAATTGGTCTGCTGTGACCACAGCTGCTATATTGTTATTCTGGATATTAGCAGCATTGTCAGATTTGACTGGCACCACTGTAGATCCTGTGTTACTCTGGCTACCACAACCACTCTGACTTTGATGATCTGATCCCTGGAACTGATTGGCATTAGCCTCCTTGGCCTTTTGTAAGTCTTTGTTTGCCTTGTCCACCACAGCTTCGTGGGCATCAGCCTTGCTGGATAAATCTGTTATGGAAGTAGCTGTGGAGAGGAAGTACATGGGCGTGCCTTCTGTCTGGAACGTACATAAAGAGTCATCATTGACATTAGGCACAGCCTGTTCCACCATGTCATTTGTCCTGCGAGCCTCCTCCAGCTTGCAGTCAGCACAGCTGCTTTCTGGCTCCTTAAATCTTGTGCTATAGTTTATTGGTTGCTCTTCTTCAGCAAAGTGCCCGTCATCAACCTGCTCTGCATAGCGAATGCTGAAGTTGGTGGGTTGGTCCATATTGTCTATGTCAGTCTCAGCATAACCAGGACTGTTAAACTGTGATATGTCAGCACCAGCGGGTGTTGAAGTACTGGTGGCAGGCACATTTGGCACATTTGGTTGCTGAGAAGGGTAGGCCATCCCAGCCACATAGTTTCCCACTGTGGGCACAGGTTTGAAGGCATTATTGGAGGCAGCTGGAATGCTGGAGGGTGATGTAGCAGCTTGTTCCTCCTCTGGAGGAGAGTCTGCATACTTAAGACTGTAATTGATGGGATGATCCTGGGACTCCTCATCATCTTCCTCACCAGCTATATGCAAGTTGTCCATGCACTGTGCTAGGTTGGCATATGGTATTTGTGATTTCTCTGCCTGTTGTGGCTGGGAACTTGGTCTGTTGCTATCAGCCACCTCCTGAGCAGTTCTGTATCCGGCAACATGTCCTTTGACATACACTGGGATTCTGCGAGCTTCTCTCAGAGAAGGGTTGGTCTGTGACCGACGCATAGTCGGTGGTGTGTTTTCTGCTGATTGGGACTCTCGTAAGAACATTGTGTAAGGATCCTTAACTAACGGTCCAGGATCTATTCCAGCATTTACTGCCACTTCATGCATCACCTGCATGATACGACTGTTAGGTCCTTGCCGACCCATATCTGTCCTTGTATCACCAGTACTGAACCGCTGATTGCGGCGGTCAGCATTTACGTTCTGTCTCTCCTGTAAAAGCTTGGTACTTTTTGCTAGGACATTTTGCACTCTTCCTCTGTCATGTGATATATCTGAATGTACGCTGCCTACACTGTCCTGGCTCCCAGACCGTGACACTGGACGATTGGGAGACCTTAATTTGGCTTCTATGAACTGTGCACTATCTGCACTGGCATTGCGGGAAAGGTGGCCTCTCATGAGCGATCGCCTGTGTTCAGAATCTTGTACTTGGTATATTCCACAATTTTCACCACTAAATATAAATTTGGGACCATCCACTGGTACTATGTGTTTGCGTTGTTCTGTGGGACTACCTTGAGGACTTTCTACATTGTCACATGTTTCTGCCAAATTCTGGTCTAGTTCTGCTTCAAGTGCCCGCTGTTTCCTCACATGTAATGTGGGCATGTTGGAACTTTTATGTCGGTCAGAGTCTAAATTCACCATTGCTGGCTTTGCAGCCAACAAGTTTTTGAGGGCAGCTGCACTACCCATCGATATCATTTTGTGTTTCGAATGTACCAAATTTCGTAACATGCTGACAGCACCCATATCCCACAATGCTTTCTGATCTTCAGGGCACCTAGCAGACAAATTCCACAATGTTCCACATGCATTGCTGACTATTGTCAGACTGGGACTTCGTAAATGTTTCAATAATATGTGTAAGCACCCATGGTCACGTAGTACCTTGCGATAATCCTCTCTCACTGCAATGTGACTGGATATGTTGCGTAATATTCCTCCACCATTTTCTATGATAGCCAATGTTTTGGAGGGACTTTTGTACATGAGTGTAGTGACTAGAAATGCGAGAGATCCATCCACAGCACAAATATCGGCTTTATTCTCACTGCAGTGCGCAGACAGATTCCATAGGGCACTCAGTATACTCTTCAGTGTAGATTCTTTTTTCACTTCCATTGCAGCCATGGTTAATGCTGTCACAGCTCCAACTTCTCTCAGTGTTTTTTTACTGGCAAGATCTGCCCGCCATGATAAGTTACGCACCACACTTGCTGCGACTTGCCGCAAATCTTCATTGGGCGAGCCAAGTTGGGCCACAAGCGCCCTCATACAAGATTTCATGGAACAAAGTAAAGCTTTGTTGGTGCCATCTCCAAAGGTTAGGTTGGTGAGAGCCATACAAGCATATCGCCGCATTGTGATGTTATACTGCTCCATTGTATTGCCATTGGCATCATGGTCCAACTGCAGCAGCTCAGCTATAGCCTGGAGACCACCTGCAATTCATATAGGATTTCAGTATATCTAAAAGTTTTAGATTAAACTCACAAAAGATTGTTAATAAGTCTTTAAGAAATTACGTTAGAATCTGGTACAGAAACATAGCTTTTTAATTTCAAAATATTCTTTTGCATTACAGTTTCCTAATACATATTTATATAATGGGTCTGTTTCTAAAAGCTATCAGAAGAGTACTGTCTATTTTACCTAAGGTACAGATGGCATGCCGATGTTCCTCATCAAAAGAGAGTTTCATAAGGGCTGCTATAGCTGGTCCAGGATGGTGGTCTATGTCTGTGGCCCGTGATACTGCAAATAGAGTAGTATATATTTCACATATTATTATCTACAAAACCAATTAACAGCTGCTCATGTGCATATCAAAATGAATGCTCGTACTTCATGCTGCAATGCCAAAAATGCTTTTGGTTTGTGGTAAATTTTCACATAATTGTATCTTTCCAAATCTTTCATCATAAATCATCATTACCTGGCATTTTAAATCTATCTCAAATCTATCATTACTTCATATTTTGTACAGCAAAGTAATAGATGATGTCATCTCAACTTGTTTTGATTCTATTTCAATGAAACTTGAATATGTCTTGACACAAAGAAAATAAAAATAACCAGGAAGAAGTGCTACACCTGTAAGTTGCACACTCTTCAACTGCAGAACTCTGTTGTATCATATCACCTATCATCTTACAACAGCCACACAGATAGAAAATGTCAGTTCTTATCTTAAATGTATGCTTAGAGCATGTACAAACAACAAGGCCTGCTGTTACATTTAGTACTCAGTCACTGCAACTGACCTTTCTGGCCTTCCTGCCGACCTTTTTGACCCCTCCACTCATTCATCATTTCCCTTCTATCACAGACTTCTATTAACACAATATTACATAGCACCCTGTTTACCTGAGGAGCTTCGAGGTATTCCTGCTTGGCTGATCCCCTAATTGATATGTGTCTTGTTCCTGACATGAACTCACCTAACATTTACAGCCTCGGAGATGGTTCTGATTACAAACATTCTTCTACTTCTCTCTCTCTTTCTGCATATGCCAAACCCTCTAAGATTTTGTCTGTCAATGCATGGAGTTTCTGCCTGACAAGCTCCTTATTAATAAAGCCAAGAATTTCCTTTAACAATTATACAACTTTAAAGGTGGTGCAATTCAAAGACATGGTTGTAAATTTTTTTATTTCACTTGTTAGTCCCGATCAGAGGAAACATGATAATCCCTGAAGGATGAATATGGGATAATTCTTGCTAAAGCATTCAGCTTATGTTTGAATAAATATTTTTTTGACAACAAACCATAAATACCTTCAAAATGTTTTCAATAAATATAAGGAGCATGTCATGTGCCTCATGCAATTATTGAATTTTCTTATTTTGTCTCTGTACTTGAAAAGGAGATTGAAATATTACTTGGAGCAATTTTGGTTTGGGGATAATAGAATTGTAGGAATGAAACTCCCTCCACAGACTTTAGTCATGTAACCTCTTGTTGCCTGCTGATGTCAATATTTCAAACTGCTTTCTTCAGATATCTGACCTTCTTGTCATCCTCTGATATTGCATACTCCAGACAGCTGATTTACGTAAGTAGGCCAAATATTAAAAGACAGCTGTCAGAGCAGGTGCTTGGCGGCCGTTATGAAGTTAGCTGTTTGTCAAGACAAAGCAGGAAATCCCCCCGACCTTCCTAATTATCCAAAAAAAATAAGCTATTTACCCTACTCAGTTTCTGAACTGATTATTTTCCATGTTAAAATATCTGCTCAAAAGATCAATCAAATGTTTATGTGATAAATCAAATTGTACAGGTTCTCAATCACCACTATTAACCAAATGTCACTTAAAGAAGAAAGCTTGGTTAGGATTTTCAAATTACTTTTGTCTCACACTTTTTACATTACTTCCTCAATATGTCAATATATTGATGGATATTTGCTGTTGAATGACTCAGAAACACTGCACTAGCCTAACTACACTACTGATTGAGAAATAATCTGAACTCCTGTTAGTTTACCATCACCACTGTATTTATATTGCAATTAGACAAATGATAATTCTAACCCAGGTGACCATGTTTATTCCCCATTTATAAATGCGGCCATGCATTTAACCCAGGGTTAAAGGGCCATTTACTGTTTATTTAACAGTAATTTCTATACCCATCACAAAAATGAATCCCTAAGATTCTATCAAATTCCCAAATTATGATTTTTTCTGTAAAGTAACTAAGAATATTGATGACTTGAAAATTCAATCCGAACTCTTGTAATTATTTGCATGGGGGATTTCTTCATCAAATGTTTGCATACCTGTATTTGTGGTCTTTTTTACTTCTGCATCTTCTTCATCATCATCAGAATCTCTTAACTGATCACAGTGTGCTCGTATTTGTTCCAGGAGTCTGAGGACCCGAGCCTCTCGCCTACCACGCTTGTCGTCGGGGTGTGAGTGTACGATGTTATGTAGTGCCGCGGCCGCGCGTGCCCGTGCTGCTTTACGACCTCTTGTGTTCCCTAAGACAGAATCCTTGTCACTTCCATGTAACAACTGGATCAGCAATGGCAAACACCCTGAAATAAATAATAAACTTTCATTATATTTCACTAATCAAAACTAATTGTTCACCATTCTATACAGCAATTTTTTTCTCAAAAAAAACAGAGTTAGATCAAATTTTTCAATAAATCTTCACATTATCATAGAATATGTTCCATTTGGTTAGTTTCAAAATTATCATATCTGTCCTTCCTAATTCCTATACATCTTAGACTAAAAAAAAGCAAAAATGAGTAGAACCAAATTTTAAATGATTCTTTACAATATCATTGGATGTTTCCAAATCATGACATCATCATGACATCATCAGACCATGTGTTACTCTGTGTGGATGTATATACATACCAGACTGTCTCATGGCTATACAGCTGTCCTGGGAGGAGGACATGGCCAATAATGTACGAGACATATCATCTTTATCATGGGTACCCAACATGGACAGAAGTGAATAAACCATCTCAACCTGTACAAATGTCACAAGTAACATGTTAAACACATTGTATACAATTTTACCTTGTATTTCTGGTTTAAAATATTTTATTTTTTATAATTGGATACATGTGATTCATTATTGGCAAATTAATCAATTTTAGTTTGTACAATAAGTCAGTGAAAACTTCAAAGTCAAAGTTATAATTTAGAAAAATCAAGTTTATATAATAAAAATCTAAATATCACATGCATTAATGTATGTAAAGTGGCTAAATACCTTAGTTCCGAGTTGCTGATGATTGGTTACTCTGCGAGATGAGGAGGTGGAGGAAGAGTTAGCCGAGTTGAAGCTCATCACACTCGCTGTATCCTGATTGGCCAGATTGACCAGACTGCCAGTACTACCCTGACCTCCTAGAAAACAAAAGAAAAACACTTAGTAATTCAGTTATTGGCCAAAAATAATATTGTTTTGTTATACTGTTTATATTTTCAACATTACCTTTTTCCAAGCAATTGTATTCTGATACATATAAATATAAAGGTTTAACATCCAGCCAAACCCAATATTTATGAAAACAATAATGACAAACCTTTTTCCAGTGGCCAGGAACCATGGTAGATTGCGGCCAAATTCTGGTTGCTGAGTCTATGTCCATCCTGTGTCGCCACCTGTTGAAGCTCTATTGTACCATTCTCTGACTCAAATGTCTGGGTGCCAATAGTGACCAGTTTAGTACCATTGGGTCCTCCCAGTGCTAGTGTGGTCAGGTTGTCTGGCCCGCTGGCCCCATCACCACATCCTACCGTCCTCGTCAGCAGCGTCTGTAACATAGCCATCATAACCATTATAGAACAGCAGCCTCCAACATATATAGACTAGTATATGCTTCTCATTTTATATACGTTATATGATATTTGCCCTGTTTTTGTACGTAAGGTTTGGTGCAGAAAGACAGAGCAAATAGTCACAAAGCTGATGACGAATCGTCTGCTCCCAAGGAACAACAGCCAGCCAGCCAGCACTGCAGCTAAATATCACCAACAACAGATATACATGCAACGTATCAGCTAGACCTGCTGACTCCACTCAGAATGGCTAAATCCTTCATCTTCCAAAATTGGTAGCTGGTAGAATTTTCACATTTATTCCAGAATACTCACAAAGATGGGTAGGAAGCTGTTTGAGGTGTTTGCATGTTGGTAGAGGAGGTGTATAGACTGCCTGCTGAGCTGTGTGAGGTGTGACTCACTCACTCACACCTCCTACTCAGGTGAACCCTGACACATCCACCATACTGGTACACCTGATGGCAGGGCCTCTCATGCAATCACCACATTGTAACCGTAGAATAGACGGTCACATGGGGGCGTAATCAACCCTAATATTCTCCTACATTAAACAACAATGTTAAAAAAAACAGAATTAAAAAAAAAATTAACTTGCATGACAAATTATGGAAATGTTCCCAAGCAGGACCCATTTTCTCTGTGTAAGAAATGTTACTTTTGACATTTGCTGAAATAGGCAGTGGTTTCAATCCGGCCTGTAAATCCTCTGCTGTTGCCACTTGGTGTGCTGGCATCAGCTTTAACTGCAGCTACAGGTACCATAAAGTCTGATGAACGTCACCAGGCTGTCTTCACACAGTTCCATCATTGTGTCATAAAGTCTGCACTGCGTAATGGCACTGAGGCTGGGCTGAGCTGGCCACCAAATGCTGAATCTTTTATGAGTCTGGTATATTACTTGCTTCTAAGGTCTAAAATTGACCATTATGCCATAAGCAAACCGGTGATGCCCCGACCACTCCAGAACAACAGACATGGAAAATATCAACCTGAAAAAGTGTTTCTTACACTTCTGTTTATCAAAGGTACCTTTTATAAAGGTACTAATAAAATATTATTCTCTATCTCATATATCTGTCCAAATTACCTGAACAATGTGGGCAAGTATGAAGTTGTCTTATTTAATGAAAGAAGCAAATCCACATGAAGTGAATTTATATCTCAACATTTAGATGAAATTGTTGCCTTGCATGAAGCTGACCAATATCTACTGTCTGACTCAGATTTCTTGTTTTATACTCTCCTTTAAATCCACATTTTCCTCTATAGCACATACCAATAAATTACCTTTTTGATAAAAAGAAAATGTATGAAATTTGGTTTTAATTACAAATTTTGCCCAAGCAATAGCAACTTGTTGGATAAGCTTAATTTTTATTATTTTTTAAAAGCGTTTTGCAAGCAGTATCAGGCAGGCATATATTTTGGCTCCATGCATTTTATTTGCCACAAATTTCACTGTTAGTCTCATTTCACGTTTTTTCACAGGAAGCAAATACTTTGCTGTACCAATCCATAAGGCAGAAACCAAATGATCTCCAGGACTAGAATAAACACATTCTCCATCAAGATATTTCTTTGATGAGAAATATCAAAACTGACTGAAATGAGGTATATAAAAATAATAATAAGCCACGTTGTGCCATGAGATCGCCTGATGACTGCCTTATGTATGTATATGAGGGGTATGGAAGGCCACAGATGAAGCAAAGGCTGTGTGAGACAGAGATACTTACATCACCTGTGAGCTCAGTATTGATAGCAATATCGACACAGACCATGTGACTGAGTCTGGGGGAGCAGTGACTACACTGTGGACTGCCTACTTGCTGCATATAGTAGTAGTAATCCTTCTCCAGCTGCCAGCATATAGTGAGAGTACAACACACACATTGGTCAGACTACCCACACTCACGCACCCTCCCATATATATACTACTATTTGACCTTTGCAATATTATTTCTCTCACTTGTTTGTGCATTACATATTATTTCATTAGTATGGTCTTTGCATATTAAATATTATATACAATTTGGTGCTTTTGAGATATTTTTTACTTTTGGCAAAAGGAGGTTGATTAATTCAACACTTAATGCTACTTCACTACTTTAAACCTTTAGACAAAAATATAACTATATTTTTTAGAATGAAATAAAAATAGTGTTTATTTTTTCAAGGAAATTCAAACCTTGAAGATCCTCACCAAAATAACAATACCTTCTCACCTGTCTTCATTCATGAGAAAGTGCAAAGCTAAACTCCTGGAATGCCTTCCACTCTTACTTTTCTCCAAGAAGTAGAGGCCTCAGACATTGGGGGTAACTCGCGTGAATGGTGGACAGAAGGAAGTTATATAACCGAGATCTCTGTATAATATTATACCACATAATCAGCTTCCTCTATGTGTTCATGTGTATCACAAAAGAGGAGTTGTTCTCCCATATACTCTGACTCACATTATTATCTGACAACTAATCACTATTATATGTATCTCAACACATGTAGAGACAAAATCTTAGAATGAATACCACAAAGTACCTGATAATTTGCAGACAGCCTTTGCCAGTGCCCATGTCATCCAGTAAATTTTCACTACCCCACTGTATAAAATGTTCCTGGTTATAGATACCAGACAGCACATCAAATTCCGTACTGACTACAATAACTACAGCTGTAAATCTTCAATTCAGTTCCAATTAACCACCCATAATTCAAAGTGACTGCCAATATAATCCATCTGATCACTTGAGACCCAGATATCACAATATTTATGGTATTTTGATACACATTTGACTTTGGTACACCAATGGTAATGTATCGGGAGTGATATTATCTACAGCAGATAACATCCAGATAACAAGAAAACATGCATCACAGGTATGAATTCTGTAATTTTTTGTCCACCCTTACAAAAAGATAAACAATCTCTACCTAAACATCAGATGTTTTTTCCTGAATTAGCTTTATGATAAAGAGAAATAATAATTCTCACTCATAATAAGATCTTATGATGGATGGAAATGAAAATGCTGAATCAAAGAAACAGCATTTCCAGCCATTCGTGTTGATACCAATTGTGGCCCCTTTGTTCATGAAGTATAAATGGTTCTTGGTTGAGGCGTTTCCCTTGTGACCTGAGCCAGGTGCATCTCACTGTCATTTCATGCTCCCCTCATTATGCACCTCATAATTGCACATCAAGTTTTACTGGGGAAAAAGTGAATCAGGAAAGCGCTGAAAATTCCACTTAAATTTACAAATTGAGTAACATTTTTATTTTAGTCTATATTTTACAAAAGCTGATTTATCTTTCTGCTGGGTTTGAAATCTGGTGTTTCCCTGAAATAAATATGATAGCAGAATTTACCTCCTGTCCCTTTTTCTTGCCTATCCCTACCCAACCACCTGCCACTTACTTGTGTGGATTTTGTCTCTTCTAAACCCGAACTGAGTTTCATTTTAGACCATCTGTTTAAATTTTTAGTTATGGCAGGGCTGAACATTAACCAGTTGTAAAATTTTGCTGAATGTTTAATGAAAGGCTGACATATTTTCAAGTGGAAAGTGCATTTTTATCGAAGCAAGTATATTATACAAAGTTATTACAGAGGGGCAAGTAGTAGCCAAAGGTCAAATTTTCTTGACCTTCACACTTGACAATATTTTTTTTAAAAAATGGAATATTACACAGACAGGCCAAAATTTTTTCCAATGATGGAGACAATTTCAAAACTTGAAGCCCTCAGAAACCACAATGAAATTTCCTGTTAAAATTCATGATGTTAACATTAAAATGTGATCCAGTGAATGATAGTATAGCCTGACAGGACAAAGCTTGTCACGTTTGACAGCCCATGGTGGCAGCAGGTACTAGGGTCAGGTCCCTCCTCAGTCACGAGACACTGACTCCCAGACCCTCCCCGGCCACATCTCCATACATATCAACATTTGACAACTTCTTCTATTGCCCTGGAGATATAAATGTGGCCTGGATGTTATCAAAGCCATCTTTGATTGGGGGAGAATTAGATTTGGGGCTCTGGAGAGAATAATTGATTGAGCGACCTGGGGGAAAGTTAGACCTGGATAATAACAGGGTGCAACCATCTGGGACTATTGTAATCAACATTGAACACCACTCTGAATAAAATAAGTTGATCACACTGAAAACCACCACCAGGGTCAAATAGCAATATCCATCACATTTAAACTTCCTGACATCCTCACAAAGCAATATATAAATGGATGTTTTCCTGGACTGAATAGATATTGTTTTCCTTGCCAATAATATATGGATCAATAATAATTGCACTTATTTGTAAAATAACATAGTCAGGTTGTGTTATTAATGCCAGACATTTTGATTGTTGGCAAGATATGATGGCTTACTCACCTGGTTCTGGGTGGTGGAGCATGGCTCATTACCATTGGCATTGCCATTGGCCTGATTAAGGAGAATCATTTAAATATCTCAAAGTGTGGCCCGGAAAACTGTGGCTCTCTACTTCACCAGAAAGGTATCTCCTATATTCCATACATAGATCATTTCTCTACTGTTTCAACTATATCCTGGTCATAAAATATTTCCTCTTGGACATCACATATTTAAGAAATTGATCCCTAATATTCCTGTAAGTGTTTTCCCTCCACAGTTTGTCAGTTGAAAAGGAAGTGGAGCCAGCCTCCAGTGAGCATGCTCAGTGGCTGTTGCTCCCTGCAGCCTCTTCACAGCACCAGTGTTGCCATGACAACCTTCAGGAGCATGCATTACACCCAATGCACTCTACATGCAATGTTTATGTCCATGGCAGATCATCTCAATCCTGCATATGTGCATGTTTATATATTATTGTATAAGAAACCACAATATATATATTAAGGTGTTTGTATATGAGATGGAGAGTGCCAGTGATGACTCATCTCATGTTTGTTGAATCATTCACATTGGTGAGCTCAGATAAGTAGCATAATAAAGGCAATGTCAGCCGATATTTACACTGCACTGACTATATGTTGGAACCCAGCCATTTCTTCTTGCAGATGTGTTCTACATTTTGTTCACATGCTGTGTTTTAACTCTTACATAGCTAATTGATCAATTTGGTTGTGATAATATCATTGACAACATTGATTATTATTATTATTATATATGAAACAATCTATCTTATCTGTATGCCTTACATTTTAACATATTTTTTCAGTTATGTCTATGAATGTAATATCTGATATTTCCTATCATTCAATTTCCCATTTAACTGAAACAGACAGTTAGAAATTTGAAATACGTAGATCTTGTTATGTAATCTCCTTGGGACCAGAGCAGTCATGTTATTTGAAAGCAATTCTCCCCAGACATCAAAGCTCCTGCATTCAAAACAACCACAAGCTGTGGAAACAACACCACTAAGATATGTACACTGGTTTGCTGAATGTATCATGTTTGAATTTGTGTATAGTGTATATATGTAGGACAGCTCTGACAAGACATTATCCACACCAGTAAACTGCAATCAGCAACGTATTCACAAACAGCATTAAATGCATGATATATTTGCTTATATGCATAACTGCATCTTGTTCAAAGGCTTTATTTGCATAATTTCTTACCACTATAATTCAAACATACAACTCTACAAATGCATAATATCCAAAAAGTAGAAGTAAAGTTTGGGATGTTCGGAAATAGTCCCATGTGACAGGTGTGAGGCTGTTTGAAAACCCATCAACGTTCTTGCCTTGACCTTTACCAAAACTCATATAAGCTGCCAAAATGACAGATATACCTACATTCATCTTGTGCTTGCTGATATTTTCCTTGTTTTCCACATGCTGATTGTATAATCCAGTATTTTCTTTGAGAGGTTTGCTAGTCTTCATGGTATTGCTGGAGTGTCATGTCAGCTGTGTGTGCTGTTTGAATCTACCGCTCAGATTGTTCCGGGTTCTAACGACTGAGCCACCTATTGTCCCGGCCCATTATTGTGGTTGGCTATCACCTCACCTGGCTCATGCAGGGCTCAACATCAAACTCTTTAGTCAGAAGTCAGCAATATACAATTGCAATTTTCAAAATACTTCTCAGCTTTGCTATGAATGTATTATACCATATCACATTCTTTAGTTTCAGGTGACTCTTTTTTAATCAGGATTTATGTTAGAAATCTGAAAATGTTTGTAATTTTAAAATTGGACCCTGCAGTAGTTATCTGTGGGTTCAGCCAATAAGAATTAACAATACCTGACCATTGCCACAGCAACACATCAAAGGGGCCCACTTCAAAGAGTGTTGAGAGAGGACTAAGATTCTCCACCTGACCAAACCAGGCACGGCTACAATCAAATTCTATCCACACAAATATGCACAACCGTTGACAACGGGTTTCCTTAACTCAAACTTTGATCATGATCCATGAACTTTTTATTCATATCCAAATGCAACTTATCATTAAAATTAAAACCAGATCATAATCATTCAATTATCTTATTTTTACTGAATATTATTTTTTAAAATTATTATTCTTTTGGCAGTAGAGAACATGACTTCTTAACATATTCTTAACATTTTATATCTGCTAAACATTACATACAGTGTGCCATAACGTAGCATGTCAACATGTTTACATTTCTCCAGAGCTGACACTGGTCTTAGCTGTGACCACTGTTTCTGAACCACAAGATGTGCACACAAAGCTAGCCCCCCAGGTAAACACAGAGCAGGCATGCCACAGACAGGGGCCAACTGTCAGAGGTTCAGCCACACACCCTCAGGGCCCCCACAGGGGGTTGTCTTATACATTAATAACCCCTAATGCAATAATGGATCACTTTTCAGGAGAAATCAATTTGAAAGATTGCTCCAATTATTACATCATAATAATTACCGAGCTTCAGAATCACCAGGGGGATTGGCATCACTTTAAGGAATACTATTCTTTAATTTTTGAAGTCCTGTTTTCTGGTAAATGTTTCAAAGTATACTTTTTTTTGCAAATATCAATGAAATTGAGTTTCATCATGAAACAAATTGCCATTAAGTCTTTTTTATTTCTGGTTTCAAATAAGCTGACTGAGTGGGATAGAAATAATCGACTGAATCATACTTAGATGTCCCAATTAACATCTAATTAATAAGCTGCTGATAAAGCACAATGCTCTATTGTCTGACCTTTGTTGATACATCTAAGTGTTCATGCTCTCTGAGTGGTCTAAATGGTCTAAATAGCCCATGAAAAAGTTCCTTTGTTATGTCTATTATCAACTTAAAAGACTTCTACTATTCATGAGAATGTTTAAATGCAGAGGGATTATTACTGTACCAAATTGTCAACACATTCTAAAATAGTTCTATCTAACAGACTGTTGAAATGTGAATACTCTCATAGAAATGCAATCAACTATCTCTTTAGATGGATACATTATTGATGGAAATTATTCTCAGTTTTATAACAGTGTCATTGTTGTCTATTTGACACAATTATGAAGTGATATCACATTATGATTATTAATGAATATCATCTTGATAATATCTATGATATGTCACCTGGTATCCCAGTTTGTTGTCAGTTAAATTTAACATGAACAGTTGTATTTTGCCAAGCAGTTGATTTGAAACTTTTGATTGGTATCAAAGATCAATGCTTATACATTCTTCTCATCTTGATTTCAAGGTGAAATTCTGCAATTTAAAGTGAAGGGGTATGGAGCTTCAAATTTCCTGAAAATTCCATGCTCACGATATATATATATATATATATACTATCCATAGTTTCATATAAAATGCCTGAATTGTAAAGAAAAATGTCTGGAGTTTCTGACTGAGAAATCCGAATAAACCTTTGAAAAATTGTAATTTATTCACAGAAGAGTGATAGACATGAATTATGGCATCAAAATTGGCTCAAGACTGATGGTATTTACAATGTCCACCGTCTAAAACATGTCTGTGAAATTTCTAATGGCACAATTTGTTACCAGCCATATCCAGCACAACTCTTAGGATCATCTTCTTGTCAGGTATATTCTACTTGATTTACCTCAGTTAGGCTGAGTATCTGGACCACAAACATAAGAAAAATCTATAAAAAAAGTGCCCTAATGTTTATTTTCATAAAATGTGTATTAAATAACAATCAGTATCAATATCCTGCATAATTAGGCCTTCTTATCACCAAAATTTTGACTATCTCCTGAGTGATGTTTTTTTTCTCTCCGGCATATATTGGCCGAGTTCTGAGCCACCCACACTGTGGTGGTGATATGGTTGCATAATGATGCCACTGACCTGCACTCTTGTGTTTCTACTGTATCCCCACACTGTGGTGGTGATATGGTTGCATAATGATGCCACTGACCTGCTCTCTGTGTTTCTGCTGTATCCCCACACTGTGGTGGTGATATGGTTGCATAATGATGCCACTGACCTGCTCTCTGTGTTTCTACTGTATCCCCACACTGTGGTGGTGATATGGTTGCATAATGATGCCACTGACCTGCTCTCTGTGTTTCTACTGTATCCCCACACTGTGGTGGTGATATGGTTGCATAATGATGCCACTGACCTGCTCTCTGTGTTTCTACTGTATCCCCACACTGTGGTGGTGATATGGTTGCATAATGATGCCACTGACCTGCTCTCTGTGTTTCTACTGTATCCCCACACTGTGGTGGTGATATGGTTGCATAATGATGCCACTGACCTGCTCTCTGTGTTTCTACTGTATCCCCACACTGTGGTGGTGATATGGTTGCATAATGATGCCACTGACCTGCTCTCTGTGTTTCTACTGTATCCCCACACTGTGGTGGTGATATGGTTGCATAATGATGCCACTGACCTGCTCTCTGTGTTTCTACTGTATCCCCACACTGTGGTGGTGATATGGTTGCATAATGATGCCACTGACCTGCTCTCTGTGTTTCTACTGTATCCCCACACTGTGGTGGTGATATGGTTGTATAATGATGCCACTGACCTGCTCTCTGTGTTTCTGCTGTATCCCCACACTGTGGTGGTGATATGGTTGCATAATGATGCCACTGACTTGCTCTCTGTGTTTCTACTGTATCCCCACACTGTGGTGGTGATATGGTTGTATAATGATGCCACTGACCTGCTCTCTGTGTTTCTGCTGCATCCCCACACTGTGGTGGTGATATGGTTGCATAATGATGCCACTGACCTGCACTCTGTGTTTCTACTGTATCCCCACACTGTGGTGGTGATATGGTTTTATAATGATGCCACTGACCTGCTCTCTGTGTTTCTACTGTATCCCCACACTGTGGTGGTGATATGGTTGCATAATGATGCCACTGACCTGCTCTCTGTGTTTCTACTGTATCCCCACACTGTGGTGGTGATATGGTTGCATAATGATGCCACTGACCTGCTCTCTGTGTTTCTGCTGTATCCCCACACTGTGGTGGTGATATGGTTGTATAATGATGCCACTGACCTGCTCTCTGTGTTTCTACTGTATCCCCACACTGTGGTGGTGATATGGTTGCATAATGATGCCACTGACCTGCTCTCTGTGTTTCTACTGTATCCCCACACTGTGGTGGTGATATGGTTGCATAATGATGCCACTGACCTGCTCTCTGTGTTTCTACTGTATTCCCACACTGTGGTGGTGATATGGTTGTTTCATGATGCCACTGACCTGCTCTCTGTGTTTCTGCTGTATCCCCACACTGTGGTGGTGATATGGTTGTTTCATGATGCCACTGACCTGCTCTCTGTGTTTCTACTGTATCCCCACACTTTGGTGGTGATATGGTTGCATAATGATGCCACTGACCTGCTCTCTGTGTTTCTACTGTATCCCCACACTGTGGTGGTGATATGGTTGCATAATGATGCCACTGACCTGCTCTCTGTGTTTCTGCTGTATCCCCACACTGTGGTGGTGATATGGTTGTATAATGATGCCACTGACCTGCTCTCTGTGTTTCTACTGTATCCCCACACTGTGGTGGTGATATGGTTGCATAATGATGCCACTGACCTGCTCTCTGTGTTTCTACTGTATCCCCACACTGTGGTGGTGATATGGTTGCATAATGATGCCACTGACCTGCTCTCTGTGTTTCTACTGTATTCCCACACTGTGGTGGTGATATGGTTGTTTCATGATGCCACTGACCTGCTCTCTGTGTTTCTGCTGTATCCCCACACTGTGGTGGTGATATGGTTGTTTCATGATGCCACTGACCTGCTCTCTGTGTTTCTACTGTATCCCCACACTTTGGTGGTGATATGGTTGCATAATGATGCCACTGACCTGCTCTCTGTGTTTCTGCTGTATCCCCACACTGTGGTGGTGATATGGTTGCATAATGATGCCACTGACCTGCTCTCTGTGTTTCTGCTGTATCCCCACACTGTGGTGGTGATATGGTTGCATAATGATGCCACTGACCTGCTCTCTGTGTTTCTGCTGTATCCCCACACTGTGGTGGTGATATGGTTGTATAATGATGCCACTGACCTGCTCTCTGTGTTTCTGCTGTATCCCCACACTGTGGTGGTGATATGGTTGCATAATGATGCCACTGACCTGCTCTCTGTGTTTCTGCTGTATCCCCACACTGTGGTGGTGATATGGTTGTATAATGATGCCACTGACCTGCTCTCTGTGTTTCTACTGTTTCCCCACACTGTGGTGGTGATATGGTTGCATAATGATGCCACTGACCTGCTCTCTGTGTTTCTGCTGTATCCCCACACTGTGGTGGTGATATGGTTGCATAATGATGCCACTGACCTGCTCTCTGTGTTTCTGCTGTATCCCCACACTGTGGTGGTGATATGGTTGCATAATGATGCCACTGACCTGCTCTCTGTGTTTCTGCTGTATCCCCACACTGTGGTGGTGATATGGTTGCATAATGATGCCACTGACCTGCTCTCTGTGTTTCTGCTGCATCCCCACACTGTGGTGGTGATATGGTTGCATAATGATGCCACTGACCTGCTCTCTGTGTTTCTGCTGCATCCCCACACTGTGGTGGTGATATGGTTGCATAATGATGCCACTGACCTGCTCTCTGTGTTTCTGCTGTATCCCCACACTGTGGTGGTGATATGGTTGTATAATGATGCCACTGACCTGCTCTCTGTGTTTCTACTGTTTCCCCACACTGTGGTGGTGATATGGTTGCATAATGATGCCACTGACCTGCTCTCTGTGTTTCTGCTGTATCCCCACACTGTGGTGGTGATATGGTTGCATAATGATGCCACTGACCTGCTCTCTGTGTTTCTGCTGCATCCCCACACTGTGGTGGTGATATGGTTGTATAATGATGCCACTGACCTGCTCTCTGTGTTTCTACTGTATCCCCACACTGTGGTGGTGATATGGTTTTATAATGATGCCACTGACCTGCTCTCTGTGTTTCTGCTGCATCCCCACACTGTGGTGGTGATATGGTTTTATAATGATGCCACTGACCTGCTCTCTGTGTTTCTGCTGTATCCCCACACTGTGGTGGTGATATGGTTGCATAATGATGCCACTGACCTGCTCTCTGTGTTTCTGCTGTATCCCCACACTGTGGTGGTGATATGGTTGCATAATGATGCCACTGACCTGCTCTCTGTGTTTCTGCTGCATCCCCACACTGTGGTGGTGATATGGTTGTATAATGATGCCACTGACCTGCTCTCTGTGTTTCTACTGTATCCCCACACTGTGGTGGTGATATGGTTTTATAATGATGCCACTGACCTGCTCTCTGTGTTTCTGCTGCATCCGTAGCATCTCCATCTCAATGAGACGTATGCGCTGAATGCGAGCCTCATGTCGCTGGGCGATCTGTTCCGATGTTCCCAGGTTCTCCTGCATGTGCTCTCGTACCCTCTGTGATTCGTATTCCAGTTGTCGCCGAGTCATGTCTGTCTGTAGATTGTACTGCAAAAATACAAAAAAAGTGCCTTGAGTTGAATTTCTCCAATATGATTATGCTTTCTGGAAAGAACTAGTTACCAAGCATGGATGAAAATAGTGATTATGATGACGATTGCGTGCGACAGGGGATATATCACATGAAATACGGATGTTACTCTCTTAATCAAGAGTATTTATATATTTCAGTGCTGTTATAACTTATGTATAATCACCTAGGAAACAATAAAGTGAAATATTTAATGTTTTGTCCCATAAAAGTGTTGTGCTATTTAAATGTTGCTCTGGGCAGAAAATGTTTCCAATTATCTGAACATTATGGTTTTTGATAAATAAGTAATGAATTGCTCTGATTAATCACAAATATATCAATAAATAAGGGCGGTTTATTAATAAAATGTCACTATCATCCCAATCTGATATCAGGAGCTGTTCAATCATAATGTGCTCCAACATGACTTTGTATCATCGCCCTGCTAATTTCCACCAGGTGGCACTCTACGAGCCATGCAGTATTGAGCCTGATCCCATCACCTAAACTTTACAACCTGACTGCAATTCTCACTGGAGATTCTTCTTTTGATATAAATGTTTTTCACTCATGATTGTTTTAATATTTGGCTGGATGACTGAGGTTTAAACTCTTTGGCTTTGGATTATCACTGTATCTTTGCCCCATGCCTTAAGTCTGGTGGCCATTTTTAGGCTATTCTGCCACTTGATGGCACTTTTGCATCAAGAATGGAAGGGGTGAAAGTGAATTGAATGTGTGACCGATAAATCCCAAATTTTGTCAAACTTTTCAAATTTATACATAATTTTGCTCTTTATTTTGATTTTGTTTCCTCACATGTTAATATGAAAATTCTGTGCAAGCTTGATTCTTCAGAACAACTGTTTTCAATAATAGCTCCTTGTGACTAACTATATTTTTTTTAGAGAACTGACTTAACAAATCTTATTTTTTTCCAAAAAAGGGAGAGCAAATTAGATATAGTCATGCATCATGTAGACTGGTATTAATTATGTCACAGATTGCTACATTACAAACTTTTACATCAACACCTCTCAGTGAGCAAGTGGCTTTCTTCATATCTTCAACTCACATTTAAATCACTCTAAAGAACTATAAAAAAATGATTATTATAACCTTAGAGACTTGGGCTGCTGCAGATCAGCTACTGATCACAATATTACAAGAAATGTTTACTCGTCACTGCACCATCTGTCTGAGATGACAAATCAATAAATAATCTCAAAATGGCCAATGACCTATTAATGAGTATTTGGGTCATTAAATCATTAATAACAAGCTTCAGTTCACATAATGAACTAATATTTCCACCCCAAACAGAAGTTGGCAATTCCCAATCCAAACATTGGGAGGACCGGGCTAATAAAGCATAATAACACGCGGTGTGACATTACCGACATGGGTAGCTTATATTTCACTGTTTTATGTCTGCCCTGATGCAGGACTTTCAGTCCAGTGCCCATTAATGCTACATTTAGGCCTTCTTTTTGGACCACTCTTTCTAGTTAGGATATCTCCTCTGCTCCTCACTGTGATAAATTTGAAAAAAAATGGCAAGCACAATAAATAATATAAAAAAGGAATAATTTCCACTTATTCCTATTATTTAGTGCAAAATTGATCTTTCAACAAAATGGAACATTTTGTGCAGAGTTCCAAATATGCTATAATGCACCACTTGAGCAACTATGATAAAAGCCAAAAACCACATTTGTGATGGTCTGAAAGAAAATATCATTACTCTCCTTAGAAGCAAAAAAGTCTGAACTGATACAATTTCCCCAGAGCGTCTGCCAACCTTTCAAAGATGTGGGTGGGTTCTCTGTAGCTTCCTCACACGACAAACTCAGCTTTGACTTCTTATCATTTTCAGGCAGATGAGTCCCATTCTATCCTGGATTTTACTTGACAGAAGAATCACATAAGGTTTGGTTCAATTATTTTTTATTAAATCATTCAAACAAACTCCAAAGAGTTGAATGATATGTGGTATATATAATAGGATGATGATTTGTCATGGAGAGTTTGTTGCCAGAATACCCTGGTGGTAGGAACTTCCTGGCCGAGGTGAGCCCCTAATTCTGGGTAGCTTAATGCTGTCCTAATCCTGGTGCTGTAGTGGCTACTCTGCCTGATGGGAGCTGTCCCCTGTCATGGGGCAGGATCAATAATGTATTGTTAACGTGTGTGGTATTTGGGTGAGAATGGTCCAGTCTATTGATTTGGGTTTGGTAAGTCTGCATGACCAATTTGTCTGCAATTCAATCAATCTCTGTACTCCAAACACCACACAAACAGATCAACAACAGATTGCAATGTGATTACCAATGTGTTGGCCACACCTATTTACCTTTTATTTCTGATTTTTCCCAAGGAGGCCTTCATACTGACTGTCTTTTCAACTCTTTCTCACATTCATCTCTGATGATGATCTTACTCCAAATGTAAACACAATTAAAGTAATGCCACTTTTTTAAAACCTTGTGTGATGCGCGTTGCATGCCACAGACTCAATCACTAAATTCCTGAAATAGTGAAAAGGCCACGCCGCTGAAAGCCGTTCCTGGGAGAGACGAGGGGACTGGAGACTGATGGCGAGTGTGATTGTATTTGCTCAGACCAGCTGATGATGTCCACTTTACCATGCCCACGTGGACCTTAATGATACACATCCTTTCCAACCCACCAAACAACACCCAAAATATCTCTGCACATTTTTTTTTCTGAGAAGTTTCTCAAACAACTGATTACTTAAACTTGGCGACGCTTGATCGATAGGTAAACTGAAGGGTGGTTATTTTGGGGTAGGATCATACCATATTGATCTGGCAACAGTGTCTCGTTTGTAGTTTATTCACCAATCTTGAGATCCAATGACCACTGTGGAACTGACCTCACCCCCACCAAAGCCAAGCTGTGCTGCCGTCAGTCAAAGTCAGCCGCCTCAAGTGACAGCACTGAAGCCTAATGATTCTCTGCGAGGCAAGCAGATATCCACTGCTATTCTATCTGATTCTATTGAAGGCGAAAAACACTTTCCTCTGTTCCATTAAGGTTCAAGACAGGGGACTTGTAGTGGAACAGGAGCTGTGCCCCTTTTAACATTCAGGGGGCAATTATGATGTGAAGACACAATCTTGGTCGGACAGAGACCAGTATACATTATCTTCACATGTTTCCTTCTTAGGTTGGTATGGTAACCCTGAATATTTGAGTTTTGTTGTCCAAGTTTTAGAACATGTTTTTACAACAAACATTAAATACCTTACTTTGATTTACAGATATCTTGTCGAAACCAGCTCCAGAATTATTAATTCTTCCATTTTTTAAACAAGAAACATATATCTATGATAAATGCAATTATTTTTTCTTAAAAAATACAAACCATGTATAATTCGCATTAGCATTTAAGATGGTATTTGATCAGATGGAACTACTTTAAGAGAACTATTCTCATCAGGACACATTATTTCAGCACCATAATTGCACTGAGGACTCTCAATGTCTGCATAAATCAGTTGTTTATGGCCAATATTACCTACTGCATCATAAGATCTCATAAAGCCCTACAATGTTCCTCCTCATTTCGTGAGCGAGAGAAAACATTACTGTTGAGACAAAGAATTCCATAAATAATGTGTTAATGACTATTTTGCTGCATGAAATACAAAACATGGTGCCACTTTAAGCTATCATTCAATGATCAAACCCTTGAAAAATGCAAGGACCTACATATACATCCATGGGTATATGGGTTCTTTCCTCTTTTCCTATAGAAGTGAAGAATGGGCCTTTTATTGCACACATAAAGCAGTGACAAACTGTGTGGGTCTCAGACAAAAACACCACATTTTGCTAATTAAGTGTTGAGGCAGGTATGGATTTTTGCTTTTTGCACCATAAAACACACCTAAGTCCTGATAAATCTGCCTTGTCCAATTAGCTCTCACATACATCTGGCCACACACTGGGTCCTGCCAGCAAACCTGCTGGACATTCATTAGCCTTATGCATGTCCTCTAAGTGTTTTCCAGCTCTCCAGGTCTCGCGCTAGCAAATTTTAGTAGGCCTATTATGGGTCATATTCATCTGTATCAGGTTTATTTTGTGCCAAGATATCTGGTCATTTACTTTCATTGTTCATTATTATCAGAATATGGATTTAGAAAGAAGTGGCACTCCCCATAATCTTATTTGATACAGCTTGACTCTACAGTTTAATCTATGAGGAATCTGTTTTTGTGGACACCTTTGGATACTTCTGTAAATGACCAGGTCATCACCACTTGGCAATGAGAAGTGCAGGGCAAAGGTAACTAGGTCATGTCTGCAGTCTACTTGGATTTACTCTAAATGACCAATCACATCACTGCCTGTCGTGTTGGTGCAGAACTGCCCTTCATTTACTGGCCAATCAGATCTCAAGGTAGATGTTTGCGGAGGACATTTTGGGAGCATTGTTTGGGGAACATGTAGACAAGCGGATATTGGGGCTGACATTATGAACTGCTGTAAATGGAGTCCACAAATTTAACTGGATGGGACAGTGGGTGGATACTGCCTGGCGACACTGGGCGGGATGTGGCAATTGGGATCAGCCCCAGTAAACATATACACCTCCCTATGCTCAAAGCCATCCATTAAATTGTCCCTGCCTAACATTATCCATAATCCTTCCTGGGAGTCCAAACATGGCTGTAATTAGACCGGTTCCCTTGGGAGACAAACCGGCTCCTAGAATATCTTCATTGTGATCAGGATTATTCCTCAAGGTCATTACACATACATCTCAGCCTTGACAGTTGTACTTCGATCTTGCACCGCGATAAAGTAAAGTTACATATTGGCAGCGGTGAAGCTATTCTTAATGAAACCCTTAAGGACCTGGTTTAGCCTTGGCCAAATCTCTGAGGATTTTGACGCTGCTCACTGAGCAAGATGGAGTCAAAGAAGTCACACCAAGAGGCTATGATTACTGGCCTAGACCACAACACACAGCATGCAGATGCAACTTTATCACTGATACAATATCGCTGCCTCAAAAAGACTGGATAGTGCACCCCGAGGGTGACGTGAGACCCATTCCCTCCTGACACCACCAGCCCCTGGGAAGCTGGTATTATACCAGTCTGTGGCTGACATACTTTCCCTGTCCAGGATTCCCTCCCTATGGGGACTGTCCACTCCACTCCACACTGCCCTCTCTTGACAGATTTCCCCTGGGTGAAAAGGGAACACCATTTCACTTGTATATTTTGTTCTATATCGATCTACTGGAGCAAACAGCATGGCTATCTCATAAGGGAAATGTGTATTCCATGGGGGAAATGTAGGTAGTCTGATAGGCAGGTCACTGTCTCCATACAGGAAAGGTCAAGGAAGCTGGGAAATTCCCTCTGGTTATCCCAAATCTGTTATTTCCAGAATAGCAAAAAATGTCCCTCTATTGTTTCATACACTTAAAATTGCATATCATTTCAGGATGATTAATAAATAGTTACTTTGATGAACATATGATATTTGAACAATTTCCAATTGGTCTTATTGGGAGAAAAAAATGTGACCTCTCAGCATGAAATCAAAATTCTGCTTGTGGCAAAACAGTGTGCAAATTCCTGTACAATTATGAGGGATTTCTGTCGTGCACCATTAGTTATACAATCATCTTAAACAAATAAGCTTGTTTTCCTTTAATTTGATGCTGATGATGAATATGTGCTTTATCTGACTTTGTCAATTCCTGATCCTTATCCATATAACAAGATGAAGAATGTGCGCGGAGAGATTCACCTGCATCTTGATGATGTGGAATGAGGCAATCTGCCTATGATCCTGTCATCTGCTCTCAGCCCCACATTCCTGCACATGCAACCCGCACATCATCAAAGATGTCACCTAATCAGCATGGCACCATATTACAGGTCTGCAGATACTCTTTGGTCACAAAATCTACATGCACACTGGTCATGACCAATGACATCTGCAGACCCTGTGGCCATTAACTTTATGGAAGATTTCTGTCAATTATTACTCTGTTTTTTTTTCAGCTTTAACCATCACTAGTTAATAATGCTGAACAATTAAAATTCAACACTGTGACTCAAAAGCCTATTTTCTCTGAGACAATCACCTGCATTGCTGATCCCAGCCTCAGAGTCAGCTGCCATTGTGAATGACTGCAGGGGAGAGCGGGTTAATTGTCAAACGGACGCACCACAGGAGAGGGTTAACTCAGCTTTAATTGTTGGATTACTCGCAGATGGGGGTTTGAAGGGTTAATGGTTTGGAGAAATGCTGCAGTCCTGCAGATTATAATCTCTTCTGATGGGATGCCATACAGCATGACAACTTTTTACCAATTTTTCATTCTTAGGACTATTATCATATTTTAAAAGTTCAGAACTGTGGATTTGTTTAATGTTTTTTATCAATGACAGGATTGTTATTATCTGCATCAAGCCATAAATCTTTCCTATTTAGTTAAACATGCTAAAGCCATTATGATCATTAAAAGATGAAATATTACTCTGATCTTAAAATAATATTTGGTTCACATTTGGATTTGATGCTTGAGTTAATGAAAGTAAACATTACAATATTTAGACATTGTCATTCACAGATCCGTACCAGTTCATGTCAATCCATATTCAGTCTGTGTGTGTCATTTAAAATATTGAAGTGCAACTCAGGCTTGTCTGATCCGACTGTTGGTTTTTTCTGCTTGACACAAAAAGACAAGCCCCAAAGTGCAAATTGGCCTGGAAGCGGTATGATGCCATTGATGGTTCAATTTGCAATAGGATTCCTAAAGGTAAACATTTGTGAGTATGAATCATCTACACAGCCATATTTAGGCCCTCTCTTGCCTTGTAATCCCCACGGCATACCTCTCATTGCCTCTTGACAACCTCCATTTGTCCAATTTTGACAGCATTTTTCACTTAAATCCCATCATTATCTTCTAAGAGTTTACTCCAATGATTCACATTCTCCCCTATTTCCTGAAAGATTCTCTCAGCTCCAACTTAGCATGGTTTCATCACAACCTCATAGAGGTTCACATGAAACGAAACAAGCAGCCGTAAGAAGCCAGACACAATACATTACCCAGAGCTGCATATTCCCTGTCATATTACCTATGTTTTTTTGCACACAATTATCTATCAAGACCATTAATCAAGGTTATCTAAATGGCAAATATTAATGTTGTACACTTTTCTCCAAGGACACCCATCTTCATCAATGGTGTCCTTGAACAACTTCCAAAGCTTCCTCAGACCAAAACATGAAATATGAAATATCTGACGTTGATTTGCAATTTAGTGTGAATAATTTAAGGGGACCACATAGAAATTATTACCTTGAGCATGTCATTCGACCATATTGGCGCACACCAGAGATACAAATTATTCAAAACATTAAAATGCTATTCACATGTCTGCCAAACACATCCTAAAGCCTATCAAATCCCTTGAAGAATCTCAGTTTTGTGCTTGGAAATTCAATTTTTCATGCCCTTCTTAATGAAATGCCCTGTCACTGTTTAAAGCTTGTGTTTCCTTTGAGATTGATGTCAATGTGCGAATATTCACAGCTTCCATTTTTGATAACTCAATTTAGCAATCAAGAAATTGAATTTTGATGACAATGATTCCTTTATTTCTATCCCCTGTTATCACGGTCCTACCAGCCAATATCCTCGCTCTCAGATCTCGATTTTGTGAGTCTTCTTTATGAATAAATCCCACGAGACTGATGATAACAGCTTTTATTGACAATTTTGTTTAATTTTTGAATGGCATGAATATCTGTACAAGATGTTCTAGAATCACCCTGTCTCTCAAAACACTTGGACACAATTGCTTTCAATTGGTTTAATCCACTCTAATCCAGCCTAACCCCCCTCACTAATCCCTGATGGACTGAGCACCCCTTCGCAATCAGGAGATAAGCAAACATTGTGAAGTGAATCATGGCTGGGTGCTCACATCTCTGTGTGACCATGAATATTCTCACAGAATATTAGAGCAGGGTAACACATGTTACCTGGTGACCATCCCCTGCCTCACCACACTAAACCAATGGGAAAAGTTCTCCATGAATATCCACTATCACACCTTATACCAATGGAAAGTCATTCTGCTCAGATCCCTTCCATGACCTGCATAGTCTAAAATGATTCGCTCTCACAATGTTATATTCCAAGCTGATGTGATTTGAATATTATTTATATTTTTTAAAATTTAACAATTCACATGATAGTTTATCCGATGATTGATATCACAAAATACAATGCCATATTGTCCTGTAGAAAAGAGATCCACAACATAACAAGTATCACTTAACAATAAGGATTTAAAGTTTTTACTTTTTCCATAAAGAACTTTCCTCCTTTTTTGGGCCAGATAAGCTGTATTATTGCAGGAGCCCTCTTGGATTGCTGCTGTATTACAACCCTGGCTGGTGGTAATAACGGTGCTTGCTAGCAGCTGTACGTTCCCACATCCCATCCCCAAGGTCATCATTCTGCAACTCCTTCCATGACTAATGTCATCAACCTTCAGCTGCAGTTTTAGAGTAATGGACCACTAATCGCACCTTTTCTTACTACACGGGACCTTCAATGTCTTCTGGTCATGTAATTTCTCACTTCCCATGATGCACCCACAAACCACTATTAACTATCTTATCCTCTGTTAAGATGCATTAATAGCTTTCTGCATGACAATGCTTGGGCATGCAGAGTCATTTGTAAATCACTGCAAAGTTTACTGAGGTGGAAAAATGGTAACCATTAAACATGGCTCTTACCACTGCTAGGAGCTGGTAAAATATCAAATATGTAGCTGCTCCTGGTCCTCATCTCTGCTTGTTGTCATGACGATCCATCACCTGTGTCAGCCCTAATGTGTGGACAAGGGCCTCAAACTTTGCAGCAGGGAGTTTGCCGTCATGATCTAACCTCTTATTTCCAGCCATATGACCATAATAACACAATCTCAATAATTAACACTGTGGATAATCTACCTCCTCCGCAATTTTTGTGCATTCAAGCCACTATCACTGTCCTCTGGACATAAAAGGGTTAAAACAGGTTAATTTGTCATGTGTGAGTGTGGCTGTAGTGTGCATCACCTGCAAGCTGATCATGATTAATATCCCTTCTGATATAATAGCAGGGTCCTGCTGACCAAACATCATTTCCTTCCTCAGATCCCCAGGACTCATTTTCCCCATCCCCCTTCTCTCCTTTTTCCTGGACACTTCCTGTCAACTCAGTAATTATGTAACTATCCAAGCACATAACAATTACCTTAATTCTACAATGTGATGATCAATGCGATCCTTCTCCATAATTCTCATAAATCTTAACTACATTTCATTTTCTCATCTGGCAAAAAAGCTACTGTACAAATCACTTTTGATGCTTGCCTCTTCTCTTCTACTATCTCTTCCATCAGGTCAATCTCTTTACATCACACCAGTCTTTCTTCTTACCCTTCCTCTCCCATCCATACTAATTTGATTAAAATTTGATAGCGATTTATTGATGGCAAGGTGTTGGAGAGCTGCTGTTAATTTTCACATGGCACGACTTTCCATATTCAATATCCATGCATGGCTCACATTAACACATTGGTGGATGAGGATGAAGAGGCTCGCTTGACCACTTAGCCCTCCCCCAAGCTAACTGAGTTATCCCTGGCTGGCTACCAGTCTCCATAATGAGAACACCTCCAATATCACCAGCCCCATTTCACTAATAAATTGCCTTCAACTGTCTCAAACTGGGACAGGTCCATGCAATATTGAGCCTGTACTGTTACTTCGTCTCTTACAACAAAGGAGCGAACATATGTGCAAGATGAACCTCTCTGGCAGTGCCTAAATGTGAAGTTGCCTTCTTGCCCCAAAAGCAAGCAACCTTTGGCTAGAGATAACAAATTTGAAGGTCTTTTTTTTTAATTTTCCATTACTTGACTGTCTAAAAAGGATAAAGGGCAAGTGATTCCTTAGTGTATATTTGGGGTACTGCCCTCCAGAATGGGTTCTAAAATGACTCCTTTTCTGTAAATATGCGATGATGATGACCTACATTTCAGAATTGTTTGTTGTGGACAAGTCTTTGTATTATTTAGATTTAAGCTATTCACAAGGCCTGTTGTAACATGAACACATCCCCTTGTGAATTAAAAGGCATGACCAGATGAAAACTTAATGCTACATGCAGTGCTTGATATCAAAGGTACTGGTCAAAGCTTAATATTACAATATTTGTCCACAAATGACCAGTATCTAATATCAGTCACTGCCTGTCATCAAAGACAGGGTGACGCCACGGCTTATGGTGACAGCAAGCTCATATAGAAGACAATTAATGGCCTCAGTCCACGCTTCCCTTCCCAGGATGCCAGCTAATTATGTAAGGTGCCACAATTAGGACCAATATGGTCATATCCACATAATCTGGCCCCAATTTACCATATGATGAGATTGGTAATAAGCAAGAATTGGCCTCTGCAACAAAGCGGTGGTACTTGGCCCGCTACAGCCTGGGGCTATTATTACAGCTCTTTGCCATGTGTTTGACCACTGGTCATCAGCAGACACCCTTCATGGCTGGGGGACATTCTGGTGGAGTGCATTGTCGCACGTACCAGCATCATTGCTACTGGGGAATCTCCCGAGTAGCAGCACTCTCATCTGCAGCTGCTCTTACCTGATCACCATTAAGAATCTCCCTTAATATCGGATTAAAGTATCTAATGAGAGCTATACTTAGATGTATCCCACACTATATATATGATGGGCCTCTTTTAGGCCTCTTAAAATATCAATTTACCGCAAATCTTCATATTACAAGTCTCTAAAAACCAATATATTTGTTTTATTCTGATATTGTTTATCAAATCAATATTAATTTCTGAATATAATGAAATATGTTTGAACTGGAAGGATATTATTGCTTTTACAAAAAATGTGAAAATATCAGAAATATACTATCGAGGTTAAGTTTCTAACTCAGGACCACACTACTAACCTCACCTTAGAATAATGATATCATAAATATATTATTGAATGAATATATTCTAAAAACACAAGAGAAAATGAATAATTAAGTTTCTCCACTTTTTGAGAATAAATAAATGTTTCTGCTGTTGATAGTTTGATTTCAACATGTGTAATTGTTTTGGGAGAAGTGATGGAGGAAGAGCTCATTTTCCAGACATCCTGTGACTGTTTTTATGCTGCCCTTTGACAGAAGATATTTTATCAAGCATTCTTTGAAATCAAGATCCAGATATTTTGACACATTTTGATGATTGGTTGTTATGAAGCTCTACATCTTATATTTCATTTGTTGTAAATTCTTTATTTAAATTAAAATTGTAAAAAAGCTTATGTTTGAAATCAGAAAAAGAATATGTGTTGATTTCACAGTAATGATTTCTCTCTATGTAATACAGAATTTCACTATCTGTCTTGTTTGCAGAAAACTAAAACTGTTATTTTATTTGGGAACTCACATAATAAATTGCCAGAAAGGTTCAATGACATCAACCTTGGTTGAAATGTGGCCACTTCTCGAGGGGATGGAAAAATCCTTCTTTGTACTATTCAAGACCATTCTAAAAAGTGTTCTTTGGTTAAAAATTGCAAGAGGAGAGGTAAAAATCTATAAGTATGTCATGAGATTTAATTACACTAAATTTGTTTCGCCCTTATATGAAGTGTGAAGTGTGTAGATGTTGATAGAGGCTGTCCGTGGTGAAGATATGGGCCGGTGGTGGGCCAGTTCAGGCCAGTATGAGAGTGACAGGGCATCTATTATATGTGCCATACCGGAGGTCCTGTACATGCAACCTTACCATCAATCTGAACCCACCTCACACACCATCCCACCCAAGCATCAGCTCCAGCAGGCAAAAACTGACCACTTTTATGGCTAAAACGGTCCCAGTGCTTAATAATCCCAGTGGCAAGCCTTAAACAGTCATCGCCATCTTGTGTTGTATTGATGATGGACCTACAATGGTGAGCCCGCCACTCTGCCATTGCACATCAATATCCAGCCACACATGTACTGGCTCTGAGGATAATAAAGGATAATAAAGGAAGAAATATCACACTATATAGAGGCTGAAAAAAGATATATTGTATCTCACAGATGCTCAATATGCCCGATAAAAAAACATCATCTGGGAAGGATTCAAAGTGAGTTTGCTTTATCACCTCATAAAGGGGCCAGGTTGCACCATAAAGGTCATAGTTGTGTCTAATGCCGATCCTCCACGTGTGTGGCTGGATGACCCAGACTGGTGTTGATCAGACATTCTAGGCTCTACTACCCTGCCCACCACTTTCTGCCTGACTGGTACCCGTCAGTGGATCGTATCCCATCTGTCCTTGGCAACCAATCACCAAGTCTGACCTGCATGCCAATGCCACATTTTGCCCCAGTAGCACACCCCATGTCCATTTGGGTAACATATTACTGACATCCCTGATGCCCTCAGAGGTGCTGTTTTTTGTGGCAGCCATTGGCACTGTCATCCAATTCCGCAATTCCTGTCTATCTAACAATTTCAAAATTTTAGTGCCACTATTACCATACTCATCCAAACTTACCCACCACCTCCCATCATGGTTACCATGGAAACTCACATGAAAGCTTTCACAACATCTTTTTCTCACTTGCAAAGCCACCTAATGCTACACTTGAAGTCATCTGTCTTTTCCTTGTGGGTGGCGATGACCGACTTACAGAGCAATCTATTATGGTGCTACACTGGTATTTTCTGCAGTCAAATTCTTCTGCATATATTTACTGAAGTATTGTAATCAAGATATAAGAATACACTGTATTATTTGGGGAATAATACTCTTCTCACTACCATGCAGATTTGGTGATAAATAATTCATAATATGGGTGTCCTGTGAGATTCAGATCTCTAATCATCTACTTGAGCTGCCTCACATGTCTAATATTACACTCCCAATTAAAAACACAGATACGGCAAGATACACAATGCTGAGAAATATATAATCTGAGATCAAGGTGGCTGCATCTCATATATTCTAAGTCTTGATTGAGGAAGTTGATTCTTGTCATCATCTTAATTATATTTTGAATTATTGAAGAATCTTGGACAGGTAATAGAATTAGCACGAATCATGGCAGTATAAAAGTCAAATTCAAGATATGATCTTGTAAATTTTATGGCACAAATGATATCAACTCTGAGCTCAAGATGGTGATAGCACTGACCAATCTGTATTTGTCATGCAAACTGTTGATGAGCTGATGTAGTGGGACAATGGTGTCACAAATGAGTATTTGTAGAGTGTTATATGGGGCCTAGTTTTATCAGTTGCCACCAGGAGGCAGGATCACCCAGAACCATCCTATATAACAGTCTCTCATTGCTCATAGATTCCCATCACCTCAAATCATCCTCCTATTTTCAACATCAGCAATGTGTCTCACGACTTTTGACACAAATCATTGTAATCTCTCTCTAAAGTTTTTATCCACATTTCATCAATTGCAGCAATTATATATATTTATACAGTGTGATTTTGGGTGTATTTCATGTGATTCTGTGAGGCAGATTATGGCAGAGTGGATGACCTGCTCTGAGCTGCTCAGACCTGGGTGAGAACGGTTACAGTAGACTCTGTCCTCAATGTCCTCACTGGGATAGGCCCAACTAATGAAGATTTGTGTCCCACTATGATCTGCCAAAAGCCCTCGCTCCTCATCCTGTCAACCTCACTAGGCCATCACTCATAGTAACCCTATCATCACCGACACAATGTCTTTTCATCATTTGTAATTCACTGTGGTCTTGAGCAATATATTATTTATTCATGCCAAAAGAGGGAGCCCATCTTCACACTCACATATATAAGTAATAGATTCATAGGAATATTTGGGGACCAAACCCATTCTCCTGTTAGGTTTAGGTCACATAGAGATCTGTCAAGTGTCCTTAAGTGGTTTTGGGGAGCCAGAAGTTTGAAGCTTGTGCCAGACATCAAACAATTGTAAAGACCTGGACAAATAAGCATGACAAACAAGCAGAGATTTAGCCTCACTTACTCTCCAGACGCGACCCAAGGTACACACAGGACCTTCTGCAAAGTCAAACCAAGAGGCCATACTGAGTCAAGCACACGTATATATAGTTTGCCAGATCCATGGTCCCATGCATCTAGTCTGAAACATTAACCATTTTCTCTTGCTCAATATTCTACTCAGCTTTAACCAAGTTAGCTGTACAGATCTTCATCAAGACGTTTCATTAAGATACTCGTCTTGCTGTGATTTATCATCACATTCAAGCACATCACAAACATTCCTCCAGATATCCTTAATCCAGCTTCAAATTAATCAAAGTCCTCTGAGAAAAGCCTGAGCCATTATCATAACAGCATCTCAAAGATGGAGCTGCCATATGGGTTAATATATGGTCCAACATTCTCAGAAATGACACCCCGGATTATGTCCCATTCTTCCTGTCCCTGTAATCCAGCTGGGATTCCAATTAGCAGTTCTATTACAGGATCATCTTCTCCACTAATCCGGAGGTGTAAATTGGGTGTGCACATTTGCGGGGTATGCTGGGAGGAGTGGCGGGAAGCAATGCACAGAAATGTTTGCACCTCGCTGTGCAGTAATTGTTATAGTTAATGAGCAGGGTGGCACTGTTGTCAGATTAATCTGGATGAAATGAGAGGAGCATTACATGATGCATGCCTAGCATGACTACCGAGACTGGCACAGCTCTGCATCCTCATCATTGATGGACATTTTTACATTAATGAATGCACTATGCTATTTCCAGGTCCTTCTTTTATCATATCACAGAACAGTCATGTGAGGGTTGAAAATAATAATGTAAATATCAGAAACAGGTTTTACGTTTCAAAATCCCCCCTTCCACTTAAAAAAAAAGTTGTGAAAGTGTGTAAAGAATTACAACCAAATTAGGACAGATTTGGAAATATTGACTGTCCATAATGGTAGAATATAGAAAGCTTCAAAGCAGTGACCTTGAAGTTTTCCCCACAAGCACCTGACACCATCCTTACACAGGCCTGCATTCAGCAAAGATGCTGCCTTATAAAGCAGCTGCCCACTATGCAGACATTTCTATCCAGTTTGTAGTTAGCCTGCGGGAGTATGTCAACACACAATGTAAGGAATCAATGGTGATATATACCGCACCCTGCTCTGACGTGGCGATGTTGTACACACCCAATATACTTGCCTTTCACGCCTCTACCCTACCAGACATCTGTAATCTGCTACCTAAATATTGTCCTTGCTTCCAGCCTGCTGGCAATTTCTGCTTCTCTATCTGCCAGAAATGCAGATAACAAGCTGATTGCCCAGTGTGGAGATCTGAACATTTGGGGCAATCAGGGAAAGGTACATGGGGGAACACTGAGAAGTGGAATCTTCACATCACACAGATGTACATAACCATGTTTACTGGGGTGATGGGACAAATAGCAAAAGGTGGGCGGAAAATCATATCTGCAGAAAACTCATGGGTTCGGAAAATTTAACCACATTCACCATTAATTTCATTAACTGTTTAAAACTTTGAAAGAAAAACTTGAAGGTGAATGCCATGATAAGAATGCTTTCCCTCACATGGAGAAGCCAGACTCTGCATGTGTGTAGTATTGCAATCTGATGGAGATGTGGAGGCAATGTGAGGAAGGACCACATGCCTGGCATTGATTCCAGATTGTGTTTTTGCCTCTGCGACAGACATCCGTATGTCTGTCTGTCACCTTCCCCTATCCCATACATCATCATCTCTCTGGATCATCATCATCCACTAACAAGCTAACTTCAATCTCTTTGCAAGAACATCTAATATTTCACCATCTTACAACAGAATATACACTCACTAATCATATGATTAGATTATTTCATCAAATGTATAACCAAGATGGATATACTTCGTCAGTAAGTTTTGAGCTTGGGTGTTCTCAAAAACTGTTCCGTTAAAGAAGCCATTACAGGATCCGCCACTAGGTGGCTACCATCTATTCAGCATCCTGCATTGATCTTGTCTGCCAACATATTCTTTTCCATTCTATCCAGACCTTCCCTACAAACACAGCTACATATACTATTGACAGTTGGGTATTATTCATCCAAAGCACGGACGCAGAATTCAGCAAACCCGTTTCATTTCTGCTCAATTTGTTCTAATGTGTCAAGTAATTTTCTCGGTCCCTGTCAAAGCCACAGCTTATTCTGATTCCAGTTTCACTCCTCACTTGTTTAGCCCCAATATCGACCCCTGCCTTTCCTCACATGTAATGCCTTCATAAATTTGCCAGCCCCCTTTTTTTCACCCTGAGATCAAAGCTCCCAATCGTCCAGCAGAGAAACATTTTGGACCTCACGGGTGGAGCTTTGTGTGGGCCAACCACCAATAATCAAAGGCTGTTTTGTTACTCAATGTAGATATCCTAGGTTTTCTTATTATCAATCATAGAAGCCACATTTCTATTTTGCAGATCACATCTTCTCTCTCCTTTAATTTGCCACATAAACGCTAAGGGTATTACCTATAGTCCCACTTTCACTTTCCGAACCTGCTTTTTCTAATTTGGCTGCTCAGCAAACATATCAGCAGAGAGGCATTGAATCACCTGATGAAAGGTTGGCCTCAAATGTAATAAAGATTCTGCTTAGTTTCATCTAGTTTGGTTATAAAAGTGAAAAGTTAATGAGCTTCATGTCATTTCATTGATTGATGGGAAAAAAGCTATTCTAAACTGTCACCTTTGGGCTCATAAAAGATGAAAATGAACACTAAATCTTTTACACTTTCATCACAGGTTTGCCATTTCAGCCAGCCAATTCTTATACAATTTTGTTGCTTGTGGAAATTTTGCATGCCAGATGTACATTACATTAAAATAATAGATAGATAACACTAAAAATGTTCATATTTTCCCAAAATATTTCTAAATATATGACCCATAAAAGTTAGAAGTGCATTTTTTTAGGGATAGAAAGCAAGTGGATGGCAGCAAGACATTGATATCAGTTTGCAAAGGAATTACTTTTATTCTCATCTTGTGGTATGACAAGCTGGGGCCACCAAGTGCTTGTAGCCCAAGTCCTTGTGTTATTCCCAAGAAGCAACAATCTGATTGTGTCATCGAGCGTGAAATCTGTTTGCCTGTAATCACAATACTCACTGTCGTTTTTCCTGAGGCTGCGGGATCGATACTCGCCACATCACAGCCGCTCAGACACATAACACCAATCCCTGCCACTGCACTCCCTCTTAACTCTTTCACCCTTTAGAACTCTCCTTTAGTCCTCATCTTAATCTATCTCTAATCTTAAACGGTAGATATTTAAACCCACAGCCCAACAAATCCCCTTCAGCAAACCATGTGTATAATATTGCTCAATTCCCTTTCCATTTTTTCTGGGAAACGCTTGATGTTTCTGGTCAAAGCTTTACTTCGGCAACTAAATATCAATATATAAATCCCTTTCTTCATCTATAACTTTTAAGGACAACCCTGCAGTCATTTGAAGCATTAACATTTTTGCTTTATATTCGTTCTTCCAAAGATAGCCCACAAAGACCAGAATGATGAAGCAAGAACTGTATGAACTCTGCATAAAGACACAGTGAGTTTGGCAATCTTCTAATCTGGGCAGGGCTTGAGGCAGGAACCATATTCTGTCCACAGAAACCAGCATCTTCTGTGGTCTTGGCCTCACCCTCACGGGGAAACAAACACAGTTCACAAACTCACCGGGTCCGTGTTTGGCATACTAAACACCACAAATCCTATTTTGCAAAAGCAAATTACTCGATACCGGCAACTCAAGAATACTTCCTCTTTCACCAGTGTATCCTCAGGTTTCAAGCTTTTGATACTTGATGCAATAAGAGTTCTTTAAGAGAACAGAAATCAGACTAAAAAGAAGCCACACCCTCACCTACATCAATACCAGTTCCCTCAGCTTATCTGGTGAATTAAACAGTGCCACATTCCGGAATTTAATCATGCAGACAATGATTTCCCTCCAAAAAATCAGCTAAATGTACTTAGTGTAATCTGATTTCATTCTTTGGTTTTTGGCTGGATTCCTATATTGGTATATTGGTTTAAACCATTTCTGCATATCTTTTTATTTAAACTTGCTTTTCATGGCTTGTTTTGTTCTTGTTAACACAGGCAAAATCAGGCCTTGCTGAACATACATTCTGCCAAATACCAAAGCATTGAAATTGAAAGCCTTCCGTGTACACTTTTCTGGAGACATTAATTTTCTTCATTCTCCAAACTCCATGTCATAATAATGATGAAATTCATTTCATTTGCAAAAGATAAACTTGTATGCAACAAAAATTGATAGTGATGACACGACATACCTCCATCATGTCAGATGATATGAACGACAGTGTCCCACTTTTCTGACATTTATTATGCGGACTTCACAACATGAAAACTTTTCCTGAGAATACATGAATAACTTAAATCATTGAACCATTTGTCATTTTCACACAAATTTGATTGATTTCAAAATTTTCTTGAAAAAAGAGTTGAAAATATTTTCAAAAAAGAAACTGCAAGCGAAAAACGAAAATATTCTCTGATCTTTATTACATACTGTATATGAAGAAAGGATTTCACTGTCACATATATCTGAACACATGAAATGCATTTGATAACCTGATACATATCCAATTTGCATGGCATGGAGATATTGATCACCAAGCAGAATAATTCTCTCATCAATATGGTATTTTTACCCATCTATTGTGAAATGTTGATCTAGAGCCATTGAATACATCCCTAATGTTCTGCCCTATTTGGCTCCCTATTCAACACAGTCCCATTCATATCTGCGTGCCTATTATAGTAAAACATGTATTAGATATTGAAGCTATTTACAAGCTGGCATCCATACAAACTGTGCGGGGAGAAGTTGGCACAGATAAAACTGGATTATCTCTTTGTAGTTCTTGTTTCCTCCTCATCAGAAAAACTTGTAAAATGGTTGATTCACACCTATTTAACCTCAATTTGATGAAGTGACAGTTCCAATGTGAACTCCTGACTTACTCAATAATTGTTTTTCAGCATCATGCATATCTCACACAAATGCTGCAACATGCTGCCTGATCGACCTCACACCTGTTGAATCCAATATTAAAATTTCTCCCTGTATATTTCCATTGTGCATACTTTCTGATGTTAAATTGCTTACACCTCTTCCTGATTTAAATAGCCTTGTTTCTAGCAAATCTATGTTTCTAAGTAAGAGTGGCATGTAATTGCGGGTAAAATGGTCTTGAATCTTTGATTTCCTATCATGCCTTCGAACCTTCCCATGGTGCACTCTTCTTTCTTCATACAATTCCCAACTATTGGCCATTCATTCTTAATGTTAACAAATTCTACTTGTCTCTTTATGGTATGGCATTTTAAGTGCAGCAAAATATTAAAAACTGTGTTAGTAATGGTTTTTTTTAACAGATATAAGATATGCCCTTTTAGCACTATATCCTGACAGAATTTATATAGAAAATCATTTGCTTCATGGCAATACATTAAAATCCTGGCACAGACTTATTCATTATCATCAACAGCAGAATAATCTTCTCTTCACAAATGCACTGAGATAATTGTGGTAATAAGATACAAGATCAAAGAAGAAAGTTATTAAACTCACAGTTTCTGTTAAAGGCAGACTTTGGATTTTCTTGGTAAGAGCTTCCAGCTGATCATAGTACCACTTCTGATGTTGATCCTCCGTTTCTATCTCCCGTAAAATACTTGATCTGAAAATACAAAATAGATTACAACATAAACTACATGGCTCAGTAAAATCATAAACATTAACCACACTTCACTAAAATGTAAACACATTTTTAGGATATTTCTTAATTAACTGTGTTCTATATTTTATATGTAAGCAGTATGATGCTTAATAGTTCACCAAGGGACAATATCAATCTCGCAGAGGGGATTTAACATGATATGATGAACTGCTAATCATTCACGTAGCCTACTTTAACATCAACATTGTGGCACCATTTAATAATCTTAATTACAGGCTTTTAATGGTTCATCCCTGTTTGTGTTTTGTGATGTGCCTTCCTTTTGCTACCTCAGTGGGGATGACCTAGCCGGTGATCACAGGCAATCTGCTCCTTAATATTTGGGATGGAGAGACCTGGAATGTGACGGGATGGGGTATGAGGTTCTCTTCTCTCTGACTATAATATGATAACTGCTGTTGAGACTACATTAAAATAATCACACCTTCTTCTCTCTATGATGAGTTTTGACAAGAATAATATTCCCTAAAATATATATTATAAAAAACAGGTTCAAAAATTTGAAATGCCGATTGTGGCTATGTAATCATTGCAGACATGTTGTAATGACTGGGATGGGATGAGAGAGAGGGCAAGCCCAGCCCATACCAGAGATCATTACTACCCTCTAAGTGAGGCTACACCATGCATCACAATGACAAATGTGATGGGATCAACTGTTGGCACTAACAAGGGACAGGACGGCAGGATACTATGGGTTAAAAGATTAATTAACAAAGTGTTTTCTACTTAATATGATAAGGTAACAAAATTGAAGCCAATATTTTATATGGGCCATTTTTTTATGGACACTAGATACATCAAACTCGAGCTCAGAATAAGAACTCACTGGTATGCTTTTTAAATTTGCCTTCTCAATATTCAAGATGATTTGTAGAGAAACCGAGTCACATATTAATTACTTAGATAAAATCAATCTTTTACATGTAACATTTTTAATAAACAAAAGTCTTTTTAGCTTGGATTTAAAAAGTGAGATAATAGGAATATGAAGGCACAAATAATAACTTTATACAAAACCAGGCGATACGTTAGTGTCACTTTTGTTATTTCAATGTTTAATGCAACATCATCTGTGATCAGCATAGAAGTTGTCACTGCCAGCATAAATCATGTCACACCTATTGCCATGTAACACTAAACTGATGCTGCAACAAAGATTATTGATATTTCTTGCAGAACAAACATAGGCATGAATCACTAGATTCACACATACAAAGCTGTGTGAACAACAGCCTAAACGGTGCAGAAGCAACTGTGGTGTTCAATTGTTAATCGCACATAGGTGTGTATTGTCGTTGAGGAGAAGGGTTTGTTTAAAGATAAAACAGCCCGATATGGGTGATGCGAGTTTATGGAAGAATATTAATCAAACAAGGACGTGGTTATAACACGGCTGTGGTGCAGGGAAGCGGGGCAGATTTACCCTGTATGAGATGGCAGATTGATGAATGAAGGCTGTGGAGAGGTGAACACACAATGTGGGCCTGCGAGGTGTGAATGATGCCGCATAACACATGTGTTCACAATGCATGCTGTTCACACATCTCCAATATGCAATATAAACAGATGCCTACAACTTCACATCATCTGAAAAACTGTCCCTTCATCTATGCTTGCCTTGGTTCAGGTAGACCAACACAACCTTACACTCAAAAGGGCAAAAATTAAAAATAAGATTATATTGAAAAATATAATCAAGGAATGTGTCATCAATGGTTGTTCAATATATATATTTGGTGACTAGGAATATTTTTTCTAAATCATTTCATCCAAGAGTGACCCAAATACATGTTGCACAATCTGAAAATTAGCTTTCATATTACCCCCGAACTTCCTGATGAACTTTTGGCTATGAATTTGATCACCATTTGAAAATTATCAATTTGACAAATCTCTATCAAAACCTGTAACAATGCCATTATGAGGACAATTCAAACTTAACAAATCCACATCAACTCTGATCTAAATTTTACGATGGTGACCGAGTTGTTAAACTTGTAGCTATGATGGACTGCACTCCAGGCTGTCAGTCACTTCCTTAACTCTTGTCCCACTGGTATGGGATCTCTTGGTGTTAATGCCAGACAACCTGTTTGTATTATGACTCACTCAGACTGCTGGGATCAAACTCCACAAGCCAATATTTCAGCTTAACCCTTTACCCACAAATATCTTTAAAACTCTATTTTAATCTATTCAAATTATTAATAAAAAAGATGTTTTTCTTTTTTTCTTTTTTGCAAATTGTTTTAAATTTTGTTTCTGTGACTTGATCCTGATCTCAACTACTTTGTCAAAAGTATAAATGTTGCATAGATGGTGAAATTTTATTTCAATAATGGCAAGGACCAAGGGGCTAACCATTTTCTTGTGCCTTTTATTCCCAAGCTGCCTGACAAACACTGCCATACCTGACCCTGAGTGATGAGTAAACATCTTTTTGTTGCAGCAAACATTAATACCTCAAAGTCTGTGTTTTATCTGCTTTCATTTTTGCTCCATTTAACATTGGTCAATGTGCACACTCTATAAAATGTGAAGCCATTCAGCTTGTGAATTCATGTAAGCATTAAAGCCGCCTTTCTGTTAACTGCCCATTTGCAATATTTATAATTCCCATGAGATGACTCCACTTTGATTATGAATGAACCGAAGAGGAAAAAGTGAAAAACTCACTTAATGCAAAAATAAACTATAAGCACATTCCTGCACATTATAACCCTTAATAGAGATGATGATGGCCCATTTAGGGATGTTGAGCAGTTGGTGCCTTCTTATCACCCCCTGCCATATTATCACATATCTGGTGAGTAGTCTTATCTTGTCTTATCCTGCTACTCATCACATGATTCACGCTGCTTTGTCTCACAAGTGTCCTCCTGCCTTGCCATTATCACACCAAACACATTTCCTTCAAGAAAATGGAGAAATTATTCTTTTGTTTCACTTATCTTTTGGGACATCTTTTTTTGAAACCTACTTGATAATGTTTTAACCATAAAATGCTGATTTATTTTCAGTTAGCTTTGACAAAAAGTAGTTCTTACATTTCCAATAGAGAAAGCACATGAATATTGACCAAGAATTAACTTGAGATGAAGGTAAAAGAAAATCTGCCCTCCCAATAATTCTGATGTCAGGGTAACATGATGCTACCAGCAGAGTATTCTATGTTGTCTTGACTTTTAATGGATATCTCCCCACAAAAAGGAGAATGCTCACAAACATATTATACCAACATATGCAAATATTGTGCATCTTTGCAATGTCACTTCAAAGCTTGTGGCATGCAGTAGTTTGTGATGGTTATCGGAGGCGGTGAGAGCTGTGGCCCTGATCCTGGAGCTAATCCTTCATCCCTGGTGGATTTCCCTGCAGACATTGCCTGCCATCTATACACAGCTGTACATCTTGTGTCTCCACTCCAGGCTTTGATTCCCCATGTCTTCCCACATCCTCAGCCCACAGGGATTTCCCTTGCTTTGCCCACCTCACAGACTCTGCAATCAATGTCTTGTGCCTCTGATATTGTTTGATTGAATTTCCTTGAGGACTTGCTTCATGATGTGATGTTCCCCCCGAGGGAGTTCCCCTGCCTGGCGAGGGCAGCACCGACCTGTCATGATGGACACAGTTTGAGCCGTTTAATGAGAAGACAGTGACAAATACCGATGGATTTGTGGGGTTCAATAATGAACACTTAATTGTCATGTCTTCACTGACAATTGTCCCTCTGTGATGAAGCGATGAAAATGCTAATCAACTCTCGAGAGCCAAGATGGCTGAGTCACAGATAAGGATAAAGAACATTGTGAGAGTCCTCACGTGCATCACGGAGCAGCAAATTACATAAACATTTTGACTAACATGTGTTTACTTCTTATTTTGACTTTTTTTTTAGAAATATACCAAAATGAAACCTCATTATGCTGGCAAAGAATTATTGCTTCAATGCCAGAATAAGAATATTTCAGAGGTAAATAATTCCACAGCAATTCTTTATTGTATGAAGCTTGGACCATAACTGAAGCATGACACTGTTTCCCACAACTTCCCACAACTTGCATGATTATCAAGAAGTGAAAACCATTGTTTTTAACTAATATTCAGATTAAACATAATAGTTTAACAAAAATGTTTTGAAATGTGTAAATCTAAAATGTTAACTGATTTCACAATTATTAAGCCTATCATTTTCTTGTTCTAAGCACAGAGATGAACAACATCAAAACCTGTCAAAACACCTCCATTTCCATGGCTGAAATTGTCACCTCCAATTTTCCAATTTTGAGCGACATTTGTGCCCTGTGTATGGTAAGACAGCACGCCCTTGGTGACACAATTAGCATGCGTGCGGGAGGTGTGTTGACCATTTGACCTTGAGTGTTACATGGTGTTGTTGTCCACCTGATGACCGTACTAATCCCCCTAATCCCTTGTATCTGTAAGTGTGTGCACCGTGGGGATGCCAGCGTGCCTGCATGTCCACCTATCCCTCCATAATTACATGGCTTCCACCCACTTCCTGTGGCATTCACTGCACCAATCCTCAGCCAATTGCCTCATGTCACCATCCTCACCTCCCAAACAATTCCTACAATGCTCTAATGAATGATCCACGATTACATTTTAAAATAAGTACATTCCCCTATAACAGTATGCTCTTTTTTATTCAATTTTTGTTTGGGAAAACCAAGTTAAATTTACATGTGTTAGCTCAGCTTTTATTGCAAATTGTTGCCATTTTAAAAATTCAGCAGCCTTTATTTGCAGCCCGTGCCTCTGAGCAGAGCCTGGAGTGCAGGTGAGACGTTTCCCTGACCACATCTTATTGCACCTTTTATGGCTTGATTGGATCTTCCCGTGGGAATTCCCTCATGCTTTCCTCATCCCTCTACGGCTTCGCTGCTCTATCTTTGCATACATTGACCCCCATTGACTGCTCCTTCCCCTACTTTCTGCCTTAATTGCAAATTCCCAACTCCCCACTTACTTTGCATTTATTGAGAAGAAAAGCCCGGAAGGAAAGTGCAAAGCTTATTGAATTCTTGAGCTTTTTTGCAATGGTTGGAAGTATTGAATTATTTCCCTTTTGCAACTGCATTGTGGAGAATTATACCATTTCATTCATAAAAACTTGCCTAACATTACATTAAACAGCTGCTTTCGGCATACACTCTGTAAATTCTTTTTGCCAGATGGAACAATGCACAAAAATGTTACTATTCACTAAAAATCCTTCACCACATTTCTTGTTCGACTCCATCACAATTATAATTTCCCACTGAAGTCTGATTGTCTTATCATCTGGAAGACATTTTTGTCCCTGACTGGTCTCATATAAAACACAGGCAACCTTTGAGAAAACAAGTGGCAAGTCTCTCACTCTTTGGCAATTCTAGATTGCATGTCTCATCAAAGGCTCTGCCTCCTTTTTCCATTTAAGAGAAGTCAAAGATAGATCTGTCTTTTATTCCTTTTTTGTATTGTTGGATCACCACTCTAATGAACAATGTAATGCACATTGAAAATTCCCAATGAAGAATTTTGATCCCTCAACTTTCCATTGACAGGATTCCTAATAGTTAATTAACATGCTCATCTACAGAAACATTAGCATCTCACAGTGTCATTTTCTCACTTTGAATTTTCTTTTATATCTTTGAGAGAAATGGAAAATGTTCAGTAAATATTTTTGAATTTGTGTGTCCAAACACCACTTTCTTCATGCTTGAAATAGTTGAGTCCTTATTTCTCCAATATGTGCTCTGGAAACTGTTAATAACTCAGAACTTGTGAGTGCAATCGAATGTGAACAGTATTTTGTGTGTGACAGTGGCGCACCCAGATATATGAGAATGTCATGGTTCCTGCCTCTGGACCCTTGGCCTCTGTAACCCTCTCTCCTCTACTTTATCTTCTGACTCACACTCTCCGTCTCTCCATCTTCATCTTTTATCACTGTATCCATTTCCCTTATTCTGCATCTTAGCTGCATTCTCCTGCATCAGCATCCAGAACCATCATATTCTACAGCTGAATGGTCACACAACTTGCATAAATCTGTCATTTATCTCCCTCAAACTTTCTATTATTTCCACTATTTCCCCAACTGAGTTGGTCTAACCCTTCTCTTGCGTATTACCAGGTCTGATATTGATCTGTTTTCCCACCAGTTAATGCCATGTTTCTTGGCTTAGCATTAATATCGTACCAAAATTCACCAAAATGACTCTCACTCTAAATCATACCTCCCCTACCTTCCTTCATCTCAATATCACCATGTCATTGCAAAAATTATCCCCAAGTTATCACTTGCTGATCCTCCAGGGTGATATCCCCGTGACCATTGCATGACCTGGCCACATACACAGAACTGAATCCTGCCCAATTCTGATGGCAGGATCATATAATATTTGTTATATCCCTGTCTGTCACATTTCAGCGATCACTTTTCCCCATCCCATCTCGCCCATCATATATGATCTTGTGCCTGACCTTGTCTCCCTTCCCTTCCCTTGCCCACTTCTCATCTCTCTCTCCCGACAACCACGACAATTTGCCACAAGCAAATACATTCATTGTTGTCCTCCCTGCACACTATTATTATCCACAACGCATTTCTTATTTCATCATTTCCCCAGTAATTTCCCCGTCCCTCTGTTAACCTTCTGCCCTCGCTTGTACAATTTCCCTCTCCCCGACAGATGACCTCTGGATCTGCTCTCCTTTCTGCAGGACATCTGCATGACCATGTGACCAAACATGAAAATCCATGAAAGCTTCCAGCAAAAAACAGGCACAGCTCTTGTGGCTTAATTCCAACAAAATCAATTGGCAATGATTTATGAATTATAAATCTAAACACAAATTGTGAAGTTTTTTTTTGCAGTGTTCCCCCATGTTTGGTTGGTGCAGGTGGGTTCTGATTCTGCAGGCCCATGCCCTATATTGCTCTCCTGCAGGTGATACATCACCGCTGCTGCCTCCTCCCACCTGATATATGGCGCTTCTACTTTTATTGTGCACATAGATAAAATCTGTCTTCATGCATTGACCCTTTACATGCTGCATTCCTGCAATGCACAACAATACACCAAGATGCAGCAATGTGAATTTTTTATGTACTCTGAGACATGGAAGCTTTCTTGCAGGTGACCTTTGCAATATCATAGCGTTGATGGCATGCTGTATTGCATGATGTATGCCTGCATGTGCATGACTGCAGGTCCTGCTCAGTCCCGCAGGCAGGGCTCCTACACTTGATGCAGGATGCCCTGCAGCCATAAATAACCTGAGCACAGTGGCAGGGCCATGCACACACAATGCTACAGCTTTGTGGTCAAATATAAACCATTGCTAAATGCAGTGACCAAAGTGGATAAAAGATGCACCCATCTAAAGTTCAATGTTTTGGATTTCCTGTGTGTTTCTTTGACACATTTTGTTTGGAATATTAAAAAAAATTCAATTTCATCAAATAAAGGCAATGTTTGCATTTTTGCTTTCATAACTTAACCGTATGAGAAGACCAACTGAGATTATTTTCTCCTTCCACATAAGGTGATGTGATTATATGCACTAAGCTGGACCTGCAATCATGCACGCACACACTGCCGACATCTCAATATGACTCCATGAGTGGATCAAAATGTCCAAATCTGATATGGGAATATGGTTAGGGGTTTGCAATAGTATGCCACATGGACATCCATTGATTGTCCATTTCTGCATAGAAGTGCACACTGCCAACTTTTTAGGGGGAGATGTACTTTAGCAGATAACCTTATTTCCTTCTGAGGCTGATAAAATACATTTGTCATATTATTTGATAAATGTCTCCATGTTGGTGCTACACTGTCAGAGTTTTTGACACTGTGGTAACCACAGACTATGAGAGGACCTGCTTATTGCTAGTATTACCCGGTATTCATGTCCCGGGCCAATCGTGGTGTCGTCCTAGAGACAGAGGTGCCATACAAAGCTGTGATGACCATTTCCTGGGTGGTTATATAATAGCAGTGGTGGCACCTCATCTGAGCCTCAGCACTGGACAGTGATCCCTGCTTCCTGGTCCTGATGACCTGACCGGCACCCAGTCTCATCAACCCGCCCTGCATGCTCATATACTAAAGTCCATCCTGGGTGTTACTTCCACCACACCAGCCACCTGCTTATGTGGCTCTTATTTAAACCAAATGGCCTCAATTGGTGACAGGCTGACTGTGTCTACCACAAACTACAATTGCTACCCATTCAGCGTGCAGTGTCCACCCTGGGGTGACCTGGTCCGTAATGTTATGGAAATACATGCTGCGGGACGTGGTGCTTAGTTCCAATAAGACGACAATAGCATTATACCTACACACTGCCTCTCCCACAAACGACCAGCTTTGCAAATTGATATATTGTCGGGTGGTGAATACAGAAATAATGTCATAAGCACGAAATATCACGCTGACTCTCTGGGGTTAATATGAGTCAATGTGAGGCAGGCAGAGAGCGTTTTTGGTATGGGCGGGATAGTCAGGCGCAATGTTGATGTAACCATCCATCAAAGTAGAGTTCCTAAATTTGTTCGTTCTCTGTCACCACCCACAGCAAAACCAGTCTCTATCTCAAAAGGACACAGTCTTCATCTCCACATCAAAGTTACCAACTTCTGACTGTCGCTATATCCACTCAAATGTCAAAAGTTGAGTCAAAATGGCTGTAGACAGAGCACAAGTAGTTTTTACCACAGATGCCACACAGGCATAACAGAGAACCAAATCCCTCTGAGCGGTCTGCATTACAGTTATACCATCCCCCTCGTTGCTTATAATGTACACATTTTAAACAACACAGCTCTTTATGGTGATGATGTATGTTCCAAATGGACAATTTTTGGTCTGGAAATGCCAGTGATTTATTGTGTAATTTTGTAGATTTCCTTTTTGTGTAGAATCATAAATATTACCTTTCAGTTTGTTCAGTGAGGTTCAAATATTAATGACGCGAGGCATGTGCATCATGTAAAAAGGAAACGCTAGCCAGAAATCAATGCATCATTCTCAAAGAAAATAATAATGTTTTCTGAAAGAGTTTCCTGCATACAACAATAAACATCCCCAGCAATAGAAGTCATCAGAGCATATTTCTGCTATTCTAGAAAAACCTTTCCGTTGATTAGACATATAGAAAAACAACAGACAAGAAGCTGAGGGGTCAAGTATTTTAATGCTTTCATTCACTCAGTAGTAATTAGTTAGATTGGTACAATAAGTTCCTTCTACAGATGGCTCTTACAACCTGGAGGAAAACTGGGACAATGGTAACAATCTCAGTATCCAATCACAATGCAGCATTCTAGTAGATGCAGACCCATTCCGGGTTGGAGATGACTGCTCCTCAGTATCCCTCCTTCTATCTGCTTTGCCCATCACAATAATAAATGGGCTCCGTAGAATGAGTCTGTCCCACAATATGGTGAGAGTGGACCCGATAACGGCCCAATATTGCAGCTGTAAATGGGCCTAATACAAGGTGCAGAAACAGATGAGGTTCAAGCCCACTCCCGGAGGTGTCGTCATGGCACAGTGACCTTGACCTTCAATAAGGTGACGATATGCCACTAAAGGTCATGCCAACAATAATGCTCTATTGTAATACACTTATCAGTCAGGTGGAAGATGAATTACATTTTCTCCTCAGTTGCACTCTTTATCTACACAATATTACCACAGAACCACCAGGAAATCCATTCTTTCCAGCACATAATTTCCGAACAGAGCAAAAAGGAAGGGCCTACGATTGCTGCATTTATTTTTGCTATAGGCACCATTATTACGCATCTGTTTTATACCAACAGGTCTATATTTGAGGTTTTTAAGTCATCTACTTCTGGATGGGTGGCTACAGGAAATGAAAAGTACATCTTCCAATCAAGGAAACAAGACTTCATTGGTACTATCTTTCTCTAAATAGCTTTTCATCTAATGCATAGGCTACAATTTATACCGCATTCTCTCTGGAAGTAACTGAAGGCAGCATACTCTTTTGCTTTGCAGACAACACATACCAATGTCCAGAGAATGCATTTCCTACTTTTACTGAAATACAGCTTTAACCCCTCAATCATGCGGACTAAATTTCTATTTTCCATAAACAAATTTGAAATGCTTTCTCGCTATTGACAAGGAACTGTAACAAAATATGCCATAAATATTGTCTGCCAGCTAATATTGAAATATAATACCTTGCACTGTCATAACAATTTTAACCCCTTCCCTTGTGTTTCTGTGTTGCTGCCATAATATAGGCCCTCTGATAATTCTTACACACATTCCCGCTCATGTTAACCATTTTTCTTCATTACATGTCTGTTATTACAGTACATTATTCAGGCAAAATGGTCTCCGCATGCTGCCAGCATAAATGAATTGCCAAGACAAGAATTCATGGAATTACATCACGGAGTGCTCATGGGAACAATCCTTCAGGTCAGCAAAACACACATTCCCCGAAGGGACCTCAAGCCTAATGCATGCCCATACTCACTATGGCAACCCAATTCTGCTTTTCAAATTGACGACAGCTCATTTTTAATCAATTTTCACAAAGTATCGCTGACTTTTGTTATTTCACTTTGCATGACTTCCTATCATTGAGGTCCACCCTCACAAGCCCCCAGGAGGGGCGAGAGCAAGTGTTAAGTTTGAAGGACCCCCCATGGAGGGCTCTGTTAATGGTCATATCAATATGAGGGGCACATGGTGTAATTGGTAAAGTCCTTGTTTTAATTTTATCAATGCAAATCTATACCTCTTTATGCAGGTGAATAATAAATGAGAGAACTTCCCATGTGATCAGTTAACTCTGGGATGTACTAATTTTAACCAGGAATATTGGGAAATTATGACAATTTGGTGGGCGGTTGCCCCCAGATGAGTAATGACTTGTCAGGTCTAGGTCTCAGATGAAGACATCAAAACACCGACAGCATCTACAACAAAAACAGCTGCAAAACTGGCAAATCTGCAAATTCCCACTGCCAAACAAGACTCATTTGTTGATACGGCCTCCATTTGCAGATTGAGACCACCCAAAATGGATCAGAGAAACTATCTAAATAGGCCGTCAGTCTTTGTGCTGCATTTATAGAGGATCATCAATAGTCAATGGGATGGTAGGCATTAACCTCCCAGTCTGGGTGATATGTCCCCCGGCCTACCAGGTCTAGCTCACATAAACGGTTCCTGCATTCCATCCTACCAGCCTGCTCACCCCCATATTGGATGTCTCCTTCTGATTGTGCTGTCAGCCCAGCTCTGAGCTGACCTCTCTGTACTGGGTGAGAGTACAGACAAATGTATATCAATGAGATGAATGGCAGAATGTACAGGGTGTCGGATTGGGTTATGCTACTTGCTGGGTCCCACCAGACCGGTCACCCTCCACCTGGATGACTCCACTTTGACACTGGTCAATACCACTGACCAGACCACTGCTGACCAGTCATATATGTCACTGCCAGGCCCCAATGCCCAAGGTACCCAAACAATAAGACTGAATCCATTCAGATATAGTCATAATTAATATCACATATTTCATTACTAGCTTTTGTCTACTTTTTATGTCATACTTTTTCCTACTTTTGACCTTGTAACTGTAGCTACTTGTTTACCAAGTATCTTGTAGATGTTCTTATTTTCTAGGGGTAAATTATCCAGTGAATGATTTTTGTTCTTAATTTGACTCTTACGGTTATCTCAAATCAAGGTCTGTTGTACATTTATTTAGAAAACTAATGATTCTTGATGAGACTTGCTTACAATACTTGATTAGGCTTCCTGTCATCAACGAAAACATCTTGTTTCTATTTTCACTCAAAGTCGTGGGTGTAGAAATCATGAGTCTAATTCAAACAAATTCCTCTAAGATTTATAGCAATTCCAATTATTGCACTAAATCCAGCTGTCATGTTTTACGTGGTTCTGCCTCATCCCGTCTGGTGCCTAACATCAGTCCATCCCATGCAGACCAGCCTTGTATCTCCTCACATCTATACTACTAAATCTCTTATCATGTTCATTGGCACATATTTGACAGTGCAGCTAACACGTTTACCCTATGCCTTATTGCTGTCTCTGCGGGCGGCCTCGGTGTTGCGAGAAGCTGTATAAATGTTAGGGAGAGGAAATGGCCTTTTGGTGGTGGTGAGATAGGCCGGTTGGTCTTGGTTGCTTGATATGATCAGAGCTGTTCTGGCCTGGCTATAGCAGCAGGTGGACCTTATCTATGCACCATTATGACTGTCATAAACTGTGGCATCTTCCTCTGGGCAAGCCGCTCAGACACTATCAGAGGGCTCTATGGGGCCACGTCTTCCTAACAAAAACTAGTATAATTCAGTCTGATCAAACAGAAACATTTTTCCCTGTGTCTCATTGTGAGAGCTGATGCAATTCAGTCAATATTTCATCAAATTGCAAGATTGTCTCTATTCTATATTCACTTTTCATAACCTACCAACAATGTTTAAAAAAAACTGTGATGTTAATATGGGATGATACTTATTCTACACACACTATCGTCATGGTTACCCGACTGTTATAAGTATGAGTGTGCCTGCAGTGGCTCCTCATGACAAGTTCCGGGACCTCGGCTGAGTAATGGTCATTAAATCTGCCTGACATTTACATAACATGGAGACCACTGCCGAGATCTTCACATGATAATTAACCACTCCAATTCATCTTTTTGAGAAAATGACCTGTTAAAAGTACAAAACCACATTTCACTTTCCCTTTTTGCAAAGGGAATTTTTGTTACGTTAACATCTGTATTCCTAGAGGTTTAAAAGATGTTTAAGGTTTTGTTAAACCCATTAAAGCTTCTGAGACAATAGAGGTGAAGAATTATTTGATGTTTTGTGAACATATTCGGTTGTATTTCCATTATTTTTATCCACAGTGAAGCACTGTGGAGAGCTCGCCGCTCACTCCAGAGAACATCATTTTGAAACTGGCTTTGTTTGCGCAAACACATCAATACATTTGTACGAAACCAAGTTTTGAAGCCAGTCCAATGTTCAATACTTTTTAATTATGATATTGATAAATACAAAACCCATATGGTCATATTAGGTATCCTTTTATATATCCCACAGACTGTCTGGCCCCTACTTGCACAGTGGGAAGGACTGTATGCAGGCAAATCTATCCTCATAATTTATCCACATCAAAAGCTCTGTTTATGCAATAGATGAAAATATGACCAAAATACCATTTGTTTCCATCTCTATATGCAAATGTGATCTGTGGAAGGTGTACACACACTCAATCACAGTGACATATATGTAGGTTATATATGCATAACCACTGCTAGTTCAATTATCAGGGGACCGGCTTCATGAGAGACATGACAGTCTCATAGAGTGCTGAACTCTAACTACAATAGCAGTGCACAGTGTTCATTAACCCCAGGGAACAACACACAACAAGAAAACAAGGGACACAGTGATGGCTGGCCATTAAGTCAGGGATGCTGACCAAACACAATCCAAGATAGAGTGATAATCCTACCTAGTTTCACTATGTAGATTAAGGTTAATCCCTCTGTTACTATCATTAGAGGGCCAGCACTCAGTATAGCACACCTCAGGACTTTATCACCAGTCTCACTTATTGAGCTTCCAACTCATCAGCCCATTCTATAGGACAATGGCCTCATAATGAATACAACAGCAATAATGACTACTTTATTATGCATTAGTATCCTGATATTGCAAGCAAATCTTGAGGAAAAGAGATTGTCAACCTAAAAGGGACCTAGGAGATTTCCTCAGATATAAACTTAGTTTCTGTCAGTTGTTATGTATTTGCGACAAGAAATAAAACAGAATCATCTCTCATATGACAAATCACCATTGCTTCCAAATGTATACTTATGATTAGAACATTGCCCACTGCACAATGAAACCTGATTAAAGGCAATTGCATCTGGGAAGCGGGATCTCATTAAGTGGGCACATAATCATGTTATTTGCTGCTATTTACACACGGTGACCCTGGGACTGACCTTTCAGGTCTACACTCTGATTTATGTTATGTCATACCCTTATCTCTACCACGGCCAGGATTTATCAAAATAATCAGCAAATATTAACATTGCTTTCTCTATTATGTATTACCATCAACAGATGCAAGATTCACTGATGAATGATTCCCTTATTGGCAATATCATTTACCTCTGAGTCCTTGTTATAAATCACAGACATGATCATTAAGGGAATAAAACATATCATGATTAGAAAATTATGCATATTTTGTTCAGTTGAAAGTCCAAACAGATAAATCTCACTCCTCATATCAGCTATGTAATTACACTGGTTGTGCTATCCATTGTGGATGTCTTCCATTTCTGATTTCTGTCCAAACCTCCCATTAACCCATATCTGTCAATATTCTGCATGTTGGGAGTAGTGATGGTGAATGTGGTCAGTGACAAGTAATGTCTGATGACCAGCGTGTGCCTCAATATTAGACTGGTCTGACTCCACAGGCTGTACCATCACACACACACACACACACACACACACACACACACACACACACACACACACACACACACACACACACACACACACACACACACACACACACCTATCTTTATGTAATGGATTACAGGCAAATAACTTATATCCACAAATCTAGATTTTTTTATCTATTGTCTTTGAAATACAAATTCCTATGTCAATAAATGCGACCAGCATTTCTTTTAAGGAATATGTATTCTATGCTTGATATATTCATCATCGGGAGAGACAAGGGTTTTATTGTTCAGGTCAACAGCAATGGTCAGAAAGAGTAGCATAATATTTGCTGTGTTATTATATGCACAATGGCCAAATATCACCACAGTATTCCTCTGAGGGAATTCTCCACATCAAAGCCTGGCTGTTAATCATCTGTTATGACATATTTGTCTGCAAAGACATAATATTAGTCACCCTGGATAAATACAAGCACTTTGTCAATCTCAGTTGAATTAACAAACTGTCATTTTATTCTAATGGCTATAAAGAAATATCATTAAAGCTTGCAAATTAACAAGTGATTTTTGCAAATGTTATAAAAATAAATGTGATAAACCCGTAGCAAACTGATCAAATTGTCTATAATTTGTTACAGATATTAAACACGTCAAAATTATAAATAAACAAATTATTTCCAAAGAAATGTTCTCACAAGATTTGTTGTTGGTTGTCAATCTTTTCAAATGAACTCCTGACCTGCAATTTCTGACTCTGTTTCATGCACATTTTCTTCACAGAGAAAAGTCAATTTTTTGGTTATCATAACAGAATAATTGAAAGAACCAAAATTGATCCAAACCTTAAAATCAATATAATGACATGTTGTCTGGAAAATTGCATTTTATCAAATTAGAAATGGTTCAATCATCAGCAGTGTCAAGGAATTGAGAAATATCCATGGCAATAAAGCCTTCTCAGTTTGTCACTGCCAGCTCAAGACATTGTATCAAATTCTTAACCAAGGCTACATATTGAAAGATTAATTTTCATATGGGAGGCTTAATATGTTGACCCAATTCTTTTCTCCGGATGATATTCTGCATTGCGATAACTCATCCCATTGTGGTCAGGTGGTGGAATAAAATTATTACAGACCCAGATAGAATCTAAACACAAAATTGATATTCAATGCTGCCAAACTAAAATTGCAAATGTTTGTTCTAGCATAAGCAGCCATTCCTCATGCTTGTCACGGTTTGCTCAGGGCCCTGTTACACTTAGTGAATCCCTTTGTTTTAGTTCTTCTTGTTCCACTATGCTATAAAAGCTTGACAGAGTCCCTATTAAATGAATTTATCTAAACTAAAACATCACTTCGTCTCATGCTCCTCGTGATAAAATGCACCGATCCTATTTATTTGAACAGTATGAATAAAAACAATCATCAGATAAGTTTTTGATATGAATTTCTCTCTATAAATGAAGTAAGATGTCTCCTCCAATCTAGATTACTTGCCCAAGTAGATAAATCAAATGAAAAAAACGAAATTGTATTTGTCAGTGTGATGGCAGAAAGCTTCCCAGACCTGTCCACCCAATGTTACATAATCAAATCCTGTCAACTCTATTGATGGGCTGCAGCCCGACAGACAAACCCAGATCCCAACCAATCTGCAGCCACCTTATATCCTATCCTGCCAATTTCCCAATACGGTCGTCCTTATCCTCGTATGACAAGCGTGATTGGATGTAAATTAATGTGTTGATTTATATAAGTATTGATATAAAGAGCCATTGTGATTGTTTTATGTGGAAATGGATTGTATAATGTAATGATGTGATGAGCACAAACAAGGCGAGAATAATGTCTTATATGGAGATATATGCCTCAGAAAGGAGATAATCACATAAAATACTATCATCATTCAATATTGCAAATTGTTTACAGAAATCTTTCATCATATCTGAATATCCCCAGATTTATCTTAAATGGTAATGGATCACAAGAAAGATACAGAATGTTAAGAGAAACTATAGAAATCATTCACTCACAAATGGAAGAAATAATTTTGATAAATGAACTTCTTCGATATTTCACATTATTTTATGTTATCTTGACAATTCAGGTTATGTGGCAAACTCAAACAAATATAAATAATATAACACATTAAAAATATGCATATTTTGTCCTGTTATTAAACATAAATGGAAAGCTGTCCAACCAATACCAACCAATTTTCATGACCTTGTGTCAATACTGTTTTCAGCAAAAGTCTTCGAATATGTGTATAATCTTATAATCTAATGTTCAACATGTGTGAACCAAGCTCAATGTGAGCCAAGGAGCATTTTGATAAATACTGATATACTGTCGAGTGATTAGCTTCAAGGATAAAATATTTTAAACCAAAAGATATAATGAAGGTGAATGCATTTAAAGTAATTTGTCCAGTACTGTGACCTCAATATTACATGTAAATCATATTGTTGATGATGGTTAATATATTGTGGTCATCCACTGATGGACCAGTACCAGAACAAGCCCAGGAGCACAAAACAAAGTGCTGTTATAATTCATGTCTGAAGAATACTTGTACATTTAAGTACAAATGATGCAACTCAATCCATATCTTCAAATAAATAACTATTATATCTTTGAATAAAAGACTACTATAGTGGTATGCTATAAAATAATATCCATTTAGACCTGGTCTATCTCTACCCGTGGCACTATGCCTTTATATGTTGTGAGCCTAATAAGCTGTATACTATAATATGCCATAGACAATGCATCCCAGTCTAGCTATCTCATATAAAGTACCCAAGTTTGTTTGTGACCACGGAATCTGCACAGACACAAAGTCTGTGACAACACTTGTGTCTCTGCCTGTATACCAACCACTCATGCTCTCTAGATGCCTGGTAAGTGTTCATACACACCATGCACACATTCAACATGCTCAAATTGTCTATATTCATAGATATTTTAGACTATAGGTATAGGGTACCAGGAGTACAAAAAACATGTGTTATATATAGTCTTTTTGAAGGGACCTTCCAAGAGTATGAAAATAAATTAAGCTACCCAGGCGATTGTGAATATTCATTCAAATGTACATTTTAGCTTTGATATGATCAACAGATCATATAGCATGTTACAAATATTCTAATGTTATTCCATCTGAATAGGTAATGATGATATATCTTAAACAGGGGGAAAGTAGCACCTGAGCAGCGCCAAAATGTCCAAGAGGAAAGCTCACTTATTAAGTTAAGATTGACCCAACTGCTCACAAACACAAGCCAGCCATATAGTTCTAGCAGAGTGCCACTATCATGCATACTGCAACTCAGGCAGGATAACATCCCTTTAGCCTCTGACCAAGCCATCCCTCACGGCGAAAAAAACATATCACAGACCATAAAAACAAGTTGTGTTTGTTTTAGTCTGCCAGTCACGTACAAAGTCTGTCTGTATTTCCTGTTCTTTCTGATGAATATGTTACTAGCAGGAAAGGTCTTGCCTCCAAAATATAAAAATTATTTGAATACAATTAAATGCTGCATGGGGATATCATGTCAGAAAGTTGGCAATGTGTATTTTGACCAATTTCAGACATATTGACAGTCTTTCCATGTAAATAGTTTTGATATGTGCATAATTTAGATGCTAATGACATATAGCTTTTATCATGGCAATGAGACCATGAAAATGATCAAAGTTTACAGCATCTAAAGCAAATGAAATAGATGTAGGTCAACAGGTGAGTGACAATATGTATGGAACATCATATAATCGCCATCAGCTAAAACAACATAGAAATTCTATATGGCTTTAAGTACAACTTGCCATACAATGAATGAAAAGCCTTTGGCATGTGCTGTAATAAAGGCAGCAAAAATAGGTTAATGTCTGTATCATCTGACTACAACCATTAAACATCCGGAAACAATTCTATCAGATTAAAAAAAATGGTCTACTTCTACACACTGAAAAGCACTGAAAATTGCTATGTGTAAACTGTAGTATATGTAATGGTAGTCTACTGGTCCTGTCAGAATGAATATTTGATGAAAATGATACGGAGTCTGGGCAGAGAGAGGCAGAAATCACATCTAGGAGACCACTTGTTGATCCGAGCACTGTATTCACTACTCCATATTCAACATTCAGTTGAGTACTGTATACTTCACATCCATATTACAACTCCATGTTGATATTGTATCACAAGTACGCGAACATTGATATACCACCTTACCTGATGTTACGATATATGGCTGCTACTTGCCGATTTCTTGTTATCACTGATAATTTTAGATCATTATTATTAGTATCCCACATGATGGAGGGTGTACAACAGGACTGACAATACAAAAACTGTGTCCAGTTTGGAAACTAGGTTTAAAATGTGGGCAGGTCTGAGTCATTTTGGGTTTATATCGTAGGAAGAAGCAGCCAGTGAGACATATTACTCTAAGTGATGTATACATATGTAGAGTATTGATTGGTTTTGCCTGATGACTCATGGCGGCAGGACAAACTAAACGATAACAACCAGGCAGACTGGCAAAGCCGGAACAAGGCAATCGGGAGGCCATGTGATGCGGGACCAGCCATTATTCTGGGCTCAGATAAAGGGACCAGCCTGTAATGCTGAGCTGGCAATTCTCACTATTCCTGACACCAACATCAACACTTGTTATGATTCATCCTGCTGCCAACACTGGGAATTTAGCTTTCATCCGTGTGGGCGGATATCAAAACATGATTAAACATTCTATGATTAATTAAGACAATGAGTGATAATACATACACTAGTGCCTTGGCAAGCTTCTCATGTCGGGACATGGCGCTGTCTCTGGGGGTATATCCATGGTAGGGGAGGGGTCAGCGTGTCTGTCACCACCAGTAACTCCATATGTGAGCATTCTGACAGCAGGTAGTCCATGCCACTCTCTACATCAGGTAGTCCATGCATGTGTCTCCTGACATTAGGTAGTCCATACTGCCAGTCTACTTCCTATATACTACATCACCTCAGGGTCGCTTCCACATAACTAGCTCTATGGCCAGACCACTGCAGTCAGCCTGCGAGCCTGACACCAGCGTATCCCTAGCTACTCTCCCGTCTGTCAGTGCTGTCCTCTAGCGTCTTTGCCTCCCTACTCATCCATCTTGTGTCCCGTCTCAGGCTGCCCCGTTACCGCTCCATCCCAGCCTGCATGCCAGCCCTGCACATGATTAATTCATCGTGCTCACTGCAGGCTGATTTCCCATTCAGCAAGAGCCAGCCTCAGTTCCATGGCAACAAGGAAAATGCATTACAGTGGGCTGAGCGAGCTGCTCTGCAGGTCCCCCTCAATGCTGCACACCACAATATAATTATGCCAAGGTAGACCTAGCAGGCTAATTCAGTTTTCCTACGTAGGTCTCCACTAGTTTGGTGTAATCAGTCCAGCAGAGGAGACTGGTACCCCAGAGGAAGTACACACTTGACAGCTTACTCTTACCCTTCCACACCCTGCACCACAACAAACCAAACACTCCAGTACCCACATACCCATCCAGGTTGCCATTGGCAAATGGTATGTTTTATCATGAGGAATGAAAGCCTATGTCCCTGTGGTGTAAGTTTGCCACTTGTGCTTAATGCTGGACAGGGCTGTGACTTCCGGTTGAGTTGACACGTGGTATTCCTCCCCCAGTGATCAGACTTAGGCTTTCATACCTCACAGAAGCAACAAGCATTTCCCCCAGCAGTACATGTCTACATGTATGTCTTTCAATATTAGCACTGTATCCCTTGCATAATCACTGGTAATGATCAAACTTGCAGAGTGCATTGATCTCAACTATATGCCTTATGCATTGCAACTATATGCATACTTCATTGCTTTCCCACTTAGGGTGTAAATGAGTTTACTCACTGCAAATTTGGTCTCCACTTAATATCAATATCTGTATTAACGTAGTAAATATCATAAAATATTTACTGATAAATATCATACCAAAAGGGACCTGGAAGCTGTGAACAGATATAATTGGAAAGAAACTCGAAAAGGAATAAATTTACTGCTCAAGTTAAAACAACATAAAGTTGAGCATATATGGCTGTATTTTCATGGGAAATATTAGCTTTGCATCCCTGCAGCTTTGCTCTGAGGGAGATTTATGGCAATAATGTCAGAGCATCGGTGCTGACATTCAGTAGTGTAATCTGGCAAGGTAACCAGGGCCCACGCTGGTTTTCTTTCCTAATCCGACCCATCGGCCCTATAGTCAGGCCTGCACCTGTACCCATCTTCCATTACAGTCCCATCTGACCTCTAACCTTGACAATGACCTCCAACCTTGCAGACAGCTCTTCAGTCCAGGAGGTGCAAATGTTATCATCAACTTGCATCAGCTTTGGCGAAGGTTTGACAAATTTGGTTACCAGAGTAATGTTATGAGGATTGTACATTTTTTCCATTCCCTTTTCTGTGAGTCTTGCACTTCTCAGGTCATCACAATCCCAGACTTTATATGGTTTGTTTATAGCTTGGAATGGGTCACCGATGGTCTAGTTTGGACGTGACCCAAACACCAGATCATGGAAATTGACCATTAAGCCTGGTAGGGCATTCTACTGATGCAATATAACTCTGCCCAAATATTCTAAAAACTGTGAAGTCCATACATTCACAATGTATGTAGCAGAAGGCTTTCAGGGCTAGTACAGGTTTTAAAATTTTAACCATGTGCAAAAGAAAGTAACTAAAATGTGTTTCAGGCAGGCTATAATAGTGCTAATGTTCTGGGCGTCCAGAATAGTATGGGGACCCTGATGTGGGTTTTAAAAGTTCCTATATTTCACATCTACCTACACATTCATCTTTCATTTATTCCCAAGGTTGCACCAAATTATTACACAGATGCAAAACATACTGAGAGCAAAAAAAAACACCGTGGAGTGCCATGAGGGAAGCAGTAACTTGCGACCTGCCTCCCAACATGTGCTCCATTCTGCTACGATAGCCCATGAATATTTGATACTTGGGAAGGGCAGTATGGGCCACCTGTAAACAAGAAAGACCTTCACATCTAAAGAAATATCTATGCTGTATTTCTCTGCTGTGGGCCTATATTTGTCATCATTAGGGTGTGTATAGGTGGAAACATCTCCTTCCTTCCTGTCTCTGCTGCTAACTCTAATGGATTATGTCAATATCATCATCAATATCCACTAACACACAAAACACTTCTTTCTGTCATATCAAATATTAACCCTTTTTCAGCATATGTTCTTTGAGGATAAAGCACTTTTATTTTTCAAACAGTTTTATACAGAATCTAATGCAAGATTTAGTATTAGGGAAATGTGTGATGTGTGCCTGGTATCAATAAGTTGGGATGTGATAAAAGGAGCAAATTTGGTCGATATATTCATTCCCTTCCAAGCCGTGAAGTGTGGTGGATGTAAGTATTTGACAGCAGAGGAGACATGAAAGTGACAAACCTATAGCTCAAGGGTTAATGAATAAGCTATTGATTTCTATTCAATATTTATTAAAAGTACAGCCATGAAGGGCAGGTTCTTTGATGTGAGAAGAGGGAGCCAAGTTCAAAGCCCAGACCAGTTCTCCTGACACCTTACAGTGCTCATCTGATACCTCCACGCCCCACCACCAGATGTCAGCATCACAGTTGAGGGTGGGAAACCATAGTCTCACACACTGACAATTCCTTCAATTTATATGCTACATGAGACATACAAAAATTATTGTCATCATAAAATATAAGTTGTGGATTTTCACACACTGGAATGTCCATTTCCATTTTCTTTAAAGTTTGGCTTCATTTTGTTCCTGAGACTGTGCACACTCCTCCTGCTTGGCTATAACAAGATGTGAGAAGCTGTGAGAGCTACTCGCTCTATCAGCATCAATGGTGGGATGGGACACATTGTTTGAGCAGACCAGAAATGAGACACTCCCTTCATCACGGCAGGCCCTGACTTTGGCCTGGCCCAAATCCATTCTTCTGCTCATACATCAGAACACATCCATGATGCACACTCCCGAGGGAACATGGGGCCTTTTATTCCTGACTTTTATTCCGACTTGCATCATATCCTTTCAATAATGTTAACCAAACTGACACAAAACTGCAGGTTGTACATCCAGCACTTGCACTTCCTGCCAAAATATCTCCATGCCAAAACACATTTGGTTGCACATAAGCATATACTGGAATTCCCATATGTGTTCCCCTGCCCTTGCCTCAACAAATACCTCCCATTGTGGATGCATGACAATAGAACCAAGTCTCTGATGTCCTATTTCTCACAGAATTCATTTTCACAATCTACGTCAGATCTAATGGACCTTGCCTATGCATGGCTATCCATTAGATGAGGAGCTTTTGTCTACATGTGTTTTATGTCAGTCGATGACCCTGATAACTATCATATACATTGGATGCCAGGGAAAAAAGCGGTGTCCACATGGTAATGGGATGACATCTGTTGATACTGTGAGGGATCGGAGGGGATATGCCGGCACATTGTTGGACGAGTCATCAGTCTTGGATTGTGACATGTGTGGCTGTTGATCCGCTCCAAATTGCCTTCATATCCCACCTTATGGCTGGTCACTGCAGATCAGATCCTATCAAACCCACCCAGCCCCTCAAGGTATGTGCAGTCTCCCTCACCACTCCTGCCCCTAAGTCTCCTCCTCTCGTGACCATCCTCTGTCTTCAGTTGTCCTCCTCTGATCTCCCCACCAGCTGCACAGCTCTGACCAATCACAAAGATCTGAGATGGGCTGGTGTTCCACTGGGGATGTCCTCGGATGTTTAAAGACGCCCCCTGGTGGATGAAGTCCTCTATCATTGTCCTGCCACCAGATAATGAGAATTGCCTCCTAATGCTGTCATGGTAACCAATCAATGAACTTCCATGCACTGTTTACTATTTTCCTTTTTTGAATAAGCACATTTCCGATAAAAAAAACCCACACTCTTATTGTCCCTTAATAAACCGTCCAAAAGAAAAGCCAATGAAAATGCCATCAATAACTGTCTGAGAAGTTTCTCCGGGAGACAATTTAAACCTCGAGTATTATAAAGCCTGTGTCTGGTGAGGACAATTGTACAGCTTATCTGGAACCTGATATCAGAGGTCAGATTCAAGCACGAGGGATAAAACACCCACAAATACTGATATACCTCTACATGCCCAAGGGCTCTAAATATTGAAAAATTCATTTACAAAAAAAAAGGATTGAACCATACAGAGAATCCTTGCTCTTGAGGGATGTATCTGTGTCGGAAGACTTGAGCAATCCATAAGTCTGATGCCATATGGAATAGCCAGAACTTTTTATACAGACAGCAATAAGACACAAGTCTTACCATTTTCCTTTGCAATCTGAGCTATGTCTGGTGTGAAAATCCTTTGGGGGAAATTTCGTTCAGTTAGTCTGATGTGCAAAAAGAGAATTGCCTTATATGCTTTGCAAATTGCTGCAATGAACATAAATCATATCTAACTTTTCATGGAATATGAAAAATGTATAGAGCCTCACCAGAGTCGTTTCATTGTGTATTATATATCATATTTCTGCATGGAGATTAATCAAGCAAAGAAGAAGCAGTAACCTGTCACTTAGGTGCTGATTATCTTCACAACTTTACAGTTATGGACTGCCAACTTGCCAAGAAGTCTGCATACCACCATCAACACACCTCATCTGTGGGCAAAACAAGCCGCCAGTAAGCAGCACATTACACACAAATTCTCACTTTGCCAACATGGCATAACATGCCTAACATTTGCAGCGGGCTCATTTCTTCCAGGTGAGGGCTACTGGAGACTGTCCAGGGCTATGATGCTGAGCAACAGGTGGCTTGTCAAAGTAAGAAGCTGCAATGGAAACCAGATGTGAATAATATTCTGAACAAAATCTGACAGAACACTTGAAACAACGGGTCTCCTATCTACTATTCTTAAGAATATTTTGGCAATACATATTTGTATCAATTAGTGAATGCCCAGCAACTTGATATCATTGCAACTTATATTTATGATCAAACCAATGTGAATTATCATCCAGTTTCAAAGGAACACAATATAACACAGAGCGGAGCTTGGTGTTCTTCAATACCTCATTCTGTCAACAGACACAGGAAGAAAAAAAATAAATTTCAGTTCAATTTTCACCAACTCATCTAAAGTTGCAGCAACACATGATAAATTTCTGCCACCAATGCTATTTTGTGTTTTGTCACTGTAATCTTAAGCCTTGAAAGCCCTTCACAACCTCTCCTGCAGCAGATACTCAGCTCTACAAAGGTTAAAGGTGGTCAATACAAGCCCTCGCCATAAATACAAGCCTCAGCCCTTTGATAGACCTGCCATGGCAAATAAAACACAACCACAACTTTATAAAGTGTACCGGTTGCATGCACTCCTGGCAATTCCTACCTTTTATGATAAAGAAGACATTTTGTGGATCAGTTTCATGACCTGATTGCCTCATTGATTACAGCATTTTTACATTATCATTGTCTGGTATCCTACCATCGAACTTGTCTCATTTGTCTCTGCCTAAAGGTACTATGTTTACCATACATTTGGGAATGAATCAAAAATACAATCTCCTTGCAGTTAAAGCAAAGAACTATCTTTCTCTCTGGCGACAATTCACTAACCTTTTTCTGTGCTCAAAGAAGAGAATGGATCTTCTTTGAAGTTATTTCTGACTCCTTTAAAGCACTTTGTTATTTTGATGGCATGATGCATTCTGGAGCAAAATAACAGCAATTCTCCAATTTTTATGGTTTGGAGCAGTAATAGTTTTTAGTTTCCTTAATATATTATAATCCAGAATGCTAAAAACTTCACAAACCTGCATTTGATAAAGAAGGCAAAACTTCCACCTACAATAGGTAAGATAATGCTGTCATTTTGAATGTTGTGCTCATTTTAAAAGTGCTCGAGATGATAATTAGAGGGGAAATATGGCAGAAACTTGGGAAACCAACTACACTTATCAACACCACATAATGGTAGGCTAGTTATTATCATCCTATTCAGAACAAGCTTACTGGAAAGCTCTGAATGTGAATGTCACCAAGTTCCATACAAATTTGTTTGCCCTTTTTTTTTTTTTTGGTAGTGGTAGTTACACAGGAAAGAACATCAGGACATAAATATTGGGCATGGGATTGCATCACACATATTCTCATAATCACCCATCACAACACACTGCCTCCAATTTTTTTTATGGCTAGGTGCTTAGTTACCACATCAAAATACCACAATTCTATGTCAGAGTTGCATGGCTTTAGTCCACTAGAGGGCTCCTTTGCCACTCTCGCCTGAATGCCAACGTAATGGCTCAAATGTTTCTTTTTCATTTCTGTTAAACTAGTGCAGCTAATGTAAAGCAGTTATGACACAGTGCCAAAAACTGAGCATGCTTCGACAAGAAAAGAAAAATCAACACTTTTTGTAAAAACTTTTAAATTTCTAGATTTTCTTTTCTGCACAAACATCTCAGGATGAACACTTTTCAATAAATAAATATTTCTTTAAACAAACCATGAACAAATCCTTTTTTTTCAACACCACTGCATTTTGTCAGTGATATTTTCATGTGTGCTGATGGCTATACTTTGACGCAAGCACAGAGGTAATCGAGGCTGGGCTCACAGCTGGGAGATAGGACCAATCATGAGACCAGCTTCCCTCCCTCCAGCCATACACACCTGACTCTACACATACTTATCACACACACACCATCCTTATATATCTTAAGTCAGGCAACCAAGTAACATTTCCTCCACTCTGAGCTTCTGAAATGTCTTGGGAGCATACAGCATAATATTTCATAATATTCAGAAAGTGGTTGAAATGACCCGGCCAAGTGGCCGCCATAGCAGACTAAGGTCAGCGGTGATTGTCATCAATGAAGACTTCAACCTCAGCAACATTATCAGCAAAATTGCCTCGTATCACATTCCCTGCTGCATAAAGTCGGAGTTTATATTCCATTCACATGACACAGGTCATTGAGGTTTAATTTTTTTCTCTTATCCCAGAATTAGATGTCTGCTGTGGTCTTGGGTAAAATATAACCCTGATAACTTACAGAAAGGAGCAAAGCAATGACTACAGAGACCTAACAGACATGCCTGAATATCTTAATTACTGTATTTAACATTCAAATGCAAAAGGATGTGATGATCAAATAGCTTAAATTTGTCCTCAAGAAATCTGAATCAGAGGTGTCGGAAAACTTCCAAACACTATTTTAATTTCTTTATCATTTTTCACCCTTGAAAAGTAGGTGAAGGTCAGGTATATGCCAGAACTATATCAGGTTTCCATTAAAGAGTAGTCCTATATGTTAGATCAAACATGAAGGGCTTATTTTGTTTTAGAAAAAAAGATGATGAATTGTTTGTAAAATGTGATAAAGAGGTTCAGGATAGTGCTCAGACATATGTGCTGCCTGGGTATTTGCCATCATTCATCGACCGGAATCTCTGCCCCCTAGTGGCTGCCTCAGGCACCATAGGACCTAGCCAGGCCCTCTAGTGGCAACCTAGGGATTTATAAGCCCCTACACCAATCATAAGTCTGGGCAAGTTGAGCCACAATGCAGAAGGGCTGTGTTCACCACAATATGACGGGCATAGTCCGGTCCACATTGGGTTTTGGCCCACAGTACATAGGGAATGGTACTAAAACCCTTGCAGCCTTTATCAGACATTTCCACTGTATGGACTTTAAAAAAAAGACAATGACTTGCTTGTACCCAAAAGATATACACTGAGAATAAAAAATTACCTTTATTTGCCAAGAAAAGCTGGCAACACCCAAATCCTGTAATAGAGAGCCTACAATGATCCCCGGGATGATTATGTCAAGCATCTCCAAGGAAATTGACTTTTTATGATTGTACATTGCTCAATGTTCCACAGAGAAGCGCTATATAGCTTTTCACTTCCATCTCATGGAGGATTTACCAGAGAAAGGCTTCTGTCAAATTTGTCATTGCTATCATCCAGGTGACACTCAATCTATTCATCACACAATAGACCTCTTATTTCCATAAAACAAGATTTGAAGATGCAAATTTGTGGCATTGATGCATGGAGTTGACAGTTTTGTCTCAGCCAAGCTGGGTAAGACAAGACTTCTCCCTTCTGGCTGCTCCAAAGGTCACCAACTGATGACACCTATGTCATGACCTAATTTGCAAAACATGCACCACTTTGCAACACTTAAGACCCCCAAGGAAATCATGAAGAGGAAGCTGTAAACTTACACTCTCTGCTTGTAATATCAACATATAATGTACTTCACTGAATATCCTGGTACTTTATACATAGCCATTGCATAAACTTCTTGGGACCCCAGCATAATTTTACATATTTATTATGCATAGTTTTGGAAGGGACATCATGAAATCTGACACATATTAGGATGGGACATTTTCTATAAATTTTAATGTTTCCTAAAATTTTCTAACTTTTCTCATCGATTCCCATATCCTGTTGATGACTTTTTTAATTAACTGCCCAGATTAATGTTGAAACTTTCATTAATGTGCCTACTTTTAAGCAACAAAATGTTGTGAGACAAACCTCTACTCCTGCATTGAAGTGCCACCAAAATTAAACAGTCTCAACATTGCATTACCTAAAACAATACTGCCTCAGTGCAAAATGTAATTTTCCACTCTTTTCAAAGCAATTTTGAGATAAATTCACATTTCAATAGTTTAATTTGGCAAAACACATTTTAATTAAAATCATAATCATCATTCCATGAACAAATCTAGCCCTGCCATAAGATTCTGACTGAAAGAGGTATAGATACATGATTAAATCCTGTAAATGAAAACTTCACTTCATCTTTTTGTCAAGGCTAAATGAAACATTTCACATCATATGCATCAGATCACTGGTAATCCTATTGTTCACCTTTTAACTGAAGTGGTTAAGAGCAAAAACAGAGAAGGCAAATAATGCATCTAAAACCCTTGAAGACGTCAGCAATGTTGCAAAAAGTATTACAGAACTAACACAACAAATGCAAGTTAAATTGAAATCATGCTGCACGGCAATTGGTGATCAAAATGTCTGTGAGAATATCAAAATTTATACAATTTGTTTATATAGTTGGCTTGGAGATCTCCTATGTTTGGTGGCCTATATTATAAAAAGCTTTTCATTTAATCATATCAACCTCCTCTAGTGGCAAGAATGGTCATGAAAATGTGGTGTTCTCTCCCTCTGGGCTGATATGATAGGGAAATGGCACTATTACATTAAACTGATGGAAGGAAATGATGGCCTTATGTATTCATGTTTGGCTCAAAACTGAAAATTAAATATGAAAATTTTCACTGTCAGTTTATAATAGAATTGAAAAGATGTTAATGATAAATAAGTTGTAACTGGAAGAGACCATTCAAAGACAATTCAATCTACGGAAAATGAAACAATAAAGAACGGCTCCTGAGAGATATAAACATATTAGCTATATGTATATGTACAATTAGTTGGGCAGAGAGGCAATGTCTGATGGATTCGTGGCTACCTCTGACACACATTAGTCTGTGTAGTATTCTACCATACCATGGCGACACAAAGTCTGCAGTCTTCCAAACTTGTGGGAACCACCCAATTGAACCTACCTAATTAACAGACAATAAGGGTTGTCAGATATATATTCTAAACTTCAATGTAAGTGATAGACCATCACACCACATGCATAATTAGTTTGCCTTAAATCTATATTTGGGATGATTAAATCATGATTCTGGATGTGGGTGTGACAATTGTCAAATCAAAGGGGAGCTTTCAATTCTTTGGTATACTTTCTTAGCATGGAGGAGAATACAAGGCATGTGGGCTCCACTGATGTGACTCTGTTAGGTAAATACGCTTTTGCGGGGAAATGTGGCATTCCCAATGCATTAAGTGGTAAAAATGTATAACATCATCTTGGGATAATAACCTACTTACACAACTAAGGAGGAAACCAAGAGAAATGCAGCTGAGCAAGTGATGTTACGATTTCTGATCTTAGAATAGACACACTGTATAATGCTAATATGCCCCAGGAAGAATATGAGAAATCTGACATGATGTTGTAAAAAACTTTACAGTTGGAAAAGTTTCAGCCAAGTTATGATATGCGCCGTGAAATTTAAATATCATTGCAACAGGAGACATGTGTCAAATCATACACAATAACTTATCATATCAAGAATTCATCATATTTTATAATATAATCTATTTTTGCTTAATCAGGGAATTATATGTATTTACTCATCTTTAATCATATAATTGTTTAATTTGTGGAAAAAATTAATAGAAAGCATCTCTTTAACAATTTGCTTTAGAGTATAATCAAGAAATCAATCATCCCATTAATATTTCCTTTTGTAACATTCAGACATTTGTTTAAAATAGAACTTGAACATTTTATTCACGTAATATATTATTTTCTGCAAATGCTTGAGAGAAACTGTAGAAAGACTTAATTAACATGCTACAAGACTTTTCAAACTCCAACTGGAATTCTACCTAAATTAAATATGTCCTAAATTAAATTGCAGAACTGGTGAAGGCTTCCTCCCCCATTTGTATCCCCTGGGCAGTCTTCTCTAACAATAAAAGGAAGGTGCCATCTGTCTTCAATAAAAGATGATCTCCATATTGGAATTAGATTCCATTCAACAGAAATGGACCACTCTTTTGTCTTTTTTCACAACCACCATAAATGTAACTTTTTCGTAGCCAGCAGCCAAAATACAAGTTTGTTTGGGTTGACTTCAAGTACGTATGGGACATTTTTACGACTGTTTGGCATGCACACTAGCGATTCTAGCTGAATTAACCAGTGCAAACTTTCAAGAGGATGGCAAATTTGGGGATTTGATTTTTCGCTCTAATGTGGTGAGTGACTATCTGAGAGTTGGCTGCACTAATTACTGTTAAGTGATGGATGAAAGTAATGACCTATAGAAATGCATATGAGAAGTCTGGGAAAACTAATATACTTAGCTGTAGTGCGATTATTTGATCTCTGACATATAATAGCACAATGATGGCAAAGTAATTAGGGACATAAATGGCTGCCCATCAACATACATCAATTGATGGCAGGATAATATTTCTTTATGGGGGATACATACATCCCTCTGAACAGTGTATGATTACCACCCATTAATCCAAGCAAAACACAAATCCTCAGCAAACCTTTATCATTCCTTGTGAGATTGCAAATAATCTGATCTATGTGGCCATTAAACATTGTTTGGTGACAATTTTCTCAGGCCCTTGGTTGTTGTTGTCACATAAGCACGAAGAACTGCAATAACTTGAGACATTATTAATGCAATGGACGTCTCCATATTTCCTCCACTTCACCATAAGATTCGTCACATCTTCTACTTTGGAAGATTTGACGACAATCCTTTATCTCCTCTGCTTCGTGCATCAATATATGGCTGGGATTTGAGAGTGCATTGATGTCTCATGCAGATGTAGGGTAACGGCACTATGATATAGAGTGCATATGTTGTTGAGCTGATATGAGGAACACAATGCTACCACATGCTGATACAGCCTGAAGCATGGCACAAGCTTAGTGGCTAAATGCATGGCAGCCGCAGCATGTTTCCAACTTATCCTGCATGTCCTGTGTGAGTGACATGTATGTCATGGCCTTATCAAGCATAAAGGGCCTCACAAAGATGTGTACAAGCTATTGCAAACCTGAGCAATCAATGTCTGGCAATATGCATCAAGTCCTTGCAGACATGCATGTCAACACACTATGCACGTCACTCCATATTACTTCTACTGTGTGAAGCTTACTCTTACCGCACATCTAAACCTGCATCTAATATTCTTTATTTTCCCCCAATGTGATTTAAAATGTGACCAGCTAAAATGTACAGTGTTTTATATAGCATTTTTTATATTATATTTCTGGTGGTGCATGTGAAGCAGTCACGGCAGGGGGAGACCCCTGTAGGCTGGTGGGCACTTTGTGGTATGCCTTGTATTGTCGCCATGGCAATGCTGGAGTACACGTGCATGCCTGCCTCCATGACGACCACACCCGCAGCACATGCACTCACAACATCGCATGCCAGAACGAGAAAAACATCAACCATTGCTCCAAATTCACAGCAAATCAATGAATTTAAATCAAAAGTCCATTCTTTTACAGTGTCATTGCAAGGCTAAAACAATCGAGACAATCAATCCAGTGTGATATTACTTTTGAGATAGTTGAATTATGACATAGCAGAGCTAGATAGTTAAGCATAGCAAAGCTATTTATACATGGTAAAACTCACAAGAACAGTGTCATATTCTAATGTCATGATCTTGAATCATAAAACAAATCTTTTTCTTGGATTACAGACAACTGGCTCAGTTTTCAATGTTCATATTTACATAATCTAAGTCACTATAAATTCTAAAATCAGGTATTAGAAGCTGAAGCTTGCTGTTTATCAACAGCATTACCTGTGGCAACATGCTGATGCTGTGATGCACACTTCATTAGGTCGAATCAAATAACAAGAAAGGATAAACCACAAACTCTCAAGTCCACTGAGGAATGTGAGAGATCTTGGGGAAAACAAACTTCAGGCCTAAGCACAAAACAATGCCTGATCAGTGATGTCTTGTGTGAAATGCTCTGTGATACAAGATCCTTACATTTTCTTTGAGCGGTCTTGCAGAAAGGAGACATTGCCAATCATGACATGGTATCACTCAAATATTCATGATGTCAATATACCACTGTGAAGTACAGAAAAAACTGGCCCAGAATTCAACACAAAGCAGATTTACTTTTCCGTTGTAATGGTGATGTAAAATGTTGGATGCTTTTAATCCATACATGTCACACATGCATCTTGACATGTCGCCTGGTTTGAGTTACCTGTAATGAATGCATTCTCACAACAGCTTTCATTTCACCTCTCATGTTTGTTTCTTTAATCTTGCTAAAATTATAGATGGTGGATTGAAAGATTCACAAGAGTCTTGAGAAATGAAAAGGAATAACTACAAGACAATTGTCCAATCGTGAAAACACATTGGCAATTTTCACATAAAATTGATGCTAGGTGTTCAATTTCAACACCTTTTTCACACACAAACACCATTATCAAAGATGAAAATTTGTTTGTTCAAATGAACATCATTAAATTTTCATTGTTATCATATCTTAAGGATATTTTTATACAAGCCAAAAACTTCTTTTTGATCTTTTTGACCACTAAATTAAAGTAAAGGTTAGTTTATGCATCAAATTCAAGTATCTATTTAATGCATTTTAATATTTCTGCTGTACACTAATTTGCCGTTTTCTTTCAGGACATGTACACATCAGCTCTCAGACATCACAAGCTTGTTCTTCCAGTCTTGTGGTAGCCATTCACATATTGTGGCCAATAACCCAGGCAATGACTTTCATCATTACCAACTTCAGCAACCTTTGTGCTGATATCATTTGTGAGGATGCGGTGGCAGTTTATACTGGCACGCTCCTAACCACCCTTTACTGAGCCAACATCACAGCTCAGTCTTTGCTTAATGACGTCAGAAATACCTTTCCAGACCTTTAATAAATTGCAATGATGACAAAACTCAGGTACAGCAGGAATGTATTATTCTATTTCTAGCATTTGAACTGAATAGGGTTTCTCATTGTGTTCAATCAAACAATATTTCCATCATATTGCTAAAGGTTATAAATATGGAATAAAGAGACAATGGTTGGAAACTTATCATACTATTTGCAGATCATTTAATAACACAAAATCCTTTCATCATTTGAAATATTCAATTTCCCACTTACACATACGGAAGTATCCAAAACATATTTATAAGACCAATTCCTCTGGGATAGGAACAAGTACGGTATAATGGCTGATTACATTTGAGGAGATTGTATATAAATATTGTAGTAGAAATCTCATGTAGTTTGCTCACCGATCCATCGTCACCTGCCACCGCACACATATATTATTAAGGAGCGCTGGCACATGCTTCATGCCACAGCACATGTTAACCTTCCCCCAACCTGGCCCACACATTGTGATAGTTAACAAAACACATTTGTCTTCTTTAACCAACTCTACAATGCAGATAAAAAGGACAGCAGAACAAGACTTCCTAATGAGATTTAAATTACTCCAACATCTTTGTTACTATGAGTTTGACTTTAAGCAAATAAGTGTTTTGCTGTGTAGCTTGAGAGAGAGAGACAGAGATCACCCAAGTATTCCACATCTATCCATATAACCTAATCTTAATGTCTTTGTGTCCAATTGTTTTCTGAAGCAAAACAAAAACTGTGCTGTTTTGCTCTTAAGCCCTATTGACAGTGGTGGCTTGGGATGCCCTATTTGTGAGATTCTAAGCCTGTGACAGGCATTTTATGTGGTGGGCCACAAAGGTTTGCCACTCTGACCTAACTTGTGGGCCTGCACATAGATTTGCTTTAGAGAACCTCATCAACTACAATGAATCACAGCTTTTCTCTAAGCTCTCACTGTGCATAAATTCTTTGCAAAAGAACATATCACAAAAGCACACATTTCACAGAAAATTCAGACCCAAATTTATGTTAACTTAATTCCATGTGTGAAGGCATAAAGTGTCTTTATTGTGGAACGCTGTGAATTTAGATGAAGAAGCATCTTTAATTTGCTGTCAATTGTGTTTTACTTGCAATATACCATTTCACAACGACTTCATACTTTCTGCAGATTTCGTATTATCTCTCATTTACTACTTAGGCTGCTTTAGTGCCATGAGGTATAAAATAGGAAACAGTTTATGTTCTTTTTGGCTCAAATTGTGGGAATGCAATTTTGAATCTTTTGTTTGACCAGAAAACCAATCATTTAGGTCTTTGAGATGAATGCTGTGTGTTATATTTTTTTCATTCCTGAAAAAGAGGTAATTTTTCACAGATGCCAAAATTATTCAGTTCAATTTTCAGTGCCAACAATTGTAGCTATACCAATTTTGGTCATAGGGAGGCTACGATTTGTCATCATTACCACAGCAACAAGGAAACTACACGATGCCCATCGGAGATGTGACGACTTTTACATAGATTCTTTTGTGGGAATGCTTCCAGCATGAAAAGACCTACAGGAATGGAAATGGCCTCGACTCGGCAACATTCATATCCTGCACCAAAGTTAGTGATGTGATTTCAGGGTAGCTGTCACATCAGGGGGGATAAAGCTCGCAATATGATGGATGAGCTTCTTGTTATTTCTGTTGTCTGTTTCCTTATTCTGATTTTACCAGACCAGGATATGCTTTCCAAACATGTCGAACAATGGCCTTTTGATAGGGAACAATTTCGTTTTTCATTTGACATGCAAAGTTTCTATTTTTACAGTTTAATGGTTAGAGCCATTGACATATCATGTTAGTATCTCTTCAACAATTTGTGTGATTTGCTCTGGGGATAAAAAGTATCATAAAACTGTAGCCACCCCGGTCATAAATATAATAAAAACTGTGATTCACAACAAACTAGTTAGATATAAAATGCATAAAAGATATTGACATTAAACTTACCTTTCTTGATCTAGTTCCTGGAGGTAGGTGTACAGTTCCCGTTCGCCTGATGAATGCCGCCTTTTGGAGGGGCTCCCAGTGGGGGAGGTACTGCCTGATTTCTGCTGGCTTCCTCTATCAGCACCTGCTTTTTTAGAGACGACCTTGCCAGATTCCCTTTCTGCACCTCCCCCTTGACCACCACCTCCTCCTCCTTTACTGGTTGTGGTATCCAACTGGTGGAGGTTGTTCTGAACTGTCAACCAATCCTCGCTAGTACCCTCCTCTGAAGAGACATAAAATACAAACATGAAAGGATATTGTAATCACAGAATGTAATGTATCTGATCATGAAGTATATTTACCTTTGCCATTTTTAATCACAATTTCAGTGCAAGTCAAACACGTTGAGCACCATGGACACTGGAAAAACATTTCTCTATGTAAAATGGGAAAATTGCCCCAAAATGCTTTGAAGGATGATGAAAATAATGCTGATGAGTGTGAGGAACTGATAATAATTTGACCAAATGCATGATCAAATATGTCTGGCATTTTGGGAGCATGTGGAATGCACTAACCTGTACTTCCACTCGGAATCGAGGTGAGATGATGATAGATATTTGAGGTATGTTGATACCAAGACAAACACAGATGTTAAAGTTGGTTCAGACATAAAAAGTGTTCAGCCAGGTGTTGTCAGTAAATATCAGCCAGCTGGGATGCTCACCTCTGACTGTGAGGAGAAAACAGGCAGCACTTTTTGTGTGATCTCTGATCAAACTGAAGCAACCTGTGACCCTTGTATTACGAGCTCACAGGTCAGCCTGGACACCTACAGGGACGTATCACATCAGGTCCACACCATACTTATCAGATTCATATTGACGTTAGCATTACTGAATGATGCTTGCATATTATCATCAGATGTGGAAGCTGGCATGGCCATATATGCTGGTATTCAATATCGAACTAAGCAGCTTATGCAAGTCTGTAAATTCATTTCATAAATGTTTGATTTTCAAATTTCAGTCATTTATAAAGTCAAATCACATTTCTTTATTTAAATGAAATTTCAGACACTAACATAATGCTAATATGAGAAACATATGACCATGACTGGTGTACATAATGATGTATTGATGAATCAGGGGAAAAAAATCATCAAATAAAATATGAAGAATAGGCAATATACCCATAATCTATCATAGTTTTTTCCCATCTAATCATCTGCTCAGACACATAAATGGAAGAGTTTAGGATTGATTTCTCACCTATGTGTTGGGAGATCAAAGTATTTTCACCTGTGAGGTAACGAGGCATGCAGACCTTTAATCACCTGTTCACACTGCTGTGACCCAACCACCTTAACCCTGTCTGCATATCAATCCGCTTTATCACATCTCCTTCCATATATCAAGCATACAATCCAATATGCTGATTGTTAATTCAATTCAATCACTTAACCTAATAAGATTTGTCTTGAGCATCCAGCTTTCTCAAGCTACTTATATAATTTGAGTAAATTTCATCTTTATCAGAATTTATGACTTCTCCAGACATGAGGCCCTGTATTTGTAGTTTATTCTCAGCAACATTAATAGCCTTCAGGACCTGTCATATTTATAAACCATCTATTCCTAGTGCAAGAAGCTCCAAGGTTACCGTCAATCACCCCCATGTTTCCTATATATAATCAAAATGCTCAGCACCAGATTCAGAGCCTATAAAACCGGTAAAGAGTTCTGAATGAGCTTTATACTGATCGTCAGAACAGAATGTAATTTTCTACTTCAAAGATGCTCAAAGGACTATGTAGATGGGTATATAAGGGCCAATCTGCTTGCTGCTTAATACATCTCACGGGCAGTTGAGTCTATTTACAAGATTAATACTTGTATCTATGTATTCTGATACTGGCCATCTCTGGTCAATCTCATCATGTACAATGATATGCCTTCCGAAAAAGAGCAATTTCCTTGAAATCACATCATAAAAGGATCAACGTGGAAATTATCACACCTGAAGCACGATAAATATTAAAGGCATAAATATAAAGACTGCAAATCACAATACAACTCAGGTGAGGAAGCAATTTGCACCAAAACATCTTGCCACGCCTTAATCATATTTAACGCTTTCCTTTATCTTCATATTTTTAGTACCAAACAGTAACCTTATCGCATTATTCACGCATGAAGGATCTAACATGTGACTGTATATGATATATATATATCCAGAAGTGCACTAAATAAACCTCACAAATGTCTCCGCATCTACATATATATATGTTATCTTCTCAAACTCTCCTACCCAGATGAGATCATATTTTTATACCAAAATAAGTGTATGAATGTGCTATAGATATCTCTAAATATATTTTCTGATTTAAGGTCAAAGTGGTAGGAGTTCCCTGTACCACTATGAGGTAAAACAAGGACAATGGCTCGATCCATTGTTAAAATGTCAGGAAAAGCTTGGGATAAAGCTGGTCATATTAAATATAATGGCCAAAATGGATAGCTGAGATGGCGGCCAGAGGGGGGGGGGGGGGGGGGGGGTTCCGACTTACAGCCATAGTGACATACAGATGGTACTCTGACATTCAACTGCCATTTCAGTTTATGACTGTTTCTATAGGCCAGGCTCTTCCTTTTTTGCAATATTTGTAAAGATTTTCTGCAAATGTCTGTAAATTGCTTAATAAATGATCCTTTAAATCCTTTCCCAGAGCAAACGTGAGCAGACAATAATTTTGGTCAATTAAAAAGCATGTTACATGTTGACTGTAGTTGTTATATCGATTTTCATTATCTGATATTTGTTATTTAAAATTTTATTCAAAATGGCAGCCTCCTTAAAAACTCTGAGATGGCTCATAGATTTTTTGAAAAATCATAAAAAAATATTTTGAGTCTATTGGAAAATAGACAGATTTGGTGCTTTGGGGAAGGACCTAAATACAACATGTTTACCCACTGATAGCTAAGAATTCTAACCAGTATTTCAGAGAAGATCGAAGTTGATGGTCAGACAGAATGAAAGAAAATTTCTCCCAACTCACTGCAGAAGCTATGATCACCATAACTAAAATCTCCCTTGCCTAGCATGAGGCAGACTACTTTTTCAGAATCATTTGCAGCTTCATAATAAAAATCTGATAGAAAATAAATTATGTACATATAATTGTGGAAATAGCACAGCTGTAAAGCTCTTTAACAAAATACAGTTATAACATTGGCAGGAGTTCAGTGCAACATTTATGTGCAGGTTGACATGCGAGAAGTTCACTCATACAGGGTTGATATCATGGATTTTTTTCTGCCCTCTTTTTGTACAGAATGGAGCATCAGGTCAGCACAGCCGTTGTTTCACCAGCAACAAAGAACAGTATTGCATGCCAAAGGAGAGATGGTTTTATGGCATGCCCTTGCTGTGCAGTAAGGTTTTGGTTTCATGTTGGACTTTCTCTGTGAGGTAATTGAGCTTCTATTGTAAGGTCCTTATCACAATACTCCAACCACGATCATCTGTTATCAGTGCGTTCTCTGCAGACGACTGCGGTTGACTTGAAGCAGCATTGTCCATCGTGACGGCAGATGGGGGAGCAGATATTTTCTGCTGTATGGCTTTAACTATGCAGCTCCCCCACTCAAAAACCCTGTATATCAATATTAGAGCTGACAGTTCAATTTGGGTGTGCTGGCCACATACCCACTTGGAATGGCAGCTTCACAGGCCAGGTCATGTCGGATTAGCGCAACATGCATGCACAACTAGCTCCCACAATGCAAATTAGTATCGATCATTGTGTAACTTGAAAAACACCTTGTCAAAAGTTGTTCAATACAGCAGGCTGACCTCTTAAGGTATGTTGAAGTCATGGATGGGCAATCGGGTGATGAATTGGTCTGCCCATTATAGCATGGAATGGTTACCCCAGCTTGACCATTGCATCCCAGACTGCTCAAGACTGACCGACCACCTTAGCTTGACCATTTGAGCCCAGAGTGACTGATGACACAACCCCTACTGAACGATGCTGAAAGCAGCCTCTCTGTTGCCAGATTAAGTTGCATGTCCAACTCCAGGTTCAGGGCAGGTCCTACCAATCTTAACCTCCACCAGGAATAAATTTCAATGTTCTTCCTTTGAACTTCAAAGTAGAAGACATATATTACAGAGTTCTAAAGGCACCTATTGCCTCTAATGAGAAGGATACAAACCACTTCAACCCTCCAAATAGCATGCTGCTTCTATGACATCATGCCAGTGTGAAATACCTCAGAATTAAATATAACACTATCAGCAGTGATGGACTGGTCAACATTTAACACTGTATTGCTAAGAACCCAGACAATGTTCTGTCTATTATCCAACATTATGTCCGGTATCTATGCGAGATATGCACAGAGCTTGATGGGTACATCCTGCTGGTTGGTGCTGTCTGTATAATGACCTCCTTGCTCACATATCTGACCTGGATAGGATTAGTCCACTACCATTGACAGCTGATAATTTATCATTGATTCCATATCAATCACACACTGTCAATTTGGGCGGATCTATCATACCCCTGCTCTCATCCAAGAGGATTTCTATTACTTTATTTGGACTTGCCTATGATAAATATTCAAATTTGTCTGATATTTGTCTGCTCTTTGTGATCCAAATGGCCTACAAGACTTAGCATTAAGATTATATTGCATCTTATATTCACCCGAGACCAATGAAAGTGGTAGACACATAATATGACACCTATAAGCGGATACTCAATCAGCATAAGAGGATATATCACAGGAAATGAAATATATGTGTATCATGCCCAAAATTGCTTCATAGACTCATATACATTGAAACACTTTTTCCTTTATTGGTAAAATTGGCCACTCCTGCAAATTATTGGGGCATCTGCGAGCACACAATGCCCTCGTAAACGTCCCTGTACAGACGCATAGATCTTGCGTTGACTGCTTAGAGACTGGTCTCCTGCCACCTGTATAACACTGCACTTTATACCAGAAACACAAGGAAAGCATCCATTCTGTTCCCCACTCACTTCCCCTGTTACACAATTATGCAACATAGAAGGGCCTCTTTATCTCTCTCTGTGTGGGCCCCAGTCAATGCCTTTACTTGAGCTTTGTGGATCTGCATGTGTGTGTATTTGGAGACCTGTCGCCTGCAGTCTTCAGCCTGTGTAAAGTCTGTGTGAGAGATCCTTGCATCATCCATAGCAAACCATCTCCATCCACAGAAAGGAATCACACATTGAACCCTGATAAATATATATGATGCTTTACACAGATGACAGTGATTAAACAATTTCATAATTTCATCCCCAAAACATTTGATGATATATCTTCTTTCAGGGCATGATGTTTTGGTTTTAAAATATTTCCTGCAGCTTCGGAAGACATTGCCTAGATGAGAGCATTACTAAGGCAACAGAGATACTTTGAAGTAAATGTGACATACAAGTGTACTTGATAACCTAATGTATGTCTCAGTGTCTTTCATGTGACACGAAATCCTTCATACATATATATAGCCACCAAGTCTTCCGTTTCTGTTTCCCATTGTGTTGACGAGGGCAATAAGCTAAGTGTTATCGCACCTGGAAGATTTGTTGGGATTCTACAGTGACCAAGCTTTTCTCTAATCAGAAGCAGACTGCCACCTGTGAAATGCTGTGGAGGCCATATTATGGTGAGGTGGTTCACCTGCAAGCATCCTCCTGTCCCTGATAGGTGCAAGGTGGGAGGAGGAGGGGAGGGTAAGACTATACACCCCATCTGCTCAGCTATGCTACCTGCATTCTTGAGGCTAAATGCATTACAACTGATACTGCCCTCCTCCCAGCCTCATCTCCTCCCACAGGATGCTCTCAATTACATTATCAAATGTTCCCATGCATTACTGCAAACTGACCTTGACACAGGCTTCAAATGCATACCAATATATATTCCAGTTGTTTGATGTTTGCAGCCAGAGCCTAACCTTCCTGTGTGCCGTCATCCAAGTTAAACTACTCAAGAGCGCAATAAATGCTCTGTTGTGGCAAAAAGAATCCTGACTATTCCCATATATTGCAATTTCCACTCACCAGATGCGACCAGATGTGCTAAGCAGGATATTTGCATCAAGTTCTTATCTATGTACCACAAACTTCTACTGTTCACACAAATATACTGATCCTTTTTTCATCATTTTTAGTTTAATATATGGAAATAACAAATTCTCTTCATGTCTACAATATAAGTACGCAAGATCTCCATTAGGTACAAGCACATTTGGTTCTGAGTTAAATGCAGTTATTATGTATAGTTGTATTGCTAATCAATGGCAATAATCATTCTGTCACAACAGTAATCAACAATCCACTTCACTGCTTATCCGGTTACATTTCCCCATCAACTGGAATACTATTATTATTTCAAAATCAGGGCTCAAACTGTGAGGTAACTAAATTCTTGAGACGATTTTCATCAACAATTAATTCAACATCACCTGACACCTAATTAGGGTTTTTTTTGCAAGACATTTGCCATCCTGTGTTTTGATTAACAATGCTGTAAAAAGCCATCTCACAATTCAGATGGTTTTGGATACTGCAAAAATAATAATACAAAGAACTAAATTTGTTTTTGAGCCCCAGTATTGAGGCTGATGGGAAGTAGCTGATCTGTGCTGTCACATGCAGCAGTTTGCAGGTTGCATATGGTTGCATGCTGCAGTGACAAGTGACAGGTGCAGGCTGGGTATGACACAGGCATGTCTCCTTCAACATGTTCCTCAAGCAATCCCGGGCAGATCCCTGTATCCTTGCTCCCACCTGTACCCCCGTATTCCCTCCTGTACCCCTGCACTCCCTCTTGTATCCCCGCACTCCCTCCTGTACCCCCACTCCTTCCTGTACCCCTGCACTCGCTCCCTGCACTCCCTCCTGTACCCCCGCACTCCTTCTTGTATCCCTGCACTCCCTCCTGTACCCCCACTCCTTCCTGTACCCCCATACTCACTCCCTGCACTCCCTCCTGTACACCCTTTCTCTCTTGTACCCGCATTCCCTCCTGTACACCCACTGCCTCGTATACCCCAAATCCCTCAAGTACTCCCCTTTATCATGTACCCCCACTCTTGCACCCCGACTTCCATCTGTCCCTCTACTCCCCCCTGTACCCCTACTTCCTCCTGTACCTCTACTCCCCCCTGTACCCCTACTTCCTCCTGTACCTCTACTCCTCCTGTACCCCTACTTCCTCCTGTACCTCTACTCCCCCCTGTACCCCTAATTCCTCCTGTACTTCCTACTCCCCCCTGTATCCCTAATTCCTCCTGTACCTCTACTCCCCCTGCATTCCTAATTCCTCCTGTACCTCTACTCCCCCCTGTACCCCTACTTCCACCTGTACCTCTACTCTCCCTGCATTCCTAATTCCTCCTGTACCTCTACTCCCCCTGTACCCCTACTTCCTCCTGTACCTCTACTCCCCCTGCATCCCTAATTCCTCCTGTACCTCTACTCCCCCTGCATTCCTAATTCCTCCTGTACCTCTACTCCCCCTGCATTCCTACTTCCTCTTGTACCTCTACTCCCCCTGCATTCCTAATTCCTCCTGTACCTCTACTCCCCCTGCATTCCTAATTCCTCCTGTACCTCTACTCCCCCTGCATCCCTAATTCCTCCTGTACCTCTACTCCCCCTGTACCCCTACTTCCTCTTGTACCTCTACTCCCCCCTGTACCCCTACTTCATCTTGTACCTCTACTCCCCCCTGCATCCCTAATTCCTCTTGTACCTCTACTCCCCCCTGTACCCCTACTTCCTCCTGTACCTCTACTCCCCCTGTACCCCTACTTCATCTTGTACCTCTACTCCCCCCTGCATCCCTAATTCCTCTTGTACCTCTGCTCCCCCCTGTACCCCTACTTCCCCCTGTACCTCTACTCCCCCTGTACCCCTACTTCCTCTTGTACCTCTACTCCCCCCTGCATCCCTAATTCCTCCTGTACCTCTACTCCCCCTGTATCCCTAATTCCTCCTGTACTTCTACTCCCCCCTGTATCCCCACTTCCTCCTGTACCCCTACTCCCCCCCTGTATCCCTAATTCCCTCTGTACCTCTACTCCCCCCTGTACCCTCACTATCCTCCATCCCAGTATCATGCTGCCACTTGCTACTTACAATACAAGTATGACTGTATAATTGAATTGAATTAGCTTTTTTTTAAACACTGTCATTGTAAACCTTGAAAAATGGCTTGGAGAAACGTGCATCGTGTTTATACATGATACAGGTGGCATCCTATAAAGAACAAGATAACCATAGATTAAATGGATGCATCTAATTTATATATAACATTACTGGTCATTATATATTCATTGCCAATATAAATACTATTTCCATTACAGGTCAACCTCTTTTACATCAATCACACTTGTCAGTACCTCAGTAAGAGAGGCGATAATGAGTAATCAGGTGGTAATTTTGCTCACATACTATGTGCCATATTGATTGCGTACCATTTTCCTAAGCTGTGTTGTCATTAAAATAATGCTTGAAATAGTGTTTTGATAATGGTTTGTCTAGGAAGTGCTGGATGAGACTCAGCAGGAAGCAGGAGGCAGAATTACCTGAGTAATAAGATACCTCCCACGCTTCAAACTGAATGGAAAGTCTCCATCATAAACTGTCTGCTTGAATTGCCTTTATCATTTCTCTCCCTACACATACATAAATATATTCAAATGTATATGTATCAGTTAACAAAACTGCTTTTCACACAATCCATACACTGCAAATGATCTGTCAAACAGGTGCAGATTTATAGTGCAAGAAGCAAGAAATATGATCTGCAATCTGATGATTCTGCAGTGGCTTTAAAGCACTGAACAAAAACATACAATCATGCATTTGGCCATAATACGATGATGAAGATGAGTTTTGATGTGGTGACAATTCATATTAACCACAGAATGCATGTGATGGCCTTGCCCTCCCTCCTGATATAAAACACATGCTGAACCTGCACCCAGCAAGGCAGTACTTGACACAAGAATGTCAGAATATTATCTGGTGTCCATTTGAGTGTTTTTGTCGGGTGAATCTGAATGTAAAGATAAATTCGGATGATCGGAAACAAGCATTATGTGCTTTATGTAAAAAGCTTTTTCTGGGCCTGGGAAACACTATACAACATCACCATATACGGACATGCATGCTTCTGAGAATACATATATAAAGCACACTTATTTGTAGCTTATACCTTTGATGAATCTATATTATATACAGAGGCTACACTCTGCTGCAAGACTCAATTCTCAGAGGTTTTCTTTGTGCTGCAGAATATTGCTGACAATATGTACAACATGACTGCTTAATGCAGTGGTGAAGCCTCAGTATCAGTGTTGTCAAGATAACTATCTTTTTGAAGCATCTTTAAAATGCACAGCATTTAAATCTGCCTGACAAGTCATGTGGTCATTTTTCATGAATAATTTATATTGGGATTTTATATTCAAGTTAAGGGTTAACAGGAAATAGAATAGGTTGTGAAATTGCATATGTATACGCATATCTAATTTAAAGTAATATTTTTATATATAAAAGAAAAAACCATTTTTTTAATCAGCAATTTTGAAATATAACACTTGCAAACCAGGTGATACACACAATCTCATGTTTGTAATTCTCAACCCTTGAAAAACATTTACGTATAAACCTAATGTCTTTAACATATGTCTAACAAAAATGTCTTTAAAAAAAAAAAAAAGGATTTTATGCAATTTTTGAAAATGATATTTACATTTCTCCATCACCAAAATACCAAATGGCATGGCCGTAAATCTTGCCAAATGTCATCTGCGGAAGATGCGTTTGATTATGAAAATCTAATGTGACATAGGTGATGTTTGTTTCTGAGTGGATTTGTGAACTGCTAAAAGAAGGATATGTGCACGGTTCAGATTGCCACCATCCAATACTTGCAACGTGAGTACGAATTGAATGCAGCTTCATTTACGTAAATCTACACGAGAATAAGAATCGAATGTATCACAGAATGACATGTACACAGAAATCTCTGACGAATATGCACCAGCCCTCATCGTCTCTGATCAATAATAGGGATATATGCAACTTATTACAATATCGTCTATATTATTACATATATTTATTATTGCTCTAAGAGTTGCATAGAAAGAAAAACCATGACAAATATAACTAATGTTCAACTGAATAAAACTTGTGTATTAAGTTGATGAAAAGAATATACTCCTGTAATGTTATCACTTGAGCTGATCATGGAGACATTTTCCAGGTGATCACATCATATCCCTGGTAAACCAGTCATAAAAGTTAAGGACTGTCAATAACAAAATTAAAAGAGGACATGTCTGAAGTTTTGAGTACTGGCTCCAGTATCAAGAGAAAATCAAATATGGTTATGGACACACCCTCCATCATGAAGATAGCAATATTTGAAATTCAATTAGGGACAGGAATTAGCACTGAAGATGGAACATGATCAAACTTCAAAAGCAAACGTGCCCCTTTCCACACCTGTCAAATGTATTTATGGCAGGTCCCATGTAAAAAAATCTCCAATTTGTCTTTATTGTGGCATTTTGAGACTCCTTGTCCGTGTGTAGTTTTTCGTGGATGTTCTAATTAACATGCTATTAATTTAAATAAGATCTAATGATTGTGGTACTGTCGTTTATGTGACAGGAGTGGATGATTTGTGAGTTGCGAGCGAGGAAAGCTCCTGACAACGGGATATGCAAATGCAGTCTCATCTACATACAACACATGCATACTCGCTAGATGATAACAACCCTGTGCTCATCATGGGCCTGGTTTCTATTATTTTCCTATCTTATCAAAACAATAATCAATTTCTTTATTAAATATTCTAAGTGCTCTTCCTTCACAATTATAAAAGCATTCCTTTCTAAGTATAAGTCTATTAAAAAGAAATTTTGCTGGAAAGTATTTAGGCTTAAGTTGCAGCATCAGCACCAAGAGCTGCTATTTAGATGGTAAAACACTTGTCTGATGCAAATCTGATGTCGTTTCCATCTTGTTGTCCCTGTGTCAACATAGGAAGGATTCTAGGAAAAAATCCCATTAAAAACCCGTACAGCAGGCATACAAATGCTGGCAACACTTGAGCACTATCATATTTTCATTGTGGAAAAGCTCACAATCGATTCTGTTTGTAATCTACATAGTTGTTTGCTGCTTGTATATTGCTCTCAGCTATATCATAATTCAATTAATCCTGTCTTGCTTCTCTATACAGAAACAGAACATAGAGAAAATTTGACGACTTTATGTGCATTGGCATAACTTATCACCTTAAAAAACAGCATGTTGTAGCGTTTTAACATTAGATATTCCACAAATGTCTTCTAGCGCTTTAAATTATTCATTGGTTCAAACCTGTTGTTCTCTAATTCAAATTTACAGCCTTTTGGTATCCAACATGACTTGCCTTATATCAGAATTTATATGCACATACAAAGCCTAATCATAAAAAGCAAGGTCCTCCCAGTTGCAGAGGCTGGTCTAATATGTTTTTAAACCTCTATCACACGAGAAGCAGCATAATGTTAAAAAAGTGCTCATGAGACAACCGTGGGCAAAGTATGATGAAGAGATATAATACATCTTTTTGGTTACCTTGCAAACTTGAAGCCTACATCCATCTTAGGCCTTGCCCACCTTCTTTATCCCTACTTGATGGTCCTTTTCTCCCCTTGTATGCTGACCACCAGTTGCATTATGGGAACATAAATGCCTTATTATTTTTCATCTTAGAGCCTTATGGATAATTTACTTAATTTCTACTGCCACTTCATAACATTAAAGCCTTCTAAAAACAAGACAAACATTTATCACTGACATACAGTAGATTTGTTTAAGAATTTTAGACCAAGGCATTTATGTGGAACAGTGGGTTTGAGTAATGCAAAAATGACTTAAATTTCGACATGATAGAAACAAAAACTGTCTTTAAAATCTCAAAAATGCCAAGTGACAAGGGGTATCTTGATTATAATAAACCAAACTTTCTGAGATAGGAACACTTGGCAAAGAGTTGAGGCAATAATTAGTGTGTTTACTTAAGGCTGTGGTTTGCAGCATAGCATGTGGACCACACCATTGCTTTACCAGGGTGGAGCCATCAGGAAAGTATCAATTATTTACCATCAACTCTCCGTTTGAACTCAGAAAAGCCCATTTTCCTTTTGTCAATTTATACAACCTTTGTTTTTTAGAGGTTAGCTGAGTGATAAATGTTCTTGATCATGCTATCTTGTACATATTGCAAAGACAAGTTTACCTTGATGGTCAATTAAATATGATGCTGTCTCAACACAGCTACAACTATCCAGACACCAGCATTAAAACATATACGCTAAAAATTGCTTAATATAAAATCTATCTATGGTATTCAATGATCTTGCTTCAAATTTCATGTATTTTGTTTTTCTTCCTTGACTTGCTCAAATCAACTTCATTCTATCAAGTAAATGGTCTGAGACGAAGCCAATGAAAAACCTTTATCTTTTTTCATGTCATTTCCTGGATTTTGATTGCAGCTGTCAAGGAATGTTTCTCTAACACTAGAATCCCTCCATTGCTCTTTTTAATCATCCATAATGAATATTTCATTTAGATTATAGCATTGTTGAGACTCAGTGAGGAGACTAAATCTTGGCCCCGGGCATGGCTTATAATGCCGGCAACAGGTGTTACACATGGCCATCTCCACCCGCCAGCTCTGGATCAATGCCACCCTCACACAATGCGCAATATTCCCTCTACAATCCCCACCAAAATATCGCCTTTTTATTTGAACCTCATCCCGTGAGTATGGGGTTACTTGCAGGAAATGGAGCGACATTTGAGGAGTAATGTTGCCTGCTGGAATTTATTTCACAACAATTGTTCCGTTACAAAGGCAACTGCTTCCAAGTGTAATTTAACATCTTATTGTTAAGTGACATAGAATTAATCACAAAAAGCAATAATACGGTCTCCTGTCCTCAAGGTCCTTCTCCAAATTGAATTTCCCAACATCTACTAAACACCTGAAACTTGGTACACATTATTCTTTTCACAATAAATCAATCTGTACGAATATGTTTATTTCATATTTCATGTAATAGATTCCATTTTGACGAAATTCAATTTGAATTGATGATTATTGAGATTTGTCAGCACGGCATCAAGCACTGTTCCACATCTTTGTCTTAGCTGATCATTCATCAAAACAAAACAATGTTGATGATTTGCATTGTGACAGCTTCAGTTAACAAAAATTTGATTTTTATGAGCAGGGCCAGGCAATTATTTATAGTGATTATTTTCTACAAATGAGCATTTTGAATTCTCGTGTGTGACAGGAGCGAATGACTTTCCCTAGATATCCTTCAAAACAAAGCTAATTATATACAGAAAAGCCTGAGGTAATTAGGACAATAACAGTGTAAATGGAGAAAGATAATTTTGTACACAACAAGGTTGAGCCCTGTAAGTTTCCGGCAGCATCTTGTCAGCCAGGAACAATGTTTTGTGACACCAACGTATGACAAGTGTTGAGTTTCAGTCACTCTCACTGACTGAAAGGCAACAATGGCTTTGTTGCCATGGTAACACATGTGAGATGTCATTTTGCATTTCATCCCAGCATGCACTTTTAACCTAAGTCAGCATACACTGCTCGATATTCCATTGCATGCAATGCCAAGACACGTGAACTTTGTTTCAGAATAAATGAACCATTTTACATCAAATGCACTAATAACCTGGGTGTAAAATAACATACCCTTTTCTACATTCTTGGCAGGACTATTCATAAAAGATCAATAGAAAAATGTACAATTTGCAGAAACTGGCCATTGAGTTATTGAGATCCAGCCATTGTGGGTGTTATGTTCCTGCCGGGCCTGCCTTCAGTTTCTTATGCAGCACAATATATTGATAGGGTAATGTAATAGAGACCACATTGTGTAATAAAGGCTGGGTTTGTGGTGGCCGAGAGGGACGTGGCGGGTTGGAATCCATCATTGTGCTATCATTCATATGCAGCACCTATTCCATTATTCTGGCCTACATCCACAGCTGGGCACCTCTCTTAGATCATGTATATTCTGCACAATATCTAATTCATTGTGCAGTCTGTGCCATGTATGTGTAATCTGCGGTGAGTGACCCCCCTGACCCGTATGATGCTCTATCTCTATGTGGCCACCACTACCAGACGTAGGTGTGGCTATTTGTTGAAGTGACCCCCACCTTGGATCTCATAAGTCATGGAAGTAGGACCCCGGGGAGGCCATATTGTAGGTGCCATCTGAGAGCTGCAGGATCTCCAGCTAAATGATCAGCATATATATGCGGGATGCCGGCCGAGGCTTCACAAAGGTCCTGTGTTGACACATTGTGCACCCCACATAAACATATAAAAAAAATATTACTGTGCTCAAACCCTACATAAATTATCCACAATATAAGAATTCTGATGCTTAGAAAGTGAACAGATATATAATCAACTCCTAAATACCCGGGACTGATAGATTAGGAGGACTGACTAATTTATCAATGATGGGATTACTGGCATTATCCAGTGAATGCAACCAAATGCTAATGCTAAAGCAACGTTCAAATTCCATGTGCTGAAATTAAGCAAATCCCCGATGTAAAGATCCACATGGATGCTTTGGATTCACTACAAAGAACACTAATGACACACATCTATGAATTTTAATTGGCAAAGTTGGTGAAAAGTGGATGGGAAATTTAAAATTCATTCATCAAATTTGTACTTAATATTTACACAATTCAAAGCTAACATCCATAAATTTGTTGCTCATAAGCATTTCCAAACCTTGAAGAATGTCATAAAATATTCATAGACCTTAATATTTCACACTTCACATTAAAGTTATGAGTAATCCATATCTATTCCTCAGAGAGGAAAAGCCATTGGAATGTGTCAGTGTGAGTTTATGTCAAAACCACCTCCCGGTCTGCCTGTGTAGGAGGGCATTCTCCATCACACGAGGTCTTCATCGGAATTCTGACCATAGTGTTAAAATGGCACGAGCTTGCCGCTGGAGCAACTCAAGAGTTCAGAGAATGGTGTGGGGGATACAATTAGCAGGTAATTCTACTGAGCAGTAGGCTCAAGGAACTGAGCAGATCACAAGCTCTAAGAGGCCAGCATGGCCCACCAGGTGCCACTTGACACAGGCCACAATACACCTGCCCATGGGCTACTGGCCATCAGTGGAACCGCGGTATAAAATCTCTATATTAGCTTGTTGATGTGAGCTCAGTGAAGATGGCCAATCTGCACCACTATCAACACTTACTGCATTCAATGAACACACAAAGCCAGAATCTTACTCTAGGAAGAGATGCTGCTTGTCACAGGCTGCTGGTGTGTCTTCCCCAGTTGCCATTACTAGATTTGTTCAAGACTTCTATTTCATTTTATCTAATTAATCTAAATTGAAACTAAGCTTTTTGTTTAAATGAACACTAAACATGACCTTTTTCTTTGATATGTTATGTGACCCTTACCTATGATTTCAAATGCAATCTTCAATGCAGTGCTCAGTTTGATTTTTTTTCATACACAATCAACTCCTTTTGTCTATATTTAAAACAATTTCTTGAGTCATTGATATTTTCTGTGATAACCTCCAGCATATTTCTGACAACTGTAATTTAACATGAATTGACACCCATGACCTATATCCTGGAGGCAACTGTAACATTAGAGAATGACATACATATATGGCTGGGTAACCCTAACCTGCTGATAGTAGTATAATGTCAAGCATTGCCTCTAACAGCATTCTCTCAGTGTTTCAACTTCATATAGTGGCTGACAAACACTTGAGACAGGATAAAGGTCATATGTCTTGTTGCTGCAGCAGCCTACTTGTGCCAGAATGGTTCAGTGCGGGAATGGCTGCGAATGGCTTCGTCCCATGTTTCTGTTGCCATGGTGTATTCATGAGCACTGGTCTCAGACGTGGTGCTGAGGCAGGACTGCCCGAGGGCGAGTGTCCCACCAGCCACCAAGCCTCACCAACCATAATTGACACACATCACCTCTCATTTTCTCCTACAATGCATCAACCCCCAAACTTTGCTCACCTTTTTCTGTGGCAATATAATTTTTACAGTGGCTGGGTGACTTGAGCAGATTTCCCACAGGCCTTCAGTAACTTGTTGCTTCTCTAATGAACTCTGTAACCTTTCAGGTCAAAGTTCACAGGTCATTGTTGCCACTTCCATTGTCATCTCAACTCATTTCACAATAACCCCCAAATGACCTTGCGGGCCTGGCTCAACCTTTGTCTCACTGAGTGAGTAGTGCCATGCAGTTGGTATTCTGCAGAGTATTGGTCAGGCAAAATTTGACCACTGACCATTGATACTATCACAACCACAGACAGCTATCTGATGGCACTGACAAAATGTATTGCCTGATGCCATTGCCTTGGCATTCCAACAAATCTTCATTACATCCTTGAATGCTTGAACATCAAGACACAACACTTTAACCACACATCTGTGGAGACTATTCCTGGGAGGCACACACTGAAATTGCCACATGTCCACCAAGTTTTCAAATTTATCATAAGAATGGTTTCCTACAGTTCAGTAGCATTTCCTGATGGTACAACAATCGAAATGGATGCCTTGAAAGCCTTGACAATGGTAATTTTATCTGTTCAATTTCCAGTCATTCACAGACTCAGTCTGTAGAGAACCAGACAACATTTATTTTAGAGTCTGCTGATTGGATGGTTAATCAACAGCATGACCTCTGCAGTATTTGATATTCTCTGCTGGGATACTGGAATGACAAACTCAACAACATCATCCCCAACAGTCCCGCAGCCTACCACAAATTTGAAGCAATTTCCACCAATCAGTATTGAGCTCACAATCACCCCTGAACTCAGAATCCCTGCTGCTGTGCAGTTCAATAAAACTTGGTGAATGTGGTCTATTCTGCTGAGACAACTCCCATTCTTCATCACTTCTGTAGAAATATTCAATATGGAAATGGGTGTCAGATCTGTATCTCACCAAGATCGTTTTCTAAAGGAGCAAAAAAGCTGTTGGTAAATTTCATTGCTGAGCCCCTCTCTCATACTCGCCGTCCTGCCGGGACCACAGAATTGGCAGATGAAATCAAGTTTAGCCTTCCAATTTGTGACGACATACCAGCCCCAAATTTAGAGCCCCATAAACCAAATGAAATAAACTTGCGAAACACATTCTGACAGAAGAAAAAAAAGTTATTTTTTTCTGTGCTCCCATATTTTCATATTACAGCTAAAAATGGAGATGAGGCTCTTGTATGCTTCCCCATTTTGAGCATGCACCATTTTTAGACAAATATGACTCCATGCCCCAGGTCACAAGATAATGTGATTAGGAAAACAGCCATGTATATATGTGGAGCAGTTGTAGAGGATTAAGGATAAGTAAGCTTAATCCCCTTACCTCTATAGGCTCTATAATATGTATGAGCAGGAGTAAAGTAGAGCCAGGTTACTTATGCTGACTCACTGCTCTCTTCATCCCAACAATCACTTTATACAATGTGCCATTTTTTGCATGTCATTTCCATTTCAGGGCTGTTTTATACCCCAATGTTGGAATGCTATTGCCTTTCTTTAAAGTCTTTAAGCAATTAAAATATCAAATTGTGAAAAAGTCAATTTTATTTTGGATTTACATCAGCTAAAATTGTGTTTTTCAAAAAACAAATTTCTAATAATTTAACATAATATATCTTATACCAACAAAACAAATATATGGTGTTTTCAAATCTATCAGTTAAAAAAAATATTTTAAAAGCAGTGTTGTGTTTGTGAGATAGTCCACACTGGCCCAGCTTCTCAGATGTAATCGGCTGCTTTCATGGTGGCCACCTTCGTGTGATCTACCTCTACCTGCCCTTTTCATCAGGGTCCTGAATCTTTAATGCAACAGGACAACATTTTTAGCTTATCAACCGAATCTAATATTTATTGGTCCCTGTTCTAGCAAAGCCACAAAATATTTTGTAGATGATTAAGGTCAGGTGTGGTGAGGAGTCTCGATGAAGATGGGTATCTCAAGCAGCTCCTTTTACCTTTTATTGAGAGGAAAGCACAGCTAATGCAAGGCATGAATAGGACTTTTTATCCATCTGAAGATGAAAGCCACTTTCTATGTGACTGTTTCACCATCTGCCACAGCATTCTTTGATTTTGCTCAATATATATTGATGTTTTACCTAAAACTATGTACACAAACATTATCCCGTCTCCACCAAGAAATCAATCTCAAGCACCGCAAGCTTATCAGTCTCAGATACAAAAGGAAACTATTTTTCTCCCTGATCCTATTTAACTCTACGTAATGATCTGCACAAGCAAAGTTTCTTCTAATTCTTGACTTTAATCTTTTCTAGCTGAATACAACATGCACACTAAACCCTTCATTAGGAACAAAATCAATTTTACAAATTTGGTTTGAAATGAAATTCCCAATGAAGCTTCCGCCAAGGTGCGTTTTTCTCCAACCTTACCACATTTTTACCCATCATGCACTATTATATCCATCATGCAACAGGTGGAAGCAGAAACCTCATAAATACGATACTGAACTGTTGTATTGGCTAGCCGAAACATGCAACAATATACAGCCATATTCACAATACTATGGCATTCTATAATGACATCTCATGTGCAAATTACACATTTTGAATCTCCGCTTTCATTTGCCATCAGAATTCATAGAGGGGCATTTTCCAGTGCCTCTGGGGAAATACTTTATCAACAATATTTGACTATCATGTTTGCTTGATTACTTTAACAATTGACGAATCTTCTCCATATTCTACCACCTCAAGTAGAAACACCCATAAATTATCCATATTCATATGCAACATTCAGTCTCTCAGTGGTAAATCAAATTCCAATCTTTTATTTTCTACTGCTGTGTCAGTTTTGATTTTTCAAAGTGATGAGATGGCTAAATGTATCTCTACAATATTCTCTGTGTAATCAATTCTATGATTTCCACTTTTGACGAAAGAGATTTTCACAAAGTGATTTAAAGCACCTTCATTTTGTTCTCTCTTCTCACAATGAATAAAAACTATAAAAAAGAAGTGTATCATTATTCCAAAAAACAATCTTCATGGTTATTATTTTTCTATTCCATAGGTTTGTGCAGCTTTCACTTAGGGTAAGACTGGGGAGTCTGTCATAAGACATCATGAGATTCCTGCATTCTGCAATGCTAGGTATTTAATATTTCATAGTTACATGAAGATATCTCACATCCTATAGATCACAGCATCCCGCTGGGATAAAAGACTTCTCTGTGGATTAAAGACCAACTGTGGAAACAAAACACAACAGTAAATCCATAGAGCAGAAATTCAAGTGATGTATTTTCTTCCTCACCACATCCATTAGCCCTAAAAACATGAATGATGAAGGTCGTCAGGGAAATATAGATATGTGGCATGCTGAGTTTCTGAGGCACTAACGCTCACAAAGGCAGAACAGGCCTCAGTATAACGATGCCTTGAACATTCAGTTACAATTACTTCAGGGAGACTTCCATTATTCCTCTCTGATACTAATACCCCTTGATCTGCATGGGGTACACATTATATAGGGTCTGCTGTATAGTTTACATACATATCGTGACAGAATAATCTCCTGGTTTTAGATGATTAGAACTGATGGTTGGTGGCAATGGCTTGCAGGTTTTCACTTTGTGGTGTATGAACTGTATGACATGAGAAGGAGAAGTCATGTGGCTAAGAGTCAAGGTCAACAGTAGGTGGTATCAATATAATACATCACAACACTTTATAAATATATATATATATATATATACTCCCAGTGTACCATAACCATAATTGACCATTATTAAAAACATATAGAATCTGCCACACCCAAATGGTCTCATCTCAATACATTCAGGTCCTGCCAAACTCAACTGATCTCCTCTCAGATGCATTCTGCCAAACTCAACTGCTCTCCTCTCAAATACATTCATTCAGGTCCTGCCAAACTCAACTGCTCTCCTCTCAAATACATTCATTCAGGTCCTGCCAAACTCAACTGATCTCCTCTCAAATACATTCATTCGGGTCCTGCCAAACTCAACTGCTCTCCTCTCAAATGCATTCATTCAGGTCCTGCCACACTCAACTGCTCTCCTCTCAAATACATTCATTCAGGTCCTGCCAAACTCAACTGATCTCCTCTCAAATACATTCATTCGGGTCCTGCCAAACTCAACTGCTCTCCTCTCAAATGCATTCATTCAGGTCCTGCCACACTCAACTGCTCTCCTCTCAAATACATTCATTCAGGTCCTGCCAAACTCAACTGCTCTCCTCTCAAATGCATTCATTCAGGTCCTGCCACACTCAACCACTCTCCTCTCAAATACATTCATTCAGGTCCTGCCACACTCAACTGCTCTCCTCTCAAATACATTCAGGTCCTGCCAAACTCAACTGCTCTCCTCTCAAATACATTCAGGTTCTGTCACTCTCCAACCACTCTCCTCCATGGTCACATTAAGGGTTGTCACATATAGGGTTGTCACATTAAGGGTTGCCACACTGATTGGATTTCAAAATTCTCAGATTTTTCTCTGACCAAAAAGTTTATTTTTCAATTTAAGAACAAACGATTGCCAGTTTATATTTGAGCTTGTTATCTTTTGTATGTGTATTTGTATTCAATATTTTCATAAAGGTTTTATATCATGTCTGCAATCTTTTGGCAATGATAATGGTTAAAATTTTCTCAAATTGACCATATTTGTTTAGCAAAAAAGCAAAATGCCCATTTTCTATGGCTTGGAAAATATAAAAAAACATTTTTGACTTTTCCCTGACCTGTAGCAACCATGACACATATATCTAATATATGCAGGTGCTGCCACACCAATCTTTATTGCCAGAAATAGGCCTGCCATTGCCTTGTTTGAAATATGTGGCTTTTAAAGTGAGTGGCATTTAAAGCAAAAGCAGGTTGCTGAATCAAGCTGCCCCACTAATTTTGAGTTATTTCAAGGCTGGAACTTAAACTTTAAATTTCTTGTTAATAAGCCCACAACATGCAATCTTTAACAAATTTAAGTGCTATTCAATTTCAAACCCTTCCACAAATCTAGATCACATCTCAATAAAAAAGAAGTTAATTTGAGAACTTTGGTTGTGCACCTAGAATTGCATCCTGCTTGCAGCCCTAAATGCCACATACCTTGTATTTTTCACAATATCTGGTGTCGACCAACAAGTCCCTTTTGCCTTGATGATAAGTTGTTACAGATCAATACTCCTCCATAGATCAGAGGCTTACCCCTAGCATTAATCTGGGCTACCTGATCCTGAATTAATGGCAACAACACCAGTACACAACATATAAATCACTGATAACTTTTTCTAAAGAGGGAGAAATAAATCACCTTCTTTTAATCTATTAGTTCAGAGTATCTTTCATCTATTTTCTTTCCTTTAAAAATACTGGTTGTTGTGTTTATTGATTACTGCTAACAAAATGGGAATAAAACTTGAACATTTCTCATTCAATGCAATGATACTCTTCATTCTGTGAAACGTCTTGTAAGAGTTTGTATGTTAAATCTCAAAAAGTTCCAAATTAGGAAATTTTAATCATAAGTAAAACATAAAAAGAACAATTTCGTTACAACTCTTACAGAAGAAAAACATAAAATGTATGAAATATGATTCTGAGAGGGGACTCAATCTTCTTCTACTTTTCATAATTACAAAATACATCAGATTTTTTCCTCAAGCAGTTCCTTGATTTCTGTTGATGGGAGAATATCCTTCACCCCATGAAATGTTACTACAATGCCAACGCACACAGGTTGAAAGATGAAAATGGATGAAAGGCAATTTCCAGGCCTAATTTTATAATGGAGACTAATGTATAATTGAATTGAAAGGAAGATACCATTATAATTCAAAGCCAACATGATTTTGTAATCACTTAATTCAAGTGTCTATTTGCAGTACATGAGAAGCCCATCATCTTTAGAGAGCTATGTGTGAGAGTTGGTAGACAGACTGGCACACTGGTCTGTGAGGCCTGACCTTAACCAACAAGATCTATTACTCTATGGCAGGCAAAGTCTATGTAAAGCCCTCTCTGTAACCCCCCACACAGGCGATCACTCTATCTAACCTCCTAAACACCCAATCCCTCCATCTCAAAGCCATCAGTCTAGGCCTTCGTGTCTATCTGAAAGGGATTTATTTCAATGGCTGCTAGGTGTTTTCAAATCTTCACAAAAACCTCTGATATATTTTTGATGCGAAAATGCTATCTAGAAATCTATTTTGTCATTCCATAAAAAGACTGATCGTCTCGCTATAAAAAAGGTGTTTGTGTGAGTTAGTTGAGGCTGTATTCCTGTCATGGTTACTTCTACGGGCAGCTATTCTGACAGGATTGTGCCTGGCCTACTAAGCAATACCATTAAGATCTGCACCAATCTTGCCGTCCGTCTCTCTCTCGCCATCCAGTCAGCCCACCCATCACTGGACATGATGTCAGCTCCTACGCAGCAAACTCTGCAAACTCAACCTGGCAAAAAGATGCAATTTTGTTTGCTTCCACCTCGCTCCACACCTCCCAGTGTAACTTAGTTATGGCCATTCAGTCTGACCCGTCCCACACATTGCCATTCTGGTGATCAAACACTCTCAACCCAATCTGCATCTATTTTCATACTCACAAAAATGTAACATATTTTTACCATTCTTTCAATTAATATCCAAACTGACATGAAATACACACAGGTTGTCTAAAAGGGATAAAGTAAAATTTTCCTTTTTTATAGGAAATCTGTCTTCCATTAAATATCTCAGTATTCTACATCACCATAGCAACCTAAGACAAGATGTCTACAAGATGTCCTTGTCAACGGGTGGGTGCTGAGCAAACAGGCAAAATGTCTCCACAGTAAATACTGTAAGATATAGAACAAAGTCAAACTGACACAAGGTAAACACTATAGCAAAATGTTATTGTACCCAAAGAAAAGCTATGTAGCCAGCAAAACACCCTGCCTCCCTATATAATATATTATACTTGTGTCAGTTTGCCCATGGCTTCATTCCAGCACCTCTGTGTGTTTGTCCTGTCAGTAAGACCAGTATCTGGGCCCAAACACAAAGTGCCTACAGCTTTCCCTCACTTCTGTCCTATTTCCCACCAATCGGTGAATGTTTTTTCACTGGTCTAGACAGCAAATGCATTGGATGGTTGGTGTGATCTCTCACAACTGCCTCCCACCCCAGCTCACCCTGTCCAGACCCACCAGCCTGTTGCTTCCCACCTGTCATCTGCCTGGATGAAGATGTCCCTCCCATCGCCACGACAACCGGGGTATCTACAGCAGCAGCAACAAGCCCTATGTATTCTGCACCATTTGTCTTCAGCAGGTCCAGCAGGAATAGTTCTCCCAAGACACCATGAGCAAACACAGTTCACTTTCTGCCTCGCCAAGCAGACATACGCTTGCCATCACAAAGCTGCAGCACATGCCACACTGGATATATAACAATTTCCATACAAAATATGACTGGCCCTGTTTTCTTGTTTTCACAAGCTAGAAACACAAATTTGGCCCGACAGCCACCAAGTGCTTGGCCCATGAACTCCGGCAGTAAAGGCAAGCTCTGTCTACATGATGTTGATGGGTTTGTGGTGGGACATGATGAGATACATACATGGCAAATAATATCAGCACTGCCTGTATGATGTATACACATCACACGACTATCACCAGATATGCTGATACACTAGACATGTTATCATCACATCATCTCAATCCACACACTCATATTACAACTGCTTATGTCAAAGCTTAAATTAAGCCCTGCCAATTAAATCTTGCATAAATACATTTTGATTTGTTTCACACTTTAGACTGGGTAAATCTTCTCCAATCAAAGCCAGATTTGAAGGTTTTTTCCAAATCCATATTAATCTTGGTCTCACATAGCTTTGTCCATCAAAGGGTTTAAAATAAGTAACCCATCAGAGATTTCCAAAATATGTACCAAGCATTATAGTATAAAACATTAATTTGTGATTATATAGAATCACATAATATTTAGTGAAGATAAGTGGTGCTTCTCTGCCTCTAAGTCAGGACTTCAACATATTTAGCAGCCCGACAAAGTGAACAACATCTTGAAGTGCACTCACTTGAAGTACAGAACTTAACACAATCATATGCTGTTACTATATAATGGATGAACCAGTGCAATTCAACATTTTCTTGTCTGTCATTTTGCTTCAGAAATATCAATATGGTAGCCTGCATAATGACATTTCCTGCATGTAATCCACAGTGCATTTAACAGTACACTGAGCATATTACTGTTAAACAACAATGCAAAACGAGTAGTCACTTGTAGTAATCCATAATAAAAGCTTCATAATTATCACTTCCCTGAACAGTGTGTCAATTATGACAATCTGGCATCATTACCTGCTTTCCTGCATTCATTCTATGTGAAGCTTGTCAAAACCTTGGTCATTTCTATGTCCATTCGCTTGACAATTACCTCACATGACTGACATGTTAGGATTGAGCATTTCTATCATTTCTATACAAATCACGGACCTAAATCCATAGCAGTTTACCAAATTGTCTGCTTGTATTCTCCACAGACCTTAGGCCGCTGTGATTTGCTGGCAGGTCCACTCTCGTCCCTTATTCTACCAGCCCATTCAGGCTTAAATTTCACACAACAGCCCCCCATAATCGACCCCTGGTTGCTTTCTCACAGCAAATAATCAACGGTGGCTATTTTCTCATCATGGCTGTCCCAGGCAATCAAGCTGGCCATAGTTCTTGCCCTCACCTACCAAGACCAGCCTCAAATCAAACTCTGTGAGGCCAGTCTGTATGTGTGAAGTGTGGACCCACCTAAACCATCACACTTTATGCAGTTCACTTCTCCGTTGATTGACAAAAATCCATACTGAGCAGCATGGACTGGGCCTAGGTGCCTAAGTTGGGAGAATTTCATCAGGCAGGGTTCAATAAAGTTTTGTGTCCGTCATATAGTGGGCTGGTATGCTGCACAAAGGGGACATGGTTTGGCTTCCGCTCTGTTGCGCCGACACCAGCCCACACCCGGCCACCGGGCCTTCAATCGCCTCACAATACTGAGATCGGCAAAGACCTGCCAAGAGCTTTGTATGTCAGGCGGTGGGTGTAGGGTTGTGAGCCGGTGAGAGCACCGGGTGTGGCACTTGAGCGACAAACACCCGTCTCTGCAGCGGATTACCACCCATAAACTCTGTCATCTCTCCATACAGCACCAAAAACACCTTCATCCCTGCCGAGTCAAAAGAGGGCTGGGTGCCTCCACAATGGATATAGACTTACCACAATATCTACCACCAATGGCGCAGCATGATAGCTAATGCAACATTCTACCCCAGCCTCCACAGGCTGCTGAAGTCTGCCCTCTATCCACCACTCCCTTATTTCTACCTATTCACCCAGCCTCCATCAACGTCAACTCATTCTGAATACCCTCCATGAAGCGATCAATCATATGCTGTGTGGAGAATATCTCATATTTGAAAACTGCAGACCTCCAAATTGGCCTCAACAAATGCCCTAGTTGGGAGTCAATAAATGAGCATGAATCAAACCTGTCTTTTCAATTTCACATCAATTTGAGACCTTTTACTTGGTACAAATCATCCAACATCCAGCCCAAAGTGTCATAGAGGAGCTATTTTTATTCTTTGCAAAGACTTATGTTATCTAAGGCAGCATACCTATCTAAACCAAAAACATGTGAATACAAACCAAACGACACAGTTAGCAGTAACAAGGGTCGGAGTAGAAGTTGTTTTTTCATGGCAGAGAAACAAGCTAAAGACACATAACAACCTATAAAGCTGGGAGCAATAGTCTTTGCCAAGAACAACTCTCGATGTTCATGTCTGGAGGATTTAAGGATGTGCACTTAAATCACTATCTCCACCTACAGAACTACCACAAATGTGATTTTATCGGAGACTGTATACATCACTTGTAAAAGTAATGAAATGGAAACATCTCCATTGAGATAGAAATCAGTCTTAACATACGGTTCATTAAACCCACCATAATTTCCAAGAATATCTGGTGAAGTGAGCAACAAATCATGTATGGGTTATAAATTTTGGATGTGGTTTGCCTGTATACAGTTTCTACACTTGTGAATATAAATAAATATATAGGCTTCGCAAGAAAATAGCTTGTGAATGCATCAGATGTTGGTTGGAGTGGCAGGTAAGTGTTGGAGGAATGGATGTGGCAGATGTGGCTGTGTTGTCATCACATTCCACCGTGCATTCCTCCACTATCACTATGGCCGCAGCACGCGTATCTGCAGTCAAAACCACCTAGTGACACTCCAGAGTGTAATATTGTTTGTGGGCCTCCGATAACATGGTCTAATACTGGTGTGTAAGCCACATAAATCTGCCCTCCTCCTGCCCCTGTCTCGCACTGATAGCCTTCCCATGCTTCAGCCAGCTCAATACTGCCCTAAATATGACAAAAATTACGCGGCCTTCTCCGGGTATCACAAAATGATGTGTTGAATCATTACCAAGGTGACGTGTCTATGTGTATGTGATTGGGGTTTATCTATTGAACCCTGATGGTCTTGTCAAGGCTGACATGAAAAATCTGAGGATTAAACACCAGCCAACATTTGACTGATGCGTACTATATGGGCTGCCAGATGAATATGTGCATAATAAATAACCTCCCTCAAATTTTCTCATTTAACTGCATGAAAAGACTTATCCAAAGTGGACGTTTTCAAATGAATTTTTAGGTCTACTGAGACATTTATTTCAATTGTTTTCATCTGTGTGGTACAAACAGAATCACTTGGACTTAAATAATTTATAAAGGTGATCAGATGAAAAATGAAGATGATGGTTGACAAGGCAAGAATTGTTTTTGGGTAAAGATGGTAGGGTAACTGATCTTGTATTTTTTCCTTTACCTAGCACACAGAATGAATTATAGATGATTATACCTGATTTATGAATCCACAGGTTGCATATTAATATTGCGCACACAATATCAATATTGAATATCTATGCCAAGCCCATCGGGCAGGGGAATCCGGCTGGCAAAGATTTATGGGGACTGGGGAAAATGGGGAATATTCAACACCCAGCTTGCTGCTAAGGGATAACAAGAAATGATGTTTTTATCAATATCATCATTGATTGCATGATTCAATGCTTTCCTCAGCAAGCCATGCACACTTCAATATGGCCAACCCTGGGGAAAGTATTAGTTACTGCATGCGGGTATAGATCAAAACAGCTGGGCTTTTCAATTTAAAACAGATTAGCACAGGTTAATACAGGAAGGAAATTCCTCAGCTCTAACAAGATGAATGCTATCTGCATGCACATAATGAAAATAATTTTGTACCAATTTGATCATACATTTTTCCCTTTCGTGTGTAACCATTTATGAAAATGTTGCAATTTAATCAATTAGTGCATGTACCCAAAAGTGGAATGAACCTCTTTGATCTTTAATACAAAAAAACCTAAACATACATATGACAAAAATTGCCACTTTTGACAGGCAGTCATAAAAAAGAAGTCCAGGTTGTGACAGCTAATACAACTTCAAAGTCTGGTAAGATTGGAAAGTCTTATAAGCAAGGGCTTCAATTTGTACTCCTTATTACAGGTGAGCCTTTCAATTAACAACATAACAATGGTGTGGTTATAAGTCTTCAATATGAGTGAGAAATGCTTTTGTTGGTTAGTGCTCTGATATTTGCCCTGTAATGTTGGAATACATATTTATCCTTTGTTCCATTATCTAGACTATTAATTTCTCATTCCAATATTACAAAAAGTTGTAAACAATTGGTTTCCATGTTGACTATCATCTGACCAACACAAAATCAAAATGTCATCCGGAATAATATAAAAACTGTTTTTTGATCATGAAAAAAATATTTATGAAGGATAAACAAAAAGTATAACTCTCAAAACAAGGGCAATTACCCGACATATTTTGGAAAAGAAAATAATTTTTATAAGTAAGAATAATTTATCAATGTTAATGATAACAGAGCTATTTTGAAAAGGTAGACTTTGTCTGAACATGAACTGCACCAAACTGACTGCTATAAGTTCCAATGACACATACAATCCAGACAAATTCCATATGCTGAAGTTTCCATGTGCTAAAACAATGACAATGGCACAAAAATTAATGTTTGTTACATGTTATTAAAGTAAGAAGTTTAAAACTGTATTTCAAGATGACAAAATATCTATGGAAAATATTTAAAATGTCACAGGAAATGGTTTTGCTGAGTATCACACAAAAAGGGTCAAGTTGAATGTCACACAACAAATGACAGGCTGATTGTTGACCTAAAAAATATTAGCTGCACAGTGGGCATGATGACAGAATGTATGATACCACACTTAAACTTATCAGGAGTAAAAGAAGAAGTATAAAACTGTCATTATATATTGTGTTATTTATAAGGCAGATAAATGTGATTTTATAGAGTGGAGGTCAGGATATTCAAGCTGTCATTGGCTGAACACAACTGTTGATGCTATGTTAAATGGCCTCATTACACAAAGACATTCCATATATATACAGCAGCACCTAGCAATTACTCATTTGCACTATTTCCACACTAATATAATAACTTAACCCATAAAGCTTTATACATGAAACCAGAAGTATTTCTGCATAAGCTCATTAATAACCCTCCAGCTGACCAGGAAAGAAGGAAATTGATTCTGTTGGTGTCAGCACCCAGGTATATGCAGGAAAGCTGCACCCTTAATATCTATAATTCCTGGGTTATGCCACCACTTGCTGTGTATCATATCTACCACTCACCCTCTTCATCTTCTTCCTCCTCCTCTGTTCCTATGGCAACAGATGTCATTGTCTTTTCCTCTTCCATCTAAATGCTAAATCCTAATTCCTGAGTTGAACACTTGCTATAAATGAGAATAAATCTGCTACTTGTAAAATCCTCTGATTTACATCTTGTTTTGAGTAGAAAATCCCCTTGTCAAACACAGAAGCCTTTCTCCGGCACAAAACTATAGTAATCCATGGTGGTGGTATAAAAAGTGTATGTTGTCTATCCAGGCTGCATTGTTATGTTGTGAGGTATCTGTACACACATCCTGAGGTGTCACTCTAACCCACCCTGTATTGCAGTATGGAAGCACGGATTGGCTGCTGCACGGATATGTTATATTGGATGGACACAGGGTGGTGTCTGTTACCTCATCCCCTCAGGTCCATTCAGATACTGGTGATGGGATGTAAGAGCTTGCTAACTGTCCTCACACCCAAATCCCACCTCTCCACACTTGGGTCTGGCACCTACTGCCTGGTCTGGCACTGCAGCCAGTCTGCTGCACACACCTAGCCCAGCCTGCTCCACGTACCTATACACCCAGATGTGGTCCCAGAGCCAGGCCTGCACCACGTACCTATAGATCCGAATCTGGCCCCGCTGGTGGCTGCTGTAACTTGTACCTGGTGAAGCGTTAAGATCCGACTTGACCCTACTCTTTGGGAGCTATGTAAATCACACAGGTAACATGGCCTGTGATCCATAAGCTGTGATGTGGCATAGTGCTGTTACCTGTTACACCAACCACCCATGAGATGAGGACCGACGCGTGGCCAATTCTGTAATCTGCAGAACATTCACAGGTCTATTCTGGTATCTTGTAATCATAAGATTCTTTCTCTCATAATCTGTGACGATTGCTTGCTCTTCCATTCCTGTTACTGCTAATTGGGTAAAGGGTACAGGAAAGTAATCAGTGGTCCTACTAGACGAGGACCTCCCCACTTTATATGCTTGCTTTCCATTCCATTAGCTGCATTTTTGCTGAGCACAATCTCTGCCCATGGTCAAAGCAGACCATGGTGTTGTCGTGTAACTGTCATATAGATCACACAGTGAACTAGTACAGCTACTATTGTAGGTTCCTGCTGTTCCTGCTGTGCCTGCATGCACCACTTTGATGGCATCACACCCTCTCTCAGCCCTCCCACATCACAACCCTTCCTGTACTTTGATCCTGTATTTTACAGCCACTTTCACACCTATCTCCAATCCATGTGTGCAATGCGCAACATTCACACCTCTTGCTAATCCATATTTGGCAAATCAAAATGCATGATAATCCATACACATAGACTTGAAGGGGACTAGTGTGTTGTCAACAATGCTTGTTACACTTGTGGCCCTCTCGGCTCAAGTGGTGGTACACAGTGTTACACACACCTCCACTCACTCCCTCTATGAGCAAAGTCTGCTTCTCTCCCTCCATCACTATTGATGGGGATGTTTGGGATGAGGCTGCAGCAGCAGGTTGAGGCCTATACACAGTGGGACATTTTCCACTCAGATCCTACTACCTTTCTCTTATTGGCTAAGATGAAGGTATAAAATCATTTTTTATAGGCCGTCAGTTCATACACAATGGGACTGTATTAATTCTCTGTATCAGCCAGCTCTGTTCCCTCTGCCACATCCTTCAATATGCTGAAGAACAGGATGAAGATAAAGCAACGTCTTTGTCATGTGCACAGTGGGATATGTGTAGCTACCTCTTTTTTCATTCTCGCATCTGTCAACAAGTGATAACCCTTTTCAAGGGGGCATTTATTTACTCTTGGTCTTTCTATTTACAAATAATAACTGGAGGTGCCTTGTCTGTTTTCTCACAGCAAGTACCAATTTCATGTGCTCCTGGAGTATATCAAGGGCAATTAGGAAGCTGAGTATTTCGGTCATCATTCATGTGTGTATCTTTCTGTCACTTATCCCTACTCTGGATGTGTGAGGTTTGTGTTAGTTTTAACAGAAACTCAGCTAACAGAAAGCTCCTCAAGAATTCTAAACACACCCGCCACCTCCAACCCACCCCCCAGCCTGGTCCCGTTGCCTTGGTAACACACACTCTGCCATTCTTGATGCAATTTGAGGGCAGCCCTGCTCCAAGTGAACATTCAATTTGCCAGGACAGCACTGACAGTTAAAACACAATGTATTTTCAGTTGGCTTTTTGTTGGATTTCATTCGTTGACGATGCTCTCTCTGAGCGATCGTTTGTCATCAGTGACACGTCGTTGTAGGCCAGCAAATCCCGGTCCAATAAATGATTTATTGAACAGCTCAACAACAAAATACTATATCAGCACGAATTGGAGCTGAGCGTTGAGGTCATGAGCTGATTATTCGTCAGCCTGCATTCCCATACAGCATCTCTCATCAAACCCACCACCCTATAAAGCTGCGTATCTTTCCAACCTGCTGCTCCACACCGCCACTGATCACGCCTCTTGTTAGCCTCCTTGCTGTCATCAATCATGGATCAAATGCTCACCCAGACTACGGGTAATTGTGCCAAGACAATGCCCTCACCAGGTTTACCCCATTCATTACAGCCCTGATCCCATCTTACCCCATTCCCTTTTTTTCTGTCCCTAACCCCCTCAGGCATCAAGTTTTCGTTATCATCCATCATATTTATATGACACAAATTTTCACTGAAAATTACTTTCATGACTCATGAGGTCCTATGTGGAAAACCTAGTCAGACCTTACATGTAAAACGTCCCCTTTAAAGGCTCAGTGATACAAGACCCAATTTGATTAGGAGCAAATTGCCTGCCAGAGACACCTGGTGTTAAAGTTCTTTTCTTTATGTGATGGGTGGCTAGAACCACATAGCACCATCTGGTGAGTTATTCAGTCTTTGCTTCAGTCTGCTTTTCCGTATTGGAGAACATTTATTCTAATGGCCCATTATGTAATTTTCCCATTTATGTTCAATAAAAGCAAATTAAGTACCAGAAAATTGACATCAATTCTAGAACAGAATAGACACATTTCCCTCAATTTTCCTGTCAAACTGTTAAGTTCAAAATTGAATAATTGAGAATGGAAGCCTTCAACCAGATCAACCCGACTTTTTGATAATCGCATGCAAATTTGTTCACTTATCCAATATGTTCTCATTACCTCATACTTCAGTTGTGTTTGATGATATACTTTTTACAAATAAGAAGTACTAATAAAATGTTTTAAAAAGAAAATTGACCTTTCATGGTAAATGCATCAAAATCAATATCATTATCAAGTGATATTCAATAGTTATAAAAAAACAATGTTGTCATATTTAGGGGTAAAAAGACATCGCATGTGACATGATGCTGAGAGTGAGTTTATCTTACAGGAATGAATGGCGTTATGATAACAGCACATCCAAGCCCTGTGTCCACACTCTAGTTATCAGACAAATCAAACAGACAAACATCTGTATTACAGCAAATACATCAAACACACTTTTGGGACATTAATGCCGACACATTCATCACTTGGGAGACTTTCACCGCTGGTTACAAGTCAGTGGTGAAGGGCAACAGAGGGCCATTTGTTGTTCACACTTATGTTATAGAGTCAATATTGGTTCCATTACTCACACCCACTACATTATGCAAATCAGGCTCCAAGCTGACAGTGCATCATTACTGTGATTTCAACAACCATTGATGCTGCAATGGAGCATGCCAGTATTGCAAGTGCATGCTCTCTGATGTTCATCAACATTAGGGATATGGAACATCATAGATACTACTTATAGAGAGGAAAGGACATCATGAGCCATGCAGACATGAAGAGAGCATGGCCAGTGCATTTGTCACAGATAAAGGGCCACTGTAAATAGCCACAGCATTTTTCATAGATAAAGGGCCACTGTGCAAGGCCAGAGCATTTGTCACAGATAAAGGGCCACTGTGCATAGCCACAGCATTTGTCACATATAAAGGGCCACTGTGCATAGCCAGAGCATTTGTCACAGATAAAGGGCCACTGTGCATAGCCACAGCATTTGTCACATATAAGGGGCCACTGTGCATAGCCACAGCATTTGTCACATATAAAGGGCCACTGTGCATAGCCAGAGCATTTGTCACAGAAAAAGGGCCACTGTGCATAGCCAGATCATTTGTCACAGATAAATGGTCACTATGCATAGCCAGAGCATTTGTCACAGATAAAGGGCCACTGTGCATAGCCACAGCATTTGTCACAGATAAAGGGCCACTGTGCATAGCCAGAGCATTTGTCACAGATAAAGGGCCTTTGTGGATAGCTAGTGCATTTGTCACTGATACAGGGCCACAGTCCACCATGCACGCCATAATCAATTATGCATTCTTTTCATCACTTTCTGACACCTTCTTTATGGACATAAATTTGAAAATATCCCCAAGCTTCTATGGCTGTCCTTGATTTGTTGGTGAAGTCAAAGCTTCTTTTTCAAACAACACCATACGACAAAGCAGTGAATTTATCCCTTCTGTACAAGAGCCTTATGGCACAGACTTAGCACATCCACCAAATTTCTTGCATCTGTCTGATTATTTTTCTTTAAATGCATTCAGTTTGATAAAATATGACATATTTGTCCCTTTGGATAAAGTTTTATTGCAAAGGTATTTTGAGGCAAATGAAACATGGAACTATTTTCTCCAGTAGAGTAGCCATTTTCTGGGGCAATTATCAGGCAGAACCACTACAATGATGGCCTCTTTGTATACAGTTTGAATTCCCTTTATCTTGTATGCTTTTGATTGAAGATACCAAAGAAAAACATTCAAAGGTTATCAAATAAACTCTAATGCAAATGTACCGGTACATTCAAAAATAAAGGGTGTTATCATGTTAATCACATTAATTCCAATCGGAGTTCCAAAGTTCTAATCTGGGTTGGCCAGAAGTAATAGTTTGTGTGTGTCTCTGGTGGACAGTGAGACTTATTAGGTCTGTGTGGAATACTAGCATTAAGATGGTTGAATTTTGTTCAAAAATAAAGTTCCACACAAGAAAGTTAGCAAACAAAAAAATCATAAAGCCAAACCAGACCATGTAAATACCCCAGTCTCAAATATGTTGCCAATAGGGTTTCATTCATTTGATTATTGATGTATTTAAATATAATAGTAGCATATCATTGCCTTAGATCTACAAACAGCAACCTAAAATGAAAATAATTTGTGATTTCATTTTCCTTATAGGCTGAATAGTAGTCTTGTTTGGCTCATAATCAAATAGCTTTGGCTTATGAGAGAAATTTCTGGATTAAACCATATTGCTCAATCACTCTTCACATATCATCTGTGAGGATTTCATCCCCTCTGAAGTTTAAAAGTTATTTGTGGTTTTAACTATACAAAATCTTCATTAAGTGAAATTGTCATGCTGGGCACATAGTGGGTAGATTGACATAATTAATATCTAGTAAATGATCCCAAATGTGCTTTTTGAGGATTTCATGGGATCAATAAATCAAATAAAGTGTCCAATGTCAGAGATTTTGTCAATATTCTGAGCTGGTATGACACAAGATCGTCTAGAGCAATAAACAGACGCCAGCCCCAAAACAACAGTGCCCTCCACAATACCCCGACTGCCATGGGGTAGAAGCAATGGAGCAATGCCATGTCGCGGCCATATTACGGACTCCATGCAGCAGCCGGGCCAATATAATGCAATCAAACGTAGCAATGAGTGGCAAGGACCAGTCCTTTTATATCACTTCTATATATATGCCTTTCGGGACTAAAAGGTTGAAAATATACTGTATTTTAAATTACTTCCCTCCCCCTATGCACAATTGTGTCAGTAAAAATGCAACTTGAATGAAATTGAAGAGAGGGAAAAAAAATCCAATTACACGTCCACAATGTTAGTGTGCAGATGCCTCTACAAATTGTTCATTAAGTGCATTGCCCCGTGCCTTTTCTGCCAGTAATTAAAGGCTGCAGTTATGCCTGTTATGGCTCCACAATATCTAGCATCACTCGTCACTGGCTGGCCCCATGCCAGGCCCGTATCAATGTCTACTTTACCTGCTAAGTCCAACCAAGAAGGAGCTATTGAACACTGTATTGACAACATATATGTGCTTATGGTGTTACACAATACTGTCTTGGGTATAGTCTGCAATGTCAAATATATAGAATAAGGTCATTACTTATTTAGATTCTGTCTAATTTTGAAAAGGTGCTAATTGAAAAATGATAAGTGATTGTTAGAAACCATATTAGTCATCTTCAAATATCACAAATAGGAGAATTCTGTTCATTATATTCATTATCTGGATGGCTTTTAGGGGCCGTCCATTGAGTTGAGTGTGGGATGAAAAAGGAAATCAGTTGCAAAGGGGGGAGGGGGGGTCCAGAGTGCTGTTCATACTTTTTTGTATGCTTATCCCACATATTTGACTTTTCAGGAAGTCAAATGTAATCAGTTCAAATAGGTGTCGGGTAAAGTGTAAACATTGTATACAGTATCATGTCTCTCTGTCAGACTCTGTTTACACAGCAATAAATGATCTTCAAATACATGGTCACCCAGAGTGCAATTAACAAGTTGACTACATCAGACCTGTTCTCTCTCAACATGCTTTGATATTGAACACAGCAGTTTTGATAGCAGTATGAATAGACACATATCTAGACAGATTTTGTTATTCATCAAAGAAGTGCACCAGACGATTAGACCAGAATGCTGGAAAGGTACACAATCATGTTCACAGGCCTCAAGCACTGTTATCTTCATTCTGGCCAGATCATTCAGCCTGCAACCATGGCTAAAAAGATGGTTCAGTCTAAGTTATTTTTTTCTCAAAAAGAATCAACAATCAAAGTGGATCCTATTGTGAAAAATCCAGTGTCAGATTTTGACAGAGTGACAAACAAGCTATGGGAAAAGAATGTAATGTGTGGGATGACATCTTGGAAAGTTGCATACCAGGGGGGAGGGGGGGGGGTCTAACAGAAAAGGAAGTGAATTTCCTTTTTCATCCCACACTCAATTCAATGGACGGCCCCTTACCTCCAATGCTCAGACACACCTGTTATGATTGCAAGTCAGATTGTTCTGTATTCAAATTTGAATCATAAATCTGCTATTTGACCCGCAACAAATTTAGCGTGACTGGTGATGGCCCCCTCATGACCAATAAACATGCAGCAGCACTCATAAAATGTGCACGCTTTCAACAATAACTGAAAGCCACCAGGCAGAATGCAACAATATCATACACTCGCCTGATGTTTGGTCATGAACAGGTTGAAAAACATCAAATTCATGTCAATTTGAATGGTTTTTTTTAAATGTCATGGATAAAACATTAAATGTCACACATTTTTTGGGAGTCACATATTGGTGACTAAACTTATTTGTCCATACTCTTTCGTCTGGTTCATTCTCATATTAGTACAAGAATATTCTTAACTGTACATACCTGTGAATTTGTTCTGAATGATGAGTACATTATTTACGGTATCCATCCATTAATTTCACACTCTGCAGCAATTTAAAAATTCTCTGTCAATCCACAGTCGATATCAAAAAGCATTAGCCACAATGTCAATCAGTGTGTATTGATCTGCACAAATAAGTGCACAAATATAACTGGCACGGATAACTCCACCCTTGACTGGCAGCATTTAATCCTTGGAATAATCCTGCTGTGCTCTGTATGAGATGCTTAAACTTGAAACAAGTTGTCACCACCCAGCAGAGCTCGCAAAGAGTAATCTCACCATATATATGTACAGTGACTACTGTTCAAACTGCAATTAACTGCCATGCCAAAGTCATTCACAACATCAACAATCGGCAGAGCGAGGTAGTTTGGTTCTCCATACTACCAGTTTGTTTTCTACACGAGGATATCAAGTCACCGGTGCAGGCAGAATCTCACGCTTGCACACCCGATGATGTCATGCGGCCTCGAATACGGCTGATCATCATCGGCAGAATGGTGCACTAATGAAACGACTGGCACACAATCGATAGTTTGAGATCTCCCTCTCTCTCCCTCTCTTCCAGCTCTCAGTCCAGATAACCACCTCCCAGACGATGATCTAATCTACCCCCAAACTTCAACCCAAATCCCCATAAATCCCCCTCATGGGCAAAACATCTCACTTTGGGCCAGCCTTGTCTTAGGATGAAGATTTTAGTGCCAGCGTTGTTAGCAGGGTGCAATAGATTTGCTATGGTAATGCTCTGTCACAGACTTGACTTTATCATGAATATAAACAGCACTACCCACGCACCCTTTGTAAACCTGGACATGTGACTTTGAGGCGACCAAATGTAATTTTCCTGTCTGACATGCTTGTGTTTTTATGTCATTTATTCCATATTATTTGTACAAGAAAAAACATTATAATCCTGTAATATAAGGCTCATATTCAGTGCTGATTACAGTGTTTTCAGCTCATGTCTGGCTGGCAGACAGTCTGGCTGCAGACCAACCATAGGCTACCATATTTGCAAGCTCACCAGCTGCAAAATGCTCTTTTCATCAATGTCAAAGCTTAACTTGCTACTGCCATAAGATAAGGACACATCACAGGTACTCTACATTACATGTCAAAAAATATATATTCCCAAGCAATGTACCAATCTTGTGCTTCTGCTTTTACTTTTGGCCTACTCACTACATTTTGTACTTGCTAGCCCAAGTGAAATTTCGATCCTTTTTTTCGTCACAAAAAAAAGGAAAAAAGAATGTCAATAAAATATTCCTGATAGATAAACATACATTTAATTCATTTTGATTTAATGGAGAATATTGTTTGAAATGATGAAATATGTATTTCAGATGCAAATATCCCATTCACCCAGTGTAATTCATCAATGTCTGTGTTCAAAAGGGAGCAGCAACACACCACCAGTATTACGTAATGTCTGCTATGAATCCCATCACTTCTACCCAATACACAGGTCCATTATTACGCCCCGTTGTCCTGGTGTCCTATAATATTATGAATGTCACTCTCCATGTACCCTGACAAATACAATTTTCATACCAACAATCTGAAAGAGAAATTTGTCATAATGAATTAAATTTATTGGTGAGATAGTCCAAATTCAACTTTAAACGTATATCATTTTAAATGATGACATGTTGATCTTTTCAAAAAGGACCAAGCATTATCATATCATGCCAAAAGTACAGCGTGATCCTTGTACATCTGATGACCTTCACTCAGAGTGACTGTATCTCTGTATTAACATCATCACGTATATGAGGTTGGTAGTGCTCACTCTAGTGCATCTAATATCAGCCCTACTCAGACTAGTGTTACCTGATGCCACCTGATATTCTTGCAAAGATATATCATATACACATACATAAATGCACAGCTATTCTTATGAAATAAATGAAGCATTTTTCAAAGGAACACATTCATATCTTTTCAGAATTTTTCATATGATAAGTACCAAATTAAGACAAACACTGAGAGCAGATAAATTGAAAAATTGGCTTGAGGCCTTATTGGATGCCCATAGAATCAATATATATGATATACAGGCCCCAGAGATTGGTCCCCTGAGAAGTTTCCATTTAGATAACACCTGACATAGTCACACTCATATCAGTATATGCTATATATGAATCTATATTATTGGAAACTTAATTCTAGCTATGTGTCATTCAATCTAAGTAATTCTATTAATATTTAATGAGTCAACATAATGAATATGACAAATGACCCATCACGTTTGCTTTGTCTCTATGCTGTGTGCATTTATACAAAAAAATATAAAAAATATACACATGATACACAAATTGAATTTTTAATTCTGCCTATAAAAGGAAATTATGCTGAATGAAAATATTGACATCATACACACACCATAAAATAAAGGGATGCTGACCTTAAATTTTCAAATTCACACTTCACACTTAAGTTTAATGTTTTCATCTGAATGCATGATGAGCATTCTGTGAGATCATATCTCTGTAAAATGGACCCCTCTCACGGTTCAGTGATAATGGCCCTAATCAACCACTGCCAGTGACAACTCGTCAAATATTTAATATCAATAGAAGCTGATGCAACAGTGGTAAATTACAATGCACTGTATATCCATGAATGTTTTATCACCTAAAATGTAAATTGATATATTTGCACTCCTATTTCAAAAGGACATTCTCAAGACGAATAGTGTTTTTTCTCTTTCTTTTAGAGTCTGTATTGTTTGTGTTAATATAAAGTAAGTACTATAATATCCATTGCTTCTTCCTTTATCTTTTCTCCCCCTCCAGACCAAAAACCTAGTAAATATAACATTTGACAATGTGACTGTGACTGTGCCAGCACAATAGAGTTCATGTAAGCTAATATAATTCCCGTCAGAGGCCACCCACTCATGACATCATCAGCCTCCCAGAAACCTTGTTTGGGTGTGTCTTGATATGGCTATATGCCTTGCATGCCACCTAGTGTTCAATATGATCAATAATGCTCTCCTGACCCAATCCAGGTTTTCTGCTGCTGTTTCGGTTCCATAGTCTGATTGCATGCAGTGTGGACATTTGTTGGCCGTCCCAATAAAAAAAAACTGCTCTGTGACATTGCTTCAAACTTGAGGAGAAAATACATTATTTTACCTTGACTTTACCTCCTCAAAGCCATGCCAGCTCTTTGTGAACTTATCTGTCATCATATGGGGCATGACAAATAGCCAGAAGGCAGAGAACAGGATAAATGGAAATGAGGAAAGCTGTGTGGTAATGAGCCCAGGGCACCATTAAGGTCTGATGTAACATTACCTGGCCCACCCTGATTGAGACAAACTCACATCATGCCACCATCTGCTTCTCTGGACTACACTTGGGCTACTAATTACACAAATATTTGCTGAGCACAATATTAGCTTAGTTAGACTTCCCAAACATTAACACATACAGTGTTCTTGTGATCTGCCTGTTTTGTGAATATACAATATCCTCGCACAAATTTGTTATCAATGTTGAGATTTTATTTTAATTTTTCATTGACAAAATTAAATATTCTACATACAAGAAGCCCTACATTCCTGGGGAATATTCAACCATGTTTATTTTTCGTTTTTTTTTTTTCATTTTTCTATATAAAAATCAATATGTTTAATCTGCAGCCCACTTCTCTGGTATGAGAGTCTAGCGAACATGAGACCTCCTGCCTCTGCAAGGCACCAAGAGACAGGTTCCTGTCTGCTGAGTTTATTTCTGATCCCACTTTCAAGCACTGACCTTTTATGTTCTTTAAAGATTAAAGAGTTTTTCTTCTCTGTAAAATCATGTTATGTCCCAGTAAAAACCCTCGTTTCCACTTTTTAGTTGGTTTCTTTTCTCAGATAAGAGCTGTTTGCATGCAAAATCAGGTATCAAGGTACACATTCAAATCCAGCAATCCGGACGCCAAAGACTGAGTCATCACCCTGGATTCTTTGATCTGCTGCCTCTCATCTGGCCTATCACACATCTCAACTTGCTGATAATCCACTACATAATCCACTGATCCTAACCTGCCTATCTCTGATTTCTTTCACCACTATTTTATTTCCACTCCAAGCTCTTCCTAATAGCAAATGGTGAGAATTAAAAGAGTAATTTTAACTCGCAGTTCTCCACTTTGACAAGAACTGGCAACATTCTCAATTTGAGTGAGCATGTTCATCATATTGGTGACATCATTCTGCAATGGAACATGATGGAAACTCACTTGCTGCAGAATAATTGCGTTAGATTAAAATTCTTTCACTGAGGAGAGATTTCAAAGAACCTGCTGCACATTCCCCCAGGCTACTACAGACAACATTGTGAATGTAAACCCTCCTGCGAAATGTAATCTCTAAAGTCTCCATTAGGACTGCCTCAAATGGATTTGTCAAGATTCTTTAAAGATAATTTTCTTTCAGAAATATCAAATATTTGGATATATCAGGACTGTCCAAATAGGATTTGTCAGAATTAAGACAAAATTAATCTCTTTCAGATATATTTTAAGCAACATCATCAAATTCTAATCCTTATATAATGAACAAATGACTAAATAGGTTTATTCACTACTTTTCACCAATATCTAATTAATGCTTTAAACAGCCAAATACAACTGACTTGAAAATTCTAATTTAAGAGTAGTTAAATGACACAATATTTTTTTCAGGATTTGGTTATACATTTGGCAGGGTAGTTATGTGCAGCAATGTTCTGTCAATATGGCATACTTTTATCATGTGTCACATGATCACTATGTTGCATGTTAAGGTCACCAATATGATGAAGTTTGCTTTCTGATGTGGTTTCATTATGCCATTGAAATTCATCTGATACCATAATGAAACTGGCTTTTTTCTGTTGATGAATGCATCTTTTTTCTTCTTTTGATAGCATGAGGCATGTGGATGATTTGCCCTGTGACCCCCAACTTCCTAATTGTGCTAGAGACAACATGTTGACGTTCCATCAGAGACACAATACCTGCCACGAGACCCGTCTCACTGTCGCCACTGCCTCAGCCACACAGGGCTGCAATCGGTTTTTGCTGTGATCGTCAGGTGAGTGGTAGGATGAGTCAGAATCTGAATGCCTCAGATCAATGTCGGCAATATTCTCGGTGTATGCACAGGTGGGGATACAGGTGCGTGACACGGTAGGTGTGAGACTAGCAGGTAACATGCATGCATGTCTGGGTGAGAGAATGCACACCATATGTGTCATGATGCCTTCTGCTGCCAACAACACATCCCCAACACTCTATGAGTGAATAACTACTGCTTGGGGGAATCATTATATGCACTCTGTCAAAGCTTTCTAAAAATCTACAAATTGATCCTATTCTAACTACTGAACAATCAAATGTTTACGAATATAAATATAAATATAAATATAAATATAAATATAAATATAAATATAAATATAAATATAAATATAAATATAAATATAAATATAAATATAAATATAAATATATAAATATAAATATAAATATAAAATAAATAAAATGAAATAATTTCATTTCAAATTATTTCATATTTTTTCCTGTTGTGAAATAATGGGAATGAATTTTGAACCAGATTTCAGATTATACATCACAACATAGGTCTTGATATCATCAATTACATAATGCTCAAGTTGGAAATGTACCTTCTTTGTTTGAGTTCTGATCGAGGCAGTTGCTGTTATCGGTGGATGTTTCAGCTGTGGTGTTGATGACGTCGGCGGTGGTGACGACCATGGTGGTGTCAGTGGCAGTGGTGGTCGTGGCTTCGTTGTTGGTGTAGTTGGTGTCTGTCTGTTCATTCATGGTGGTGTGGAGAACGGTGAGGACCTGCTTCATGTTGGAGGCCTCACTCTCTAGCTTGGTCAGGTGGTTGGAATTGTCCTCCAGTTCCACCTTCAGCAAAGAGTTCTCCGACTTGAGGCTCTCCACCTGCTTCAGCAGCTCATCATATGACGTCACCGACATCCTCCACATGGGTCTGCAAATATAACAATGAAGTATAATTAAAAAATAAATATAAACAACACCAAAATATATAAATACATACAAAACTGGACCAAACACACATAAAATTATTGTTTAAATTTCAAGGATTCAAGTCTGGTCACAATTGTTCTACATATTACAAAGAGCAATGGAAAATGCTGAAATTTTTAATGAAGTTTTTAGCTTCTCTTGTGGCCAAATCACTTAGCTTATCTAACTGAGACAGGGAATAATAATCTGCAAAACATCAAGCCATTTAGCAATTAATACCAAACTGGGAAAACATTTACTTTGTGGCTTTACTGACAGCACCACAAATTAGCTAATCTTTCATAATGGATGAACCTGGCAATATGATGTAAGGGCAGCCAGGCAGAAAATAATCATCACATTATTACACAATGCATATGTGAAAAAAATTGTAAAATAGTGTTTTCCAATCGTTTCAGCAACACTGACCAGATCAGGTCAACCTTTAACCTTTAATCAGTGCAAAAGTAACACTGCTGGCAGTGAGAATCAAATTCACCACCTCCCACCCTCCACTTATATAACCAAGTAAGGTACAGATCCATTGTTATACCAATTGTGGTGATGGGGCCGGTCACACAATGCATGCTAGACTTGAGGGTATTACATAAGTCATGTGAGAGGCCTATCATAATATGGCATTGGTGGCAGAGTGTGATAATATCCCTATGAGATAACATGCACACATACCACATGCCATATATCTAGTTGAAATCTAATTGTATTTGTCAATCTCCAGCTTTCAAATATTAAAACAAACTGGATTTTTCTACAAAAATAAAGGATGGTTTCTTTTACTCTTTAATTCCCAACCATCTGTCTTGATATACTTCGAAATTACTAGTATTTTTTAAATCATTATTTCCATGCAAAAACTCAATAAGTCCATTTCAAAATGATTGGACATTATTTCCACGTTTATTGCATTCCAACAAACAAATGAAACAAATAAACTATTTCATATTAAACTGGGATTGTTCTATTAGACACATTTGTCTGGACTGCCAACCATAATACAGATGGAGATTCCCTGCATAATGTGCCCATATAATGAGATGAGTGTCTAGATCACTTGATATATATACATGGAGTGCATCGCCTGATGGGACGACCGGCTCATCAAGCACTAATACACATCACACAATCATGTGCTAAACCATATGTACATCCATCTTAGCTGAAATACTTCAAACATCCATTTATCTTTTTTTCCACTTTTTCTGTTTGCTGGATTTGGTCAGAAGAGCATTTTAAACAAATATATACAGCCCATACTGGAGGTAGATAAGTATTTGAAAATTAAATGGAAATTATTTTCATTGACCATAAATGTCAATATACATCATCCATAATAACTAGGGAAGTTAGGAAATTACTATGTATGATGCAAATAATGCTAAAAAAAAGGCTGGATCAATATGGAATGGACTTGGGGACCCTTGGATTAATAATGAGATAGAGATGCCCCTTGTTGTACCCTGATCCAAAGCAATCAGTCTTTTTCACAGTTAACATGGGACTTGTCATTGCAAGTGCAGACTTAATCCCACAGCTACTGTATATATTTATTCTTCCAAAACTCCTGTTATCATGCTCTGGGGTGCTTTATTAGATTTCACATCAGGGTACATGGCTGCAATATGAATAAGGGTGTGCAATATTTATGGACACACAACTTTGGATGTTTAATATCGAATATGATAAAGCAATTCATAATGTGATATATTGTGTGGTGCAAGAGGAGTCTGGATAGACTCAGGATAAAACAGTGGCACTGTATCTTAGTTTCCTAATGTTTGCCCTTCTTTCTTACTATCTGCGGATCAGGGTCCCACCATGTGTGCCCAACCGACTCATCACAGCCTAATTAACCACTACAATCAGGCCTCAATTAACCAACCTAACCTGATTTTTATCCACATTACCCCATCTCCTGCAACTCCCGAACCTCACATCAGAGCAGTCTCTAGACATTCACACAACAATTTCCGGCATTCAGCTGTGATCTCAATGCTGCCAATTTACCCCAGTGAAATGTGATTGGGCTGGAGACCATGACTAAGCCCATCTCTGGGCTGTTATAAAGGCTCCAATTTTACTCTAAGACTCTAATGCCAAATGTAATGTTCTTTCCCATTTCAAGATGGGGCTAAGTGTTAGAGCTGAAAAGTGATTTGTCAATTCTACTTTAGGGAATGATTTTAAAGACATTTACTAAAATGTGTTCTCTCAGCATTGTAGTGTCTGACAAATGAATATTGTGCCCCTAAAAATGAACCAATTGTGAAGTTTCATCTTTCAATTTTTGTTATTTATTTTTCATTGAACAAAATCTATAAAATGTCAAAGACATGGTCCTGATTAAAATTTCGGTAATATTCAATAACACCAATAATGCTATGGAAATCGGTTTAAAATTTTACACAATACATTAATTCTGTCAGGACTTTCTTAATGGACACATCTTTTCCCTCTGGAATAAAGACTTAAAGCCCTTTGTACAAAAATGTTGCAATAGCTGTGACAGTGTCTCCTGGAGAAGGCAATCGGATGGCTGCTTTGATCAAGACATAGTTAATCCCCCTGCATCTAAGGTGACCTACATCTGAGAAAGTAGCATTGCCCTTCACAGCTTAGCACAAAGCTCTCTCCACCCATACTAGTCTCTGTGAGACAGCCATTTCTTGGCCAATGTCTTTGGTGGTGATTCCCTGCAGAGTGGCCTGGTTGTTTGGCCTTATCAAGCATGTCCTCCTGCCTCACATCTCTCTATGATGTGGTTCTCCTTCCTCTCAGGGCGTGCTTGTAACCCGTAAACCTTCCTACGAAGCCTTATCTGATGTGGCTGATACGTGAGCAAGTAGGATCTAGACCACTGCTATACATTGGTCAAGCACCATCTCAGTTTCTCATTCTGTAAAGTCAAGATCTATCATCCATGCACTGGGCCAACAAATCCAATTTGGTTTCACAAGTGTCAATTTCCTATCTCAGTCTTACAAAGTATTATGTGACCATGGATTCTCCAGAGGCCAAGCACCTAATGTGCTGGTCCCAGCCCACAGCCTCCAGACTTCATTGGCGACATTATGACATTACTGACAGCCTACACTATGTAATCTTGGGACTATCATTTACTTTAATACCTGTCATTTATGATTTACATCAATTCCATCTTGCATCCAATTTTTACACTTTTTATGCCTGGCTTCCATTATGAGACAAGACCATCAGTCTGCCAAAAAGTAAGATGCTTAGTTAGACTTAACATAAAATATCAAAATTGGATCACATGAGCCACTGTGCTTTCCAGTGTGGTTCAATTTCCCCTTGTATATCACTGTAAATATTGAGTAGTCTGTCTCAACTTTTTTTTTTGTCAATTTGACACAGTCAAAATTGCACATGGGAGCTCATAATTCTACTTCTCTTTTGCATCTAAGGTGACCTACATTTAAGGTGAAGGAAGTCAAATATTGGGTGCTCGTCAACATGGCATAATTCTTGCTTTCCTTATTTCAAGTATTCCGACTTATTTCTATCATATGGAGATGGGGGCATTTCAAAACACTTCCATTTATTTCCTTCTTCTATATGTAAATGTAGTCCGCAAATCCCAAAGTGATTTGTAATCACATTTCATTTTGATTTATCTTTACTTATGATATCAGAAACTGTAGGTTTCTAAAGTGCTTACTAAACAGAACTGTCGCTATAATGTACCGGGACTTCTTGCCCCAATTAGCCAGCACTTAGACATATGCCATATTTCATTCTGTTCCTATTGCTGGTCACCTGTGTTGAGGGGCAAGTATCATTGCACCAGACAGCCTACATTATCCACCATTTTCCCAGTGCTGCCCTCTGTCCTCTCCCAGTTGTTCACTTTCCCAGGGGCACTGCTCTCTACCCCATGACTCAGCAAAAATCTAATTACCATGCCAATGGAGCACAAAAATGAGCAATTTTGCACCAATTACAGTTCATTAGTAGGAACACCTCCCTGCAAATCTGACGTGAGCTCCACCTGATCCCTGTACCAGTTTATATCGTAAAGAATTGAATGTCTGTTTTAATTCCATTTCATGTTCTCTGACTTATAAACCTTTCTTGTCAAATCAACTTTACATAGGTCAGTGTTCTAATGTTTTTATTACATTTCAATTTTTTAAGGATATCTTAATAAATTTGGATCCATAACGAGATGAATCACATATTGCATGAGATTCAAGTTCACCTTTTTGCTTGACGAACAAGTTTACCTTTTAGTGTGACAACCAAGTACACTCTTTTTGTAACACATTATAGTTTAACTTTTTGAATCGCAATTAATTTTACTAATGAGAATAGAAAATGAATATTAAAGTTGTGAGGCAGTGATTGCTGTTTGGAAGACAAACTTCACTGTCTGGAAGATGGTGCTGGTAGTTAGCAGGTTAATGTGTAAAGCATGCTTTTCATACCACAAGTGGCCACTGAATATTCATTTACATGTGTGCAAAGAAACCTTCTGCTGGTGGTAAATTCTAAATCAAACATAAATCTTTCATATAAAATACTCATTTGCATATTTTCCATCCGCATTACAAGAGACCTCTGAAGGTGTCACATCTCCAAACTGTTCCCTGCGGCACATGCCATCAGGGCTAGGTCTTGTTTACATTACAAATGCATGATATGCACTGAATCAAGGGAACCCAAATGAAAACATTTCTTTGCATCTAATCATATATTAATTTGAAAGATGTATTTTTACTTCTCTATTTATTCTTGTTAAAATATCTGTGTTATTCTGGTTAAATTCAACAGAATTTCAACAGAAATAGTTTTACAGTTTTATAACTGAAACTGAAAATGAAATTGTTGGGAACTTTATATTGAAAAAAGAAGTGTCTGTAATACTCTGTATGCAAGTGTAGGGTTACAGGAACAAAACTACCTTTCTATCTGCTGATGGGTAGAGGGAACATGCAAGTGTACGGCAGTGAGGACAGTGCAACCTTTCTGCCTTCCCTTACACAGAGTGTTTGACAAGGAGATCATGTGCAGTGCCAGACCATCAGCTCTGGTTTCCTGCTCCCACAGTCACACTAAAACACTTGCCATGTTCCCTTCCTAGTTGCCATTATAGCACATTACTGCATGCCACATCATGTGACATCTGCCCAGGCATTCCTCAACATTCATTCACATGGCCACGCTCCAGCTTAATCAATGATCATGACCCAGACACACCAGGAGACTACCTCAGCATCTGTGAGATGGACATAATCTTCATCTCCCAGATTACAAACATTATGACCACTGATCGCTAATCTTCCCATATTGATATGTACACTCAAGTAATTTCAGTAAAAGCTGCATACGATCATTTCAGGATGCACATTGATTAGTGCATGACAGAAGCATCTTTTTTCTGCCATATTCACTATGCAAATATCCATAGACACGATCAGGCAGAATTTGTTGTAAAGCAAACATATATCAACTTTCGTGTAGTCCTCTCATTATGAGTCATCTGAGCTTGTGGCATAGAATTCAGCATATGCCCCTCATCAGCAGCCCTGATGCATGGCTGGAGGTGATGTCTCTATTAAACCCTCAATGTGTGCATATAACAATATAGACTTCATCAGCAGTCCCCAGAGATGCTCGTCTCCCTCATCAGTGGTCCGCAGGCAGATTGTCTCCATCAAACCCCCACCCAGGGTAATCCAATTTTACCCCTCTTTCTGACTCAAACAGATTGGTGGGCGGACAGTTAATGTTAAAACACCCCAAAATGCAGACATCAAAATGACCATGTGTGCGTTTAATTGGGGATGACACCAATCAAGCTTCATTACAAGTCAGTGACATTCTCGCACAAATTGCTTGCTCACTCTTGAAACTAAACTTGTTTGCATGACATTTCATTGTCAGATGTGACGAGTCCGAAACTTTGAGCAATGTCCATAAATTTGTTAATGATTGGCAACTACTGAGAAGTGTCATAATTGAAGATTCATCTGCCTGGGCACAGAGGTGTCAAAATGTCAATGACATCCTGATTATTTCACACACCCTAATTTGTGGTTACAAAAGTCAGTTAATGTGTTTTGTCAGATTATGTATTGTAAACAGGCAGAGCAAAATGCTGCCAAGAGATGAATTGTTCCATAAATTCAAATGACATTTTCCCAAAACTTACAAGAAAATTGCTCACAAATCAAATTGTTGGGCAGCAGTCAAGGCAAGGGGTTACTCTGGTCCACACAGAAGTAAACCCTCAAGATAGCCCAGTAGGGGTAGATATAAATGCAGCTGAATGTAGCTCTGTATCTGCAAGCTGCCAGATACCAGTGATATGAGACCACAAGGCCACAACCCTGCAAAGTACCACAAACACTCCTATGCTGCAAATATATACACAACTCTCTCAAAACAAAACAAATCATATCATATGCTTAAACCACTTCCTGGATGCCTAAATTATCCCAAACTAAAAGTTGTGCAAATCTTTTTTTGTATAATATTTAACAATACTTACTGTGAAGCTGGCTTTTAGAACATGGCTATCAGATATATGACTTCATTTACTTTGACTTTATCCCTGAGTGGACCATATCTGCAGCCAACTCTGACCTCTGAGATTGTGGAACCTGGCACCTATTCTGATCCATTAGGACCAGTAATCCCTACCGTCCAGCAATGGACAAGCTCATTTCATTGCTCTTGGGAATCACTATTGATGTGATCACTGACAGTGCTGCCCCCTGGAGCCTCTACCATTTATAATGCTGGCTGGTCTGTACATATTTTTGTAAGCAATCAATGTCCTTTGTGATATGTATCACACCTCTTGCTGTATCTCCACATATGAGACATCCAGTCTGCAAACTTTCAAGCTAATCTTACTGAGCCAATCCATCAAAATAATCACCGTATGTATTGCATTGGTCTTGCTGATCCTAGAAAAACAGGCTTTTGGATACAATCTGAAGCCATTGGTCTTCTAGGCATAATTGATTTGAATTCAAAGTGGTTTAGCTCATGACTAATAGCTGAATTCATTGGGTGGCTAGGGTCACAATCACAAGCATACAAATAACTTTAGATAACTTTAGACCAAATAATTTTTGAGTAATTTTTTTGAAGACTTCTTCATTCAAATAAACAGTACAAATCTTTGAAAATTGTTGAAAAAAGGCAATTAGCCTTTTCCACTGCCTTCAAACAAACCCATGTGTTATTATCTTTGGAGGGCAAGTAGTAACCACTGAAAAGCAACCACAAAAACATTGTTTCTCCTGGACTTATGGTCAGCATGAGTGGTTGGCAGCTTTTTGTGAAGCTTTTTGTCTGTTATTGTATGGCTTTTTCCCCTGCAGTTTAGAACAGATTGATCTCTGTAAGTATTTTCTACACATTCAACAACAGTAAAATGTGCACTAGGTTTCTGTAAGATCACAAGGTTAAAGCGACCCTCCCAACTCCATGGAAACTCAATTAGAAGTCTTGAGACCCCTGTGTTCAGAAACCACCTAACTTCACTAATACTGAGCCTGGGGACTACTGCTTACAATGGAAAGGTTGCATTCATTTAACCCTATTTAGCTAACCTTTCTTCCCTTCTGTGCAACACTGATCAGATGCTTGACAGCCAATACCCTGAAGTTGCTGCCATTCAGGTGATCATTGATTTATGGGAATGTTACAATACCAGGTACTGTGCTAATTGTTGACATATTTCACATAAGATGATAGGACATGCTGAGATAAGTTGCTTACACAAGATACAATCCTCATCAGATAATGTCACACAAATAGCAAATATCATGCAGCACACTTGTGCTTTACTCTCATACTTTTTCATATCTTACATGCCATAAAACTATACTTTTTCAAATGTCACATATGAGATCGGATTTTTGTATACTCTCCTAATTTATTTGAAATGATACATGTGATAATAATCATATTTTTCTTCCAAACTATTTTTTATTGTGCTTTGCTGCTGACAAACTTATTTGGCACAAATAATCCAGAATGTGATTTACTTGTCATGTAAAAAGATTTCAAAGGTTATGAGTGTAAATTATTGAAAATTCTAATAATGACACATTTACCATCAAAAGAATAAATCAATTTGTTAAACATACATGTACACAGACTTCATTCATGGCATAAACCATCAAATGTTGTACATAATCAATGACTTCACCAGGCAATACATATTCCCAGTGTAAATGTTATAGTGCTCTGGGGCATCCAGCACAGCAAAATTTATTTCAGTCAAGTCAGGAAATACTATCTCTGACTAAATAAAATGTAACATTCTAGTGTTCTGTCTAGTCTTATTTCTGTCAATTCTGGAAAAAAAATTCTGTGCTTGCTCAAATATTCTGACACAATTTGATGTATAAAGCCCATGTCTAGGATTCTTGGATTTCCAATATGTATGAGTGTTATCCTGGGCTACCACGACACCAGCCTCCATACATAGGTATTGACATATGTGAGCCATCAATATGGTCTAAACCTTCTTGTCAATAACCAACCAAAACCAGCATTTGAGGTGCTCCAGGGGTGGTCCATCACGTCAATACTGGACCACAGCTTCTGTCAGGTGCCAATGACCCATGATCCCAACCAGATTATCTTCCTTGCCACATGCTAGATTATCTTACCCAGCCACTAATCCAATCCATTCTCATTTGCTGTACAAATTCCTCCAATGGAGCTCATATAATCTTTGTAGAGGATCAGAGATAGCTGAGGCCGGTAAGGTCTCACATGATATATGCATTGCTGTTGTCTTTGCGGTGGATTAAAGACAAGCTTTGGCTTTTATTCTTGTTCTACAGCTGGTCTGGGGGTTGATACAAAGTAGCCAGGAATCAATACCACGCAGACACAAAGCATTACAATTTATTGATGACTGGTAGATATGGGAACATATCTACACCAATATAGAACTGGCAAGGTCCATCTCAGACCATACACAAAATATGCTGTCAGGTGCTATCAGTGATGTCAAGTAGAGTAGACTTTCTACAGCATCTGATAATGTCACCCCACACCAAGTAGATTCAATGGATGACATTTGTCAAAGCCAAGAGAGTCTCAAACTTTTGCAAATGAATACGTCTCAGTGTCAAAGATTGCTAAACGTGTGAAGAGCTCTGTATATTACTTTCACTCTATGAAAGACAAAAGCTGATTGTCACAAAAACTTGAGACAGCATTCTCTGTTCTAAAGCTTCACTTGATGATGAGCACAGACATGAAGATAGAAAGGAGCATGACTTAGTCTGTAATCCCTGGCAAAAAAGGCATGTTATACAAAAGCTAATTGTGAAGACGAATCTAAATTTCTTCTTTTTTTTCTTTTTATTTTACTTTTTTTATAAAAGGCAATAATGAGAAGGGCAATTTTCTTCAAAGATTTAGACACTGATGTATGAGAGAAGTCAGAGTTATTTGACTTCAAGATACTGCACATCATATCCAGAAAGCTGACTCAAATCACATCATTAATACATCCATCATATTTTACAAATAAGGTCCTACAAGCACAAAAACTGCTGCATGTGGCTTTGAAAATAACTTTCACTTGTCTGGGAGTTTGTTTTGTTATACAAACCTACAGAGAGATAGGTTGAGATTTTCATAAAATCAGTAGTATCTGGATGTGCGTTGTGCCAGCCGTATCATGATAATCACCTCATTTCACTACACTTGTCTGCCAGCATGTTTGACAAAGCACAGGTCAAAGTTGACACTAATCCCCTGTGTGATTGCCAGATTCCACTTCTGCCATCTCACCCCCAGACATGCTATCCTGTCACATCATGTATAACATATCATAAGTCATTGCTTCCCTGACCTCCTCCCGCTGACCTCCATCTCTCCCGCAGCAACTCATCACATCCAAAATACTGTATCCATTTCCTCTGGCCATGTTCTGGATAATATGTCAGCATTAACACTATATTTCTCAAAGTCCTCTACCTGTTTTTTCATCTGCATCTTTTTCCTTCTATTCTTTAATATTTTATATATTTATTTGTTGACTGTGGCTGTGCGATCAGCCTGCTCAGCACCCATGAATACAATAATGCTGGTCTGGATCAATTTAAAGTGGACTGGATTGATAATCTGGTATGCAAAGGTTAAAGGACTCTAACTCAATATACCTGTCAGAACACTAAGTATGATATATTAAGTGATTGACATGGATTTGCACATGAAGAATAAGTGTTAAGCCATAATGTTTACCTAATTTAACCTGTGAAATCAACTGTAACCTTGTCTGGAGCAAACAATCTAACAAATGGTATTGATTTCTAAATCAACATTTCAACTACCATCAGCATCATACCCATTCGCCCAGAAAAAACAATGATTCTTGATGGATCTTATATTAACATTTAAAAAAATATTTTCAACTTGTGCATTGAGCTATATATTCTAGCTATGCTTCAAAACAAATTTTTGACATTAATAACATTATAAATCATCTTCTTGTCAAACAGTACGACACTCATATTCTTTAAATAACCTATAGCCAATTAGCCTGCTGGGAAACATAAAACAAACTGTGACTGCTTTGCCAAAGGTAACATCAGAGCATCTCATTAAGCCAAGTCAGTAGCGAAGAAAAATAATTATTTTTTAACAAAGTATTTTGTTTAAAAATCATTCCTGCAAAAATACCATTCTATTATAATATTAGGGCTGTGTACTTTTTCATCTGTGACACCACCTTTGGAGACTTTGCAGTATGAAACAGATCTTTGAAATATTGAAGCATGTCAAACCATTCTGGTTGATCCTGAACGATTCTCTCAAATACTATTCAACGAAGCATCCATGGTTTAATTGGCAAATATTTCTAAACATTAACACAATCAAAAATAATTTTTCTATCTTAAAATTAGTTTCATTATTCAATATTTTCTCATATTTTTCAGCATTAGAATCTGAAGTAAGTTGTTGATGAGATTGAACTTATGGCCCATCCTACCTTGTGGTTCACAATATTACCACAATATAACAACCTCTGACAATTAGAGAGGACTGTGGGTCACCCAGTGGTAATAGCACATAATGTCTCATGGACTCAGTCACCTCCTCCATCTCACCATCAATGTCCCCATCTAATGGCTTCCCACACACTCTGCATCAGCAGGGTCACACATATTCCAACATATCTTCTCCTCACTTTTTTCTGTTAATGTGAGATTGTTGTTTTACCTTTCCTTGTATGGTGTGCTATATCTTATTCAAATCTGTTTATTTTGCTCTAATCACCAATCATTTAATTACTCTTAAGCCTTAGATTCCAGATTAAATAAGTTTTTATTCCTCAGAAACTAATTAGACATCTGCCAATATAGATTATTACTTCATTTATCATAGACATATAAGCATATGGATTGAGCTGTAAGCCGATTAATGCAGGATCCGACAAAGTGTCTAAATCCTTGAGGAGTCTGGTATAATGAAATGAGGCAGTATATTGTGGTTCTTTGTGGTCAATAAAAGTCTAGTAATGGTGTTACATCAGTGGGTTAGATGGTGATTTAGGAGCAGAAGGCTTGTAGTTTGTTGGCTGGATAACATCACACATGGTGTCGCATCAATCTATCTCCTGAAACCAATCCATGTCTCCCACCAAATCTAGACTTGACTATATTCATTCTGCCTCACCAAAGTTAACCCTACGTGCACTTTTCTTAAACTCTTTGAAAAAAATTAATCTTTTTATATGTTGTCATCTCTGTTTAGCAAATAAGATCAATTCTGGGAAACACAAAAATTGAAGTAAAAAATCTTTGGGTGAATCTTCAGCAAAGGGCTCCGTTCCTGGCGAGAGGTAGCCAAGAGGAGCATAAATTCTCAAAATCCTGTTAAAGATAGATAAAGGCAAAGAACACAATGTAGAGCTTATTCTATGATTCGGTTAAGATATGAACCTTAGACATTTTCTGGAAACAACAATCCTATCTTTCAACCCAAGATCTTATTCATGAAATTCATGAAACATCTTATCAGCAATGTCGGATCCCGTGCCCCATTTTGGGCTCAATTACCCTGCTATGGCCCTGGCTGGCTATGTGATCAGATCAAGCGAAGACTTAGGCAAGTGCATGCAAACTCAATTGTTTCTCCAATATTGAATGCTATGCCTCTTTGCTCGCTTGATCATTCATTAGATAAATGCCTGCACAGGCCGCTTATTGAATCACACAGATTCTCACACATCTGAGATCCCCCACTTATAATACACGTGACAACTTCTATTTAACTATGATCTTATTATAAGTCTGCCATGACCAATTTGCAAGAAGTTTGATTGCATCTATGAATTCATGCTTTGCCCTGACAAACAATCAGAACTAACAAAATGTATTTTGATCAAATTTTCATTTGGCAGTATGTTTATAATGTATGTTTAAGTCTTGTGTGGTACATTACCCTAAGTATCTTTGGTATCTACAATCTAAGCATTGGTATTGAGAAAAGCTGACTTGTGATGGATTCAGGCTAAGTATTTTCAGAGCCTGTCCTTAGTGATTAACCATGATAGTATATTTGGTTTACTATCAATCAATATTCACAAATGATAAATGATAAAATCCAGTTCCTTATGTTTTCAAGGATGGAATGAGAAAATCCAACACACATTTTGGGATACAGGAGTTCTGATAGCTTGAGTGATATTTTAAGACACTTTCAGAAAGGAAGGATCAATCCTTATTATTATACCCTGGGATTTATTTTAGGTAGGTGTTATGAGATCATTTTTGTATGAAGGGGAAAGGCATGGTATTCTGCAAGTTGATGTAGTGAAGGTGGGAAGAGATCATGGAGGGCCAGGAGTATGTCAAGCCTGAGGCTTCAGTCTAAGTGCATCATATCCCAGCCTGCACCCAGCCCCATGATGGATACTGATGGATGCCGAAGATATCCTCTTACTAACATACTCTAACATTTACTCTGGTCTTATCCATGAAGCAAAGGGTTAATTGTCTCAAAGAAGTAGCCAATGTCTGTCAATATTGCACAGTTTGAAGTCAGGTGCAAACGGTTACATTCTCACCAGCTCTGATTGCAGATGCCAAAAGTTAATTGCCTCATAGATCAATGCACTGTTAAACTTCAGATTCCATCAACATTTAGAAATGCATTGAATTCTGTTAAAATTTCAAGATGTCATGCAATTACTTAACATTATTCATGAAACATTAAAAACATGAAAACTTTTAAATAACAGAACCAACTATTCTCAGGAAGCTGCAAATCTTTTATGAGATTACAAGTAATTGATTTTAAACATCTACCCTGCATAAGATAATACATGACCAAGATATATTCATCTAATGAGTCTAGATCTTACCAGCACACCACCATGAAGAAGGCAATTTTCTCTGTGATGCTAGATATAGCAGATCTAAATGACCAGACCTCATTCTGCCCAGTGTATAGAGGATGTAGTGACCGCTAATTGTGGCGAATACTATCAAGATGGAGGCAAGCAAGTGGAGTGGTCAATGGTTCCCTCAGGGCTCATATACAGACACAACCATCCAACATATCATGCATGTTTCACCACATCAGCCAAAATACTTCCCCTCAAGATGTTCAAATCAAATCAGCCTTCATTCAACTTTAAAAGCATTCTTGATAATGGGCTAGTGGCAGGATGTAAGAAATGGTGTCAAGTTTGATGCTGTCTTCCTGATGGAGAAGAAGAGATGCCTTAATAAGTGGATTATCACTCTCATTTATTTCAATCAGAATATTGGCCTCATCCCCCATGTGATGAGATGAGCCCAAGGGTGATGAAAAGGCTTATCCTATATGTGATGCTCCATGGACTCATGTAGGTCAGGCTTCCTTGACCATCACTGCCCCCTTGCACTGTTCTCTACTTGAAGGATGGCTGTGGAGGTATTTTGTTCTGATCATCTCCAACTGTGCTGGAACTTTGATCCAATCTCACTGTAATTAGTACATCAAAACAGACACCTAATTGAGACATAATTGAGCCCAACTGTTTGTTGTTTCATGTTGTCTGTTTGATGGCCTTCAGCGTTCTGGACCATGCAAGAATTCTTGATGATTCAGCCACCCGGTCCACTGGCATGAAACAGATAAAAGCCCCAAGATATGGACTCGCCTACTCCTTGCATAATTGACATAATCAAAAGCCTGTTGAGGAAGGCCTTCAAAAGCTCCATTTTCTGCTATATTGTGTCAAGCCCATTACCTCATTCCCTACCTCTGCCATAATGAGGAGCCTCTTGTGATAAGAATGGAGCAATATCTTACTTCTAATCCTTCTTGAATAGTTCGGTAAACATAAGATGATGCACAATTATTACTACAAACACTTTTGATTTTGTATCACACAATTCTTTTGAATCAAAAGATCTTCCAAGCGTAAAGATGAGCGTTTTTTTCCATAGGGACGCCATTAATGTTATTAATTGTACATGAGATAAGCAAGACAGCTCTGAAGGAAAATCACAAATTAATCAACAAGTTTGTGTAGGCCTGAGGGCATAATAAACTTTAATTCAAGGCAGATTCAATTTAGTAAGTGTCGGATGTGTTCGCAGGAGGGCGTTCATCTTTTGAACTCTATTACTGGCTACCATCTCTGAGGCTGCTGGGTTTAACCCATGCAATAAAAACTGCTTTGAGATTACAGACTAATTTCTTTGCTTTATGATAATATTGCAATTATATTTTGAGCTATATTAAAGGTTTTAAATCACAAATGCTGTTCAGAAAATGCAGAATGATAGTTAAATCTTATCAGAAGCAACAGAATGATGATGTGCAACATGCAGTGAGATTGCAACGCAGCAGGACATTGATAACGGATTACTGCAAAGTGCAGTAGATATAGCCGTAGCCCAGTGGTATAACCCTGATGCATTCAGTACCACCCCCAGACTGCAGAGCACAGCTCAGGTCATAGCACTGGTGGTTTGGGACTTGATCCCCATCGCCATTAATTCTTTGTACTACTCTATATATAAAGCTCTTTGCCTATCACTGGGCATCTAGACCCTACCAGCTACACACAGACATGGGACTCATTCTGCAGATATAGCCTTTTTACTATTTAATAAACTATACGAGAAAGTGGATAAAAGAAAAAGCAGAATCTATACTTTATAAAGCCATCTACTATGTCTGCATCTTCTATGCATGTGTCAAATTTGTTCAGATAATTTGTTGTGCATATTGATACGAAATTTTGCAAACAATATTTGCTTCTAAGATAAAATAGCTGAAATATTTGAGTGCTAAATCATAGTATTGAACCTGTTGTTGAGGAGTGATACGAGAGTCTTTGAGGAGGAGGATGGCTTTACTAGTGGTGGGAAGACACAAGCTTGTCAACACATGGTCACCACTATACCACACCAGCATCAGCAGCCCACAAGGGTCTCAGCATCCATCAACAAACTACTGACTCACCAACATTAACCAATATCACCATTAATCACAATGTTCATGCAACCCACAAATTAAACCCGGTCTTGAGATGCAGGTTGCCAGACAGTAAGAAACCATGGCAACAGAAGAGAGTCTCTGGATACAGGCAATGATGACTCCTCATGCTAAAATCTTGTTCTGTGTAATGAATGATCCCTCAAAATGTCACAAAACCACTCGAGTGAGAAATGTTTCCAATGAGTATTGTAATGAGCACTGGCAATGTTACAGGAATCCCATGGTCTCCCCAGTGAGCCATGTTTGCCCCAAAGAGCAGGGTAATGTAGTGTCCCCATTCCCCAGAGTACCCCGCCCCAGCCTCCCATCACAAAGGACACCCGTGCCCAACTTCCTCCCACCGGACCCACAACAGTCGACATGGGCCATTGTTCTACAATCTCTCCATTGTGATGCAAATCACAGCTCATTGTTTGCCTGTTATGCAAATGTCATGGTCTGATGGCACAATCTTGAGTCAGACAAAAGTCCCGGTCCCAAAGGAGGGACACAGGCTGCAGGGTGGGGAAGTTTGGGGGGAGAAGGGGTGTGCTGGTATCTACTCCTACATTGCTACACATGGCACACATCTGAGGATCCACCTGCTGATCCCACCTGTACTCACCCCACACAAAACAATCCAAACATCATTATCTCGTTCCTTCCCATAACAGGCTCCAACCAACACTTCTGGCACTTTCCCATATCAATAATATTCTTATATTTAGCAATCTTATTTCCTTTCTGCTCAGGTTACTTGATATGTTATGATCTCATATCAATCCATGCTTATCATCTCTAACATAAGAACAAATAAACAAAAATATATATATGACAAAATGCCTGATACAATATAAACCGAGGTGTTCTTACCAGCTTATAATGCAGCAGTATATGGTGAGCACAGTCCCTATTAGGCTGATCTGGTCGCAGTACAAGTTATCCCTTACTATGAGGTCTGCAACTCGCCAGCCTTGTAGCCAGGCCTTGGATGGCCGTATTCCATGTTACACATCATTTGTACTTTCACAATGAGGAAATGAAGCTATAGCATAGACTGATATGCCTCTGACAGGCGACTCAGATACCTTGATGTTCATCTACACTGTGTGCACTGATGTTTCCTCTCTATGTTTCTGTTACAATACTCTGGCCTGGCCACGATCACAGTCTCCACAATGATGAATCATATCTGTACTTTAGGGGCAGACCCAGTGGTTCTGTGATTCTTATTTAGCATGTCAAGTATAGCAGACAATAGTGAGTGTGCGTCTCTCCACAGACACCCTGCTACCTAGAGACAATATCCCTACAGACAACCCAATAAGCACAGGTCAGTGTACATTGCCGTATAAGTAGACTTGTCATTCCAAATAATCCGGTATTCCATTCCCTCGCAGCCCTGAACCCTGCTTTCCTTTTCCCCAATTTAGCTATGTGTCAACAAAGCGTCAATAGCTGGCAGCCGGGTTCAAGTCATGTGAATGCTGCAGGGATCCATGCTGCCTCAATGCCTTGCACTCCTCTGTGTCAATTTACTCTGCCTGTTTCAAGACATCTATGAGATCTCTCAAGTTGACAACAGTGTCACATGCTGTGCGTGCATTCACCATCATCTGGGCATCATGATACAACAAAACCCTCAGAATCAATAAATTCCTTTTTCAACTCATTTGAGCCGCGTCAGTTTTAGTTGTATTTTCTATCTGACAGCACTCCTACACTTATGCTGCTGGATCGATCACCTTTCCTGCTCTATTTGCCCCACACTAAATAGCTTCCATTCACCACATTGACTTCACTGGGTGCTTTTTTCCTTGCCATTAGTCTGGTGTTTGGGATCTATCCTATGCCTATATGGCCACCAGTTAGGCAAATCTCATCAGTTCTGGTCTGCAACCTTCAACTCTCCAAGTGCTCAACTTCACAACAGCAGCCCACATAAACACCCTCTCACACGATAAATGTGCCATGTTGACTCAAAAGTGTGATACAAAAAAAGAAAAAAAACTTAAGCTGATATTCCCTTACTCATTTACAAATAATGTTTTTTTTCCCACTTTTCCCACCAGACTATCAACATACATGTGCACAATTATTCTGTCTTGAGATATAAATATACTTGGAAATGTATGGGCCATCAGCTCGAAAGTGCTGTATGAAATATACCACAAGACATTTAAGATAAAATGGAAAAAAGTACATATTTAAAAATAGTCCTTCTACACTAATTGTTGAATTTTTCTCTGAAAACTTCTTTCTTTTAATGAACCAAATCTTCCTATCTATTTTCTGTGTTTAACAGAACTATTTTTGTCTCTAATCCAACCCTCCAGTGTATTCTGTTGCATATGCCCTGGACATTCCAGCACATGGTGAATCCCAGCCCTCTAACCATCTGTTCAGTTTGGGATAGGTCCCTCATAATACAATTATCCACTTTCTTAATGTAATAAGCTAGAAAAACAGATTTGGCTTCACTCACCCATGTTTCCTTCTCATTTTCGCCAGCATCCTGCAGGTATGTATTTAACTTCCACAAGATTAAAAATTCTATTTGGCATCAATTAATTAACCGTCTGTTGAAGTTTGCTGAAAGCAACAACTTGCATACCTACAGTCTCGACAAAGCATTGGTCTGTTTTCCTTTGTCCATATGGCCGCTCACAATTCCATAAAGTACTAACTTTTCATGTGGAAAAATTCATGATTAGTGCCCTCGGCAGATCCATTTTGATTAATAGGGAACAAGGTAGAACCCTTTTTGACTCATCCATAGGAATGTTCTCCTCAATTCCTCAAAATTATATTAAAAAGTTCCACTTTTTTCTTTGGTAATAAAATTTAGTTATGTAATTGCTGAATCTACATATTTCAGTATCTTTTAAATGCTTTTTTAAGTAAGTATTTTCCTTCTGCAGAGATTATGTCCAACCCGTCCCCCCTCTCAACTACTTGAGTTCCAAATTGGATCAGTGAATCAGCGGAGTTGAGGGCCGAGGTACAATAAATCCCTGAGGAGCGCCGGATATGAGCGCTTTGATTTTTGGACACAACGGACCATGACACGTGCCTCATGAATATGCAGAGACATCTGTGCCATAATTTCAATAAAATAACTCCACATTAACTTCTTCCAGGCAATTAAAACCTACCTGTGTGTAAACAAATCAACAAATAATTGACCATCAACATATTCTTCCAACAAAAACTTGAAATTTTCAGGTATTTCACAGAGAGTTTACAGATTTTTAGTTGTAATGTGTGAGGATGAAGGACAGATCAGACTGACATTGTCATCCATTAATCTTGATGTGATGGCTTTTTGTCAGAGTGGGTATTATCTCTGTTCTCTGGAGGATCACTGCATTACACTTTCACACCAGGGGCCCAGTTTTAATGAAACAATCAGCGCTCTACTGTCTCAAGGTGCGGAGCCAAAATGACACTCTAAATGAACCTTCAAATGGAAATCTAAAAAAAAAATCATCATAGGATCACATGAAGAGTTTAAAGACTTTTTTCAATGAAACAAATTGCCTTTCCTTATTTTGTCGTTTAAATTTGATTCTAATTAATTCAAGCTATGACAAATTTAGATATTGATCTAATAACCTGTCCCTGGAAAATTTAATTCTGATTGAAAACATATTTCAAGGAAAGCAAGGAAAACATTTTCCATAAAAAAATGACAAAATTATGTGAAAGTGATTGCTTCTGAGCCTTCCTCTGCTCAAATTTACAGTATCTCGATGTGACACACTTTATCCCGTGATGAAGCATCTTATTGACTGACCTGTCATATTTGTGTGCACACTCCCAAGATGCAATGCCCAAATTCAACATTATCTGACAGTTTCCCTATGGCCGTGGAGTTTGGAACCAACACTCTCTGAGACAAGCTCGAACTTTAGACTTTGGGACAAATTTCCTGTCTCTATTGATGGAGAGTGCCCTAATATTCCAATCAGCATGTTTGAAATGTGATTCATGTTTGATAAGAGGAACATGAAACTGTCTATTGATCTCCCAGACACCAAAGCTTCCAGCTTCGTCGCATCAGGTAGCCAGGGATTTCTTTGGGCATATTTGGTCCTTAATCCTTAGGGACAGTCTGTCCTCTATTGCATCACTTTGTCAAGCTTGTCTTTGTTAAAATGAAACAGATATTCTTTCAACACCCTCATGACTATTTACTTTCCCATAATGAAATTCTCTGCTGAATTTGGGTATCATCTAATCTGCATAAAGCTGAAGAAATCTTTTAAAAGCATCTTAACTAACGTGGCTGCCTTCTTTCAAACAGTGAGTTTGAACATCTTGGTATGATTCAGGAACTATCCAAAACAAAAGTGATCAACTTGCCCTTTGTATCTGGCAAAACATTGATTGATTTATCTACCTCACATGTCATGGGCCTAAAAACCTGTGTAAACTGCCATTGTTTGAAAACTATTAGTTTCTGGTGATCTTCGATGGCAGGTGACGCTCTTCCCTATTCTCAATAAAGACTCATTCTGTGGTTATGGTAATAGAACCAAATGACAACAAAAGTTATGAAACGTGAACAGAAATCACTGATGAAAACTGACACCAGTTTGATGTGCAGGCATTTAGCGTAGCCACTTGTATTGTACACAGAAGAATAAATGGTGCGACCTGAAATCTGACCTATAATAGCTAAATCTTGTTAGAACAAAAGATGAGCAGCCACTTTGAATGCATCTGTGTGGTCACAAGGGGTGTCACCCTTCGTTTGCAATTCCCCAAGAGTTTAGATGCCTTTTTAATGAGTAATAAGGAGAGATGTATGGTGGACAATTCCAATTACATTCGTGAAATCATAATAATTTGTCAATGCCATTGGTGTATTATGATGTATTGAAGGATTAACCGATGCTGTCAGTGGTACAATAGGGAATCTGCTTATAATTAGCCGCCTCGTGACTTGTGACTGAACGAGGCATGGCCAGACACACGAGACAAAGACGATCTCACTTGTACCTGCATGGCCGAGCATCAAGCATGCTCCAAGATGGATCCAAGCCGTCAAATTTCTCCCCACAAAGTGATTAATGGTCTCTCGCAAAACAGGACAAATGAGTTTTTATTGAACTTCCAAATTTGGTCGTGAAGTCACTGGCTCTGAACTTGTGAAACAAAACGGAAATGGAATTTATCTCACTGAGGCCTGAAATGGGAAAAACCAATGACATTTGGTTGAGGAAATTGCAAAAGTCAGCAATTGCAGAGTTGATTTCAGTGATGTCAGAGTAAGCTGTCCACTTGAGATTATTGGTGTTGTAGTATTGTGTGCATCATGCAGGACATCTCTAGTATAATTACTCTGCTTCAGGCCACAACAAAGCCACCAGTCTCTCAAGAGTGCACCAACAATTTGGGGGTGCGAGCTGCAAAGTGGCCCTCAGCCGTCAAATGTTGGGGAATTCAAAATTGAGACAAGAACGCATGAGTCAGTGCGCCTCGGTGGGAGCCATGATGACAATCCGGCACACGACAAACAATTGGCAATCTTTCTCAAATCAAATCTGCCCCCTTGTTAATTACTAAGCAGCCTTGCGGGGTAATGCAATCTCCATTCATGCGTTTAATTCTGGAACAATATTTGTGCGGACGTGTGTGCATCTCAATGCTCAACTCATAAGAGTGGACAGTCAATATCGTGGCTAAGAAGACGTCAGGTTTTAACTAATCCCATAGTAACCAACAAAACATCCTCTCTTGGCAGAACAATGGCTGACATGGAAACGATTATCCTATCTGCTGGACATCCGGAGTTTGCAAACATCACTGTTTGATCACAAGATCCTAAACTAACACTTCAGTCATAACCTGGCACACTTTAATTAATCAATACCAATATGGGTCAAAAGTGGAAATCTTGACCTACATCTGATAACACCCCAGGTGAAACTAACTCTCCTTAAAATGCCATGGTTTAATATGATGTCAAGTTTTAAAACAGATTCAATTCGAAACATCTAAAATAGAGGCACACAATTCACAAATCTTCAGGGTTGGATATTGTGTTACAGGATTTAATCATAGCAAATCCCCTTTTTTCCCTTCTTATAATTGAGTGAGAAGGGTTATCCCAGCAGAAGGTGATTACAGTGATCAAACAAGATGATGATATTCTATACATTTTGTCAATTTCCTTGTTTTTCTGCTCACTTTTTCACAGAATCATCTGTGGCCATAATTCCTGCTGAGTGTCCCCTGTAAACCCTACACCCCACCAGAGGTATAATCCCTTGTTTCTTCAGGAAGTGTCATTGTCTGGTTTGTTGTCTATTGAATGCGTCATCCTTGGTAGCATCCTGCACCATATTATCTTGGGGCCCCTGAAGGGGGTAATTGAAAACTTTAAAAAGTGTGTCGGTATTATCTTTCCACCTCCATTCTGCAGCAAAGAAACTACATCTACCATTTACTGGTTGGATTTTTATTAGAATTCTTACTGTCCATCCCCCATCTGACTCGCCCCACTCCAGATTTACATCCAACTGGATATGCTTCCATAACAAATACCACATACCACTGTGAACGTCTACCTCTTATCATGCACTCCACCCCACTTTGCTGGTGGCTACCCCTCTGAACATGCCTTGATTCCTGCATTTGACCTTCACTGTGTTGTTACTACCCCTCTGTATATGCCACCCGACCTGCTACATCCCTTCATACTGTTGTTTCCAAAATGTCAAGCCTGCATCAATCTGATGACATTATGTTCTAGACATGCCTACTTATCTGTCTCAGCACAGCCCCTCTGGATGTGCTATCCACCCTGCATCTCAGAAACTCCATTAATACCACCCTCTGGAGTCTGCATCTCAACCTTATTCTATGTTATAAAGAATCCACAATCATGTTACAACCCTGCACCCGACAAGTAAAATCTGCTACTTGTGATAATGTGAACTCCCACTTTGTCCCCCATTGCCTTGACATGCTTACCACCCTGATGGGTCCTCACATAGAACAAATACCTGGCATCATGGAGACAAGCAATGGCACAGCAACCAAACACAAGCACATGTATATTCATCACTAAGTGGAGACTTGAATGACATCTCTGTTTGATCTTCTGACTCATACAAGTGTAACACGCGTCTCTTTTGTTAAATACACATTAAATAAACCTCCTTCTCAGTATGTCTTACAGTGGAATATTTCCTTAGATCCTGATGGCAAACAAGAAAACACTACAGATCTCTCTATAGTTGCCATTTAAAAGTTCGAATCTTTTTTTACATAAACATGAAAAGTAAATATAAAATATCTTTGAAATATTTCTATGGGTTTGTTAAGCTATCAGAAGCAATGTGTGTGAACAATCCATCCCATCAATGAGAAATACTACTCTGCAGGAGAGCGTTACCCTTCACCGCGCTGATAGCTCATAAAATACAACTCAAATCCCGATTAGCATTCATAATAATTGCTAATCTGACAAAAAAGGGCTCAAAACACACATGAGCAACCTGGGGATAAAATGACTGATCTATTTTGAGTTGCACTGAGAGGAATAATTGATATCATAATCAGCGGCAAGAAAAAAACTAAATGACTAATATTTGAAGTACAACATTTAAAGAGAAATTGTGAATGTGGATATTGTTATTTTTCAAAAAAAGATATTTGAAGCTCTATTGCTATGGATTATCAAAAGTTATTGATATCACATATATGATTTTCATCAAATATCCAAAAAAATAATTTACAAGCAGCTGATCTCCTTCTGACTATTTTCTCTGACTATGTTCCATGGCATTCAGATATTAATCTGCCAACAATCAGGAAAATGAGGCTAATGAATATCAACTAAATGTGATTAACATTGTCATTTTCTCTGCAAAACACTTCTTGTCCAACTACAAATTGACGGCAACTCATTTTCTTCTTCCTCTTATCAATAATTACTTGTCTGTTTTGAAGACACATGTTTTGTACACTGAATCAATTGTCAGGACAATCAAAAGAGACAATGGTGCCATAGATTACCATATAAGATGCTACTAATCTTGGATATGGTCCTATAGTTAATCCACCAAGATGCTATAAACCCATAAAAGGATAATCTGGTTGATATGAGGACTCTCAGGAGAGTGACTCTGAGACACAGAGTCCATCATGACCTTGGCATCATCCATCTCAATGTGTTAGAGGGCCATACTGTGGCTGTGCTCCATCAATATTTCATGATGGGACATGATCATTTATAAATTATCCATTCATTCTGAGATGTTAATATTGTCTTTTCTTAACTAATAGCTTGGGTGTAACATTCATTTTTAACTGGTGCATAACTTATATTATAATGGATAAACTACTAAAATTTGTTTTGCTCTAAAATGGTCATTATGGTCCTTCAGTTGAAGCCTGCTCATTGACATGGCCATTATATTGTGGTGGGCATCTGATGCTCGAGAGCCATACCTGCACAATGTGGTATGTGTAAACATAATCTGTCATGTGATGTGTTATGACAGTGTGTGAGCATGTTTCATTGTCAGGGTGGGAGACGCTGGGTGTGCACTTTACAGAGCACTCACTCCATGGCCGTACACCATACATCGCTCACCGATTCTCTCCCCGGACTCCCCACACATTACACATGTGCAATTTCTCCCCCAAAGTCATATTTGTGATGTTTTCTCTGACTCATGGTTGATCCCTGGCTGCTTGTTTTGCTAATGTAAAAATGCATGAAATTGATGACAACTATAAATTTCACACACTATGAAAATACCGCCAAACTCTCACAAAAACATTTACAATAGATGTATTGTATTTATTTTAACAGGACTTTCCAAAATTAAACACGCCTGTCATAAACTGCGGGGTAAAAAGATTGATATAGTATGATATTTTTTCTGTACAGCACTTTATCCCAAAGATAAGTTATGGGAAAGACAACTTAGGAACAAAAAGGATCAAAAGACAATCAACTAAATACACAATAGCATTCCTAAAGGTAAAATAACCAGCAAGCATTTACACACAGCTTTCAGTCCATGTTTATTTGTTATGTGTTTATTTTGGTTAATTTTCTACATTTCTTCTACGTCAACCTATCCCAGCTACTTAAAGCATGCAGCTGGCGGCATACAGGTAGCTTGTCAAGTTCATATTTTATGAATAAATGAGAGGAGACCGTAGCCTGCTGAGTGTGGTGTTATGTTTTATATATCCATAACATATCAACTAGGGCCCTAATCATAGATCATCCTAGTCATCCTAGTCACATTTGTGACAATAGCTTTGTGTTGTATTTATCCATAACATATCAACTAGGGGTCCTAATTAGAGAAGACCTCGTTCTCCTAGTCATAAATCCTAATCACATTTGTGACAACAGCTTTGCAGGGAAAGGTCAAGTGACCAGAATAACAGCACATCCATGTACAGGTGGGTTACCATGTGTGAGTGTACAAGAGGCTAGCATGGAGAGTGTATGGGTTTATACAAGATTTCCGAGGTCTGCTTACAATACTGAGGTCAAATGGTCAAAATAACAGTAAGTCCATGAACAGGTCAATTAGCTTGTGTAATCAAAAGAGGCTGGCATGTAGTGCTGACCAGTCCAGACACCATTTCTGAGGAGCTTATCATATGGTGGCAAGGGTCAAATGACCAAAATAACAACATCCATTTTGAGGTCATTTACCATAGGACAAAAATTGGCTGACATGGCAATATGTACTGTAAGAAATCTAAGATACGCTAATACTTCTGAGGTGCTGACTGACTGACTGACTGACAGGCACACAAATGACACTACTAACAACCAAACCAGGGTAAAAATGTTCCTGCACTCTCTTGTTATCTGAAGCCTCACAGAAGCAAACTAAGAAACAAACAAGACTTGCAAGTCTGCTGTGGACCAATCTTATCTGCCTTCTCATCTCATTACTATACCTCACAGGTAGAGATATATTCTTGATCCACTCCCGCAGCCTGGCTGACATTATCTGGGCCTAACGTCCCTGCAGGACCTTGTCTCCTCCACTAAGGCCCTGTAGGACCACCCTCCATTCTCCAACCTGCATCCTGCCCAGGTCAACTCCAAATTGCCACCTGCTCTTTCCTTTTATCCATTGTTGCCATGGAAACAAATTGGCTCTATATGTTTTCTTGAGAAACTCAGAAGGGAATCTTGCCACTAGACTTGACTGTCATTCACTGAAGGGACGTGCTTTTATATAAATGTGGCATGGGCTGAGATGCACGTTTCTAAGCAGTATCCCTCACTGGTCAAGGCTGTTCATCCGCAAATCAGCTGCCATGGAGAGTGAGACTCTAAACTAGACAAACTACCTGCAACGGTAGAAGATTACCCTTAGTTTGCAGTTGATCCCTGTACATCAATGTTTAATGCTGCCATTTGTCTTGACTGGGCACCAGAAGGCTGGTACATGGGTCTGTGGTTTCAAAGACATTCAAAGGGATAAGTTTGTTTGAACATCAGCTGAGCCAAGCTATAAAGTTATCCTGGGGATATTCTGTGTTGTGATACAGACCTTAAGATGGTAACTCCACCTCCAAGACACCAGCTGCTGTTCTGACACGTTCTATAGTATGCCTTATATGTCAGACACTCTCATAATGGCAATGTAATCTTCTTTACATCCAATGCTGTTCACACATAGACTGCAACAAATACAACTAATATAGATCTGAAAAATTTTGTGTCAACATTTTTCTCAACGTTTTTGCTCAACGTTTCATTGCTAAGATATATCATATACCTTATACTTTATCTATTTTCCTTTCAGACCCCACATTATCATTGTGGGATGTTTATGTGGGTGTACCTCTTCATATTTCTGAAGTCATCTTGGTTTTCAGTTGCTTTACCATCACAGAAGTGAGAGATTTATTAGCTGCAGAAACCAACTAAGTGACAATAAGTATGGGTTTCAAAGACTCATTAAATAAAGCCAATGAAAGATACAAAGCCAGGAGCTGAGCAGAAAAACACCATTAACATGCAGGAGATTATCTTGTCTTTTTAAGCTGTGACAAACAATTTGACAGGAACCCATATTTCACAGTATTTTTTTCCTGGTAATCTATCTGCAGCCATAAAAAAGATGTATGGCTTAGGGGGTTTTGTCACCTTTTGCATGTTTGTTTGGTTATCTGGTGCTGCCCATATGTACGAAGCTATCATGCCAGAAGGCCTATTCACATGTAGCCCCACGCTTCCATTGACTCCGGAGGGAGACCCCATAGACCTCCGACTACACTGACTGTCTCCACACCAATTTACTGTCTAAACCTCCATGCAACAGTGAACACTTTGCAAATAGGCCACCACTGGTGCACTGAGGACATCAATTCTAATTCAATACTTGCAGGCCCATTGTGAAGTCTAATTCTGCATCCAGTGGTTACAGCCGTTACCTGCCAGCATGCAGCCAAACACATGCCCTCACCAGCAGATACCTCCCCACCTGCAGACCTACCACCATTAGGACAGCTTACACTATTAGGCCAGATTTACCGCATGATCCACTTTGGGAAATCAAAAAGAGGGCAGTGTGTTTTACAGAATTGGGTATTTCAGTAAAACATCATAGACTTACCCTCACCCTGAAAAGGTACAAAAGTCAAGTGCGGCATTGCAGAGGTGATTTAAGCCAAAACTGAATCAATCAAGTGGCAGAGAGAAATTGATAACTCCCATATGGAGCTATCATAATCAATAATTTTCTGTGCTTTAACTGTTAATATCTATGTGGTTTCAACTGAATGGAGCCATAAATATGCAGCTTTTGGTGGCATCATGTGATAACCACTTTGTACTAATGTAGTGAACCACACAACACGAGGTCAGCAAATCGCATGAGATGCAATTACATCCCATATATGTGCCTATTTCTGAGATTAGGGTTAAGACTATAAATCCCAGAATTCTCCTTTATCCCATTTCCTCATTTCTGCCTGGAAGTTTATGACCTGTATCTGGCATTTGTCACCCTGCCTAGCCTCCTCCTCCTTATGCTTCACATCTTGCCAGTCTTTGTAGCCTGGCACATCTAGTTGACTCTCGTTGCCTATGTCGTCCTATCCCTTTCCGTCATTTAACCCCTGAGATCCTGACATTGATCCCTCCACCAATCACAGTTATCTTTCAGTCTCACTGCACGTCTTGAGACAAAAGTAGCACGGCTCTAGCTAGACCACATTTAACCTAGCCGTCATCAGCTTCTATCAACCTTAAGACTAATGCTCTCAATCGTGTCATCAACTGGCCATTTATCACTGCAGCTAGCTGCAGGTTCACATGATCGCTCAGTCTAAATTGTCAACTTGTCACAATCCCTCAAAACTCAGCGCTTTAGGTTAAATCAGAATGATTTGAATTCCAGGGGCTAAACCCTTGCCACTTCATTGGAGCTGAACAGTTCTGTACATGACACGCATTTGTAATCCCCTGTTTACATGTGAAAACTTCTGCGGCTGATTTATTTTGTCAAACATGATGCATTAGACTGAGCAGGAAGACAAAAATGGCCGTGATTGCATTATAATTGCCTGAAAGGTTTGTAATGAGCGTGATTACCACACAGCCAATGGGGTTAGAACCATGCTGGACGAGGGCCTTTAGAGCTATAATCAGCCATACTTATGCCCGTCTTTACAGAAGCAAAGTGTCTATTTTATACAGGCAGAGAAGTGTACATGTGGCTCTTCGGCATGCTTAACACTATTAGCTTGATTAGCTTTCACTGCAGTCATAACCATCAAACAGAATAGACGAAATATTGTAAAAGATATTGTGCTTGTCTTCATCCTGGCAACTGCTCAAATATTGTCATCTTATTCAAACACTTCACATGAAATCTTTTGCAGTGCGCCATCTAACACTTAATTCCACAATCATGTTGATCACATCTAAGAAGTCATAAAAAAGTTGGCATTGTTTTTCTAATTGAATAGAGCATTGAATACTGCAAATCAAATAAATGGAAAAATCACAATGACAATTTTTCCCTTTTCCTCTGGCAAATTCTTGGTTCATATACTTTGGTTTTATTCTTAGAATCAATAGAGCACCTCAGTGGTTGACATTAACTCCCACACACTACAATTTCAGGGAAAATATTCTGGGGGTCAAGTTGACTGAAACTTTGTTTTCACAGATCTCAAACTTTCATGAGGAGTACTTTCATAAGTTGTGTTGATCCAGGTTGTTTGGTGAAATGGCAGATGACCTGAGATTTGCCTCCTTACCCCACATAAAACCAAATCCAATGTTACTCCAACACTACTACAAACATAGGCATCAGAGATGCATCAACCCTCAGCCCTGGTAACTCATTGCACAACATTCGCTCCACACAATACACAAAACGTCACTGCACCAAGGCAAATTGATGCAGGGGTAAAAAAAAACCCATAAAATCTACTTCCTTTGATAGCTTAGGTGTGTCAAGTATCATGAAACTGTCATCATTTACTCTAGAATTATTGAGATGGGCAGGTGACCTTGAAAAGCAGGTTAAGGTCACCGTCCATCAAACTCATGTGAAGACTTCCAAGATGCTTATGTGTCAATTTTCATGAAGCTGCCATTATTTGTTCTAAGGTTTTCCAATGACGTGGATTTGACATGATTGTCCCTGTGACCTTGAAAAGTAAGTAAAGGTCATGTTCCATCAAGAGAAGTCTTAGGACTTCACCAGATGCTTATGTGTGTCAAGTCTCATAAAGCTGCCAACATTCGTTCTCGAGTTATGGCAATGATAGGGATTTCACATAATTGTAACTGTGACCTTGAAAAGTAGGTGAAGGTCATGTTCCATACAAAAATGTCTGAGGTTTTCATCAGATGCTTATGTGTGTCAAGTTTAGCGATGACAAGGATGATTTCACATAATTGTCCCTGTGACCTTGAAAAGTAGGTGAAGGTCATGGTCCACCATGAGAAGTCTGAGGTCTTCACCAGATGCTTGTGTGTGTCAAATCTCATAAAGCTGCCATCATTCGTTCTTGAGTTATTGCGATTCTTGGGATTTCACATATTTGTCCCTGTGACCTTGAAAAATAGGTCAAGGTCGCCGTCCACCGAACTAGTCTGAGGTTTTCAACAGATGCTTATGCGTGTAAAGTTTCATGAAGCTGCCATCATTTGTTCTTGAGTTATCACGATGACAAGGATGATTTCACATTATTGTCCCTGTGACCTTGAAAAGTAGGTGAAGGTCATGTTCCATCAAGAGAAGTCTGAGGTCTTCACCAGATGCGTGTGTGTGTCAAATCTCATAAAGCTGCCATCATTCGTTCTTGCGATTCTTGGGATTACACATAATTGTCCCTGTGACCTTGAAAAATAGGTCAAGGTCACCGTCCATCGAACTCGTCGGAGGTTTTTACCAGATGCTTATATGTGTCAAGTTTCACGAAGCTGCCATCATTTGTTCTCGTACTATCGCGATGACAAGGATGATTTCAAATAATTGTCCATGTGACCTTGAAAAGTAGGTGAAGGTTATGTTTTATAGAAACAATTCTGAGGTCTTCACCAGATGCTTATGGGTGTCAAATCTCATAAAGCTGCCATCATTTGTTCTTGAGTTATGCGATTCTTGGGATTTCACATAATTGTCCCTGTGACCTTGAAAAATAGGTCAAGGTCACCGTCCATCGAACTCGTCCGAGGTTTTCACCAGATGCTTATATGTGTCAAGTTTCACGAAGCTGCCATCATTTGTTCTCGAGTTATCGCGATGACAAGATGATTTCACATAATTGTCCCTGTGACCTTGAAAAGCAGGTGAAGGTCATGTTTCATAGGAAAAATTCTGAGGGCTTCACCAGATGCTTATGTGTGTCAAATCTCATAAAGCTGCCATCATTCGTTCTTGAGTTATTGTGATTCTTGGGATTTCACATAATTGTCCCTGTGACCTTGAAAAATAGGTCAAGGTCGCCGTCCATCAAACTCGTCCGAGGTTTTCACCAGATGCATATGTGTGTCAAGTTTCATGAAGCTGCCATCATTTGTTCTTGAGTTATCGCGATGACAAGGATGTTCGCTACAGACATACATACATACATACATACATACATACAGACATACATACATACATACATACATACCCACGCCAGGAGTACTGCAATACCCTCAGCCTGATAACATCAGGGGCTGAGGGTAAAAACATCACCACATGCTACTAGCACTATCCTTCCCAACCGATCAACCAAAAGGCTTAACTCAAGTTGCTTTCATTTTCAATACTTCCACTTGCACAAAGACTCGTAGGTAGAAGGAGAGGAGAGCCATTATATTGACAATCTTTGCCATCACCCACATATCTAACCCTACATGCAGAAACTTTTGTACTGAACAAATGCCGAGAAAATTGGACAGAGTGAACATAAAGTTGGTGAATACATCTAAGTATGAGATGATGGAGTTTGCTTAGGAAATATCTTATCATCAAAGCTTCTGGTCTGTGTAATTTCTCAGCATGCCATTGGCCACTAAATAAAACCTGGGAGAGGGATGTCATTTCTTTATGAATGTTCTCTTTACCATTATGATGTGACCAGCATGAGATCTATAGGTGAGCCGTATGTCACCACAAATCTACACACTCCATTCTGTACATTGAACCATACAGTTCAAACCTCCCAACAAATTTCTATGTATAAATCACAGTTTACATCTATCATAATTAAATGCTTCATATGTGTAAAAGTATTACTTACAAAGTGTCAAAGAAAATTATTCAAATCTCAAAGAGTTGAAGAAAATGAATATTTTTTGACAGACATAACTATTATCATATTATTCCTTTTGCACAAATCTAAATGATCTCCATTTAGATTAAAAAGCTTTCCAACAAAGTGCTGGAAGATTCCAACTGTTTTTCTGAGCACACATAAGCCACAGACACAGCTTGTAAACTCTAAGATGCTGACAACTCTTGTCTACACTAAGATCAGCCACATACTTTCCTTAGATCACCTGAATGACAGAGATGCCCTCAGGTCTGTCTGGCAAACTCTCCATAGTATATCCTCTACCTGTGAGCTTGCCTCACGTCAACTAATAGACCAGCTAGTCAAACTACTTTTTCATACTTTAATTGTGAGAATAGGCAAAGTTTCCCCCCAAAATATCTTATTTTTCATCAATATCATAAATTCTATGAAAAAACATATTAACTAATAAGATATTGTAAGTCTGATTTGACCTAAAGAATTAGATTTTTGTGTGTCTACGTATGCGATGTCCTGACTAGACAGTGTCAAGGTCCCTGTCTGAACCTACAACTATGGCTATATCTATTGATTTGTCCCATTTGTGGATAAAAATCAATGGGCAAAAACGTCTACATTTTGCAATGATTGTTGCATCAGCTATTTGTCAATTTTAGTATCTATCAAATGAAGCCACTAGTATTTTTTAAGCCTTTTGGTATTAAAAATTATAGCCAGCACAAAATGCTTGCTACGTCTTTACCAAATGGACTGTACAGTTGTTTTTTGTTTTGCTTTTCCTCTCTAAGAAATTATCATTATGTGGCATGTATAGTAACAATTGACTGGAAAAAGTGTCGAAAGAAACCCTCAAATTGACAAACACTTGAATACCCTCACTCATCAATATCATTCATATCCAGGGGTACTCAATACAACACTCATATTTCTCCACCACAATAAATATCAATTTTGCCATGCGCTCCAAACTGTGAACGTGTGTTGAGTGTGTACCCTGCAAACATGCATAGCACATCAGAACATCCCGCAACAAATGTACACACTGCAAAAAACATTTCCCGGCCTAAACTGTGTTATAACCATTCCAAACATAACATCACTGTTTTTTGCAATTCCATTACAGATCAAATCAGCAAAATGTTGAATTTCTGCAATTTTACAAATGATATTGGTTTTATTAAACTGTAACTTTATTATCAACCATAACCTGTGAGAAATTGATTGCAGTGCCTTGCCCATGTGAAAGTGTATAAATTGGCAAACAAACTGTCAATGTTCATATCAGATTGCATCATTATCACCAATCATTTCCTTTTATTTGAACTAACTCTCCCTATCAATACATCTTTTAGAACCAGTTACTACTGGTTTTCTTTCATTCACAATTTTATCAATACATCTGTTGTATCAAATTGTTCAGATTTAAATATTTTTAGTATCAAATATTGCCATATTTACGTTTATATTTAGAAGGGTTAAAATCTTTTTTTCCCATTGTCCCGAAATAATCTTTATTCACAAATGTTGGCACACACTGAGATCGATGTAACAAGCCTGACAAATAATTGACTGCAAATCCTCACATCAAACATGAATTATGCATAAAAGCAAAAATGGTTTAAGGTAAAACAGACCAATGTTTTAATACAACAAACAGTTATAAGATTACCCAATTTGGTAATGAATACAACTGATCTGCATCAAATAAATTATCACTCCTACTTAAGTCACTCCTACTTGATATGTAATTTATATGAAGTTCGTGATAACATTTATATTCTATTCCTGTGTGAATGACACTGGCTTTAAACATGAGCTGTCTCTGAACAGTGACATTCAGGCCAGTTGAAAGTGTCACAAATGTGAGCCTGCTCTACAAATATCAACATGTTTTTTAGAAGCTGCAGTAATAACTACCAGTCATGACATGAGGCCATTATACAGAGTCACTGCACTAAGCCTGCACTCTAACCATACTCCAATGTTTACACTGTTTTAACCATCCACCGCCAACATATTGTATTCTAATCTTCTTTCTCCATGATTTACAAAGTTTTGAACTATCAAACTTTTAATAGCACATAGTCATGAAATGTTTCAATTAGAATCACCTTGTCAAGATGTGCCATCAGATATGTCTACAACATGGTGATCCAAGCCAGTGATTGCTGTTGGCATTTATGGCCATGATTGTATGTACGGTATCTCTGTGTATGTTCTTTCATATCTAAATATTAATGTTAATGACAGGTATAACTGTACGATGAGCCATAAGAGTAGTGATAGGCAAGATACTCCCGCATGTAATGGTGACATATGATTGGGGCAGCAGAGTTTTTCATTATGACGGGAAAGCTTGTGAATAATAGACAAGCTGGGCAACATAAGTCACATGGAGAGATGTCTTTGCATTTCTGGAGGCAAGGGGAGTGAGTAATGGACCTGCAGTCTGACCGTGGCAGGGGACGGGACAGGTCTGGAGAAGGACCTTGCTTGTCAGGATTGATCATAACGCGCAAGTTATGAGGCAGTTGTGAGGATATATATCCCCTGCTCCATCATTGCTAACTTCCACTTCCCTCTTCTCATTCCGTTGTAATCGCCGGTCATCATATTACTGCTTAGATTCAATTTTACACCACAAGGCTCAGATGCCTGTGGCACAGTAAAATGTGGTATGTTATTTGTATCTGTGCAATATATCTGAGCCTTTCCCTCTCTCTCTTCCGAGGCTGATATGACATGCTTTGGTGGTAAATCTTTGTGATCAAAACTGCATCTGGCAAAAAAAAACCCAGAGGCAGAGGGTTGGTTAAACTGGCAGAGAATCAATCTTTATTATACAAACCAAGTAAATTTAATAAAAAGCATCCTGCAGAGAGATCTTTTTGTCGAAATGAAGACGACTAATGAGAGAAGCAACTTAAAATGAAAAGGAATGAAGCAGTGGGCAGGCTTGAGGTATATATGCCTGGCTTTGTCCTCATTGTGGCCCCCAGCAATAAAGCATTACACGCCACACACTGCACACATACAAGATGGGCCCGTGTTTGATCTTCAGAACCACACCAAATATCAGCCTTGAAATGGGTCTGTCCATCAAAACAGGGTCCCGGCAAATCTCCAGAGAGCCAAGGAAGCAAATTGATGAGCCAATTATGTGGCCTGTCAGGTTAGCTCAATCAAACTGCACGGAGACAACAAGTAGAAAACAAAGTATATGTACTATATAGACTGGAAAACAGAATAATGATAACAGTCTTCTATGACCAGACATGAACATGACCTTGCCTCCGTTCCAAACATGTCCAAATCAAAAGTAAACTGCAATCCCCAAAACTGTGTTTAATCAGCATCAAAAATAGGTATGCAACTTTATTTTAAATTTTGGTAATTGAAAGATGACTGCTAAGAGTAACAATTAATCTTAGTGCAAAGATTGACCTCCCAGTTGAGATTAATCTTTGTAAAAAAAACATACTGATTTTAAATGGATTTTAAAATGGACATGTTAGGTAGGAAATAAACATACCAATCATAAACATGCAAAATCAATTTATTTGATGAAGACCTAAATCTTAGAAGCTAAACATATCATAAGATACTAGCAATATATGATATCGATCACTAACTCTAGTCTTGGGTCTATATTATAATGATTATCTATGAATCCCTTGACATACATATTTACATAAAAGTACTATATCAACCACAATTTCAAAGATATTAATATGCCCATGATTAAAATTTACTGGTGTCCAAGTCCTGTTAATGTTCTCAGGCATGATATGAATAAGAGATGCAAGCATGGGGTGTGTTCCCTACACTGACTTCTACCAGCTGATGGTGCCTACTCTAATACGCAATTCATAATAAACATATGTATCACAACATCCACACTGTCTGAGCCACTAGCACTTGGTTCAATCTATTATCAGAGATAACTCATAATTAATGTAAGTGTTTGGTTGTACAGGAGTAGGTTTTAAAATCCTAGGGAGGTGTGACCATCTTCACCTATATAGCCACATAGGATACATACCTTATATGGAGTGATGGCCGTACAAGGCAGCCCTGTTAAAATCCCATCCAGAAAACCACAATTTGTGGTTTGAAGGGTGCAAGAAGTGGAGAGTAAGTCCTGCTGGGGTATAATCCGTGAGTATGAGTTGTTATAGAAGCAGTTTGGTAGTCACTTGAGTGGTGTTATCAGTGAATGGTAGATGTAGCAACTATGCTGTATACAAGCTACACTGATGATGGCTCGGTAGGCCAGGCTCACCGCCAAGCTTCATGTGATCCAGTCACCCACTCCCTGCACTGTAGCTACATACACAGATCAATACAATGCTGAGTGTGCCAGACCACCAATGCCACAAGTCTACAGAGAGGGAGGTTTGGCAGCAGAGGAAGCTGGTCTCAGCCATGGGATGATGTTAGTGGGCATATATGATGCCCTCAATATGGCCTGGTCCACAAGGCAAATAGCCCCAACACCCATATACAAACACTTCCAACTGCCACCAATATTGCCAGCACGGACATCTATAACACTCTTCAGCCCCCAGCAATGATTAAAGCTGCCTTATCAGATGGCAGAAGCACTCTAGGTTAAAGAAAAATGGACACCAGTTTCCCAACAGCAATCATCCACAGTTAGAATCCTGACAACCTGTACAACAAGCATGTCAGGATATTAGTGGTTGTTCCACACTGCTCCCATTTTGCCTGGCACCAAACAATTCCATTGTGCAATTAAGATGATACTTGTTTTGCTGGTGGTCGCTTAGCATTCACCAGAACCAATCCCACCACTCACTGTATACTAGTCAGGGACACTATATTTTGAAAATATAATAAATTCTAAAAAAAATTTTTTTAAATTTTGCTATTCATTTTTTTTTTGCAAATTTGTACAATAACATTATTCCTCTCTCTCCCTCAACTCCCACGCCCATCTAGTATTCTTGTCTAGTAGAATATATAAATATATATTATAATCTTGGTAAATTGCAAATGTCAGACCGCACAAACATAATCTAATTATTGATATGTTGAGACATGAAGGTGTTGATTTGCCACAGAATAGTACAATAGCAGCAAATGTCAATATGTATCTGCCCATTGTCTTGTGCAAGTTATGTAACTGCTGGACGACAGTTCAATTAACATTTGTAATGAAGACCAAGTTTGATTGACAACTATAATTGGGGTGTCATTTCACATAATTGAGAGACAAAGATCTCAGGTTATCAGCCCAGATTCATTGGTCCTCACTCCATCCTCACTGACCACCCCTAAAACCACTTGTCTCCAGAACATTAAATATTCATAACTGATTAAAGAACTCTGCCTATTGGCATGTTGGTCAAACTTGACAAAATTCTGACTGTTGTGTGTTCAAAATGTGGAGAGGTTCAGCCACCGGTCAAGTCATCAATATTCATAACTTGTCACTGGCTTTTGATGGAGTCAGGAAGATAAAACATTGTGTTCTCTTCTTGAAATAAGTGAGGAGGAAATCAAGTGTGCTCTGCTACCAAACTGCACAATAACTTGGCAGGTAGTGTGATTTGAGTCATGATGGTCAATGTTTGCTGAGGAATATGGAGATGAAGAAGGTGTAATTGTCTCCATAACATGTCCACTCATCCATCATCTATTGCCACATTATATTGACATCGTTCTATCATCCCCAAACGCTAAACTTAAACCCATACTCTCAGATCAATATATTTCCATTTACAAATGAAGCAACACACATTATTCTGCAAAGTCATGATATTGATTAAGGAAAGCAGACCTGCACATCTCCACAACCTACACCTTCAAACATGTAATCCAATTCAGGAGAAGTCTGGTTTAAACACCAAAACCTATGGCCCAACATATACATTTTCCATTCTACTCAGTGCCCTGTGGTGGACTGTATAATGACCATTCGGTTAATTCAGTTAGGACAACCGCAGAGTCCCCAGGGACTGCCATAATGGTCCAAGTACGGCCATAATTTGCCACAATTCTCACAATCAATGACCTTCTCTGGCAAAACATGACATATATTGCAGGTCACAAAGTATTAATACAGCCACTTGCTCATGCTGCTCTGATAATAGACTTTTATATAGGAATGTACAAGGCTTGCAAAAGCTATTACCTGAACAAATTTACATTATGAACATTTATTTCAAGTCAACAGATTTTGGTACAATTATATTCAAATTCTCAACGAAAAAATTTAAGAAACTATTTTATTTCTTATCAAGTCAAAGATGTGTTTTCACTGCTTGGCTTACAGACATGAGAATTTTATCCATCTGTCCTTTTCTTCAGCCCCATTGAAACAAGTGAGATATAAACTATATGTGTGCGCATGTTCTTAATCCTCTCAAATTCCCATGCACATTACATATTAAATTCAATAACACTCACTGGTCCCCTCTCCCAAATGAAAGCAAATATCCTATGTAAACAGACAGGTGGTGCCAGTCAATGATGAGCAAACATGATTTGTATGTTGTGAATGTGAAAGTGTGTGTCAACATATAGATTTCTGCTCATATATTTACAGTAAGTTCCGAAATATTCTATTATGATGAAATGGACTGGAACAAAAGATTATTTCAATCATTATGCAATATTGTGTTGACCAATTGTTTGGCATTACCAGGACATGTAATATTAATGGTATAAGATGAATATGTTATTGGGTAAGCACTGAATACATTACTGAAAATTTTGTAAAATATTTCATAGTACCAAATGCAGAAAAACAGAAAGTAGATCAATATGGTTGGAGATCACTTTTGTTTCCAGCTGAAGTAGTGGACCAATTTATTTCTATACCAAGCCAGTTTTTCTGCTGTTTTTGATCACTGATGTTGGTGACAGGCAAGCGTGAACAGAGGAGAGTGGTTGAGGTACAAGAGGCCTGGGCTGTGTTTGCTGCCTGCCCTGTGAACATGTGCCACCCTCAGTCCACACATGTTCTGGCTTGTTAACCCAACTTCTGCCCTGCCACTCCATCAAGAGTGCTTTTTAATTTCATTTTGTTTGTTTCAATATCAGAATATTTTCTTCATAATATATTACTTCCATCTTGTGTTCTATCTGAGTTGGCTAAGTTCAATTCTTTTTTTTTTCTTTTTTTTTGCCGCTGATTTTTGACAGGAAGCCATAACGGAGACATTGCCCTTGCAGGTTTTTGACAGTTTGGAGAGCAGTAAAGTACTGAGTGCTGAAGGCAATGGAACTGATGGGGCGGACAGGACCTCACCGAAATATCTCTCTCTAAAGAGAATTCACGGAGGTCAGATGTCCCAGGGCATATATTAATATTATCAATCTTTTCCATTAAACTGGCAGATATTTGATACCAGACTACTTTACCTCAATATTTTGTACATAAATTGGCCTGCCTGAATGTGATCTTGCCAACTGCTGTATAATTTATAAAAATCAACCATAAAAAATTATATGAATCATCTTGTATGTCTGTAATGAACTTTTTCTCTTTTCTCTTTTGTCTACAAATAAATTTTAATATAAGATAAAGATAGATTTAAGAAACACATGAGTGTATTAAAAGTGCCCAAGAAAAATCTCATTACATGGTAAGACTGAAAGGAAGAACTGCAGGAGACACACTCCAATAGGAGAGAGTGGCCAGCTATCATCAATCTCACCAATATCACAAATTGGCACCAAGCATGGTGTATGTCTTGGAAAAAAACACTCAAAAAGAGATGAGCAGATCCATGTCTGTATGGACAAATACATTTTCCTTTATTTACATTAGTTCAGCAGATAAGGCAGAGTGATATATCAGCTGCCAGCAGGTATGCTGGTCTACTCAAGTAACTGTGGCTACTCCGGCAAGCTTCTGGTTCAAATGTGTAACCTATATTAAACACAGTGAGATAATGCAATCCATGACAGCATTCAGACCATTTATATTATTTCTATCATAAATGTATTAGGCTATAAAAATATATTTGGAATACATTTATGTATTCGATCTAACTCTTGTGCATGTTTATTTATACAATAAAATAAAGATAATCAGAATCCTATATTAGTAATTTGTCCTTGTCCTCATGATGGACAGACGTCAGCACGCCCACCTGAGATATGTTGTCTGCTTTCATTACATCTGCAATATGACACTAGGATGATAAAAGCCAATAATCTACTTGTGTCAAATTGACATGTAGGTATGTGTAAATGGCAGAAAATACAAAAATAACAAAGTGTGTAGGCCTGATATGCCTCAGAGATATAACAATATGAGATGAAGAGAGACATCCACTGTATTCTGCTAATAACACCTGCCTCTCAAAACTACTGTAGTTAAAAACAAGATTTATATAAATATACTACACTACATAACTGCAAAAATATTTACATGATTTATTCACCAAAAATTTTGCGAACTTTCTTCATAGAAATCTGCAGATGAAGAAGCAGAATTTTGTATCTATATATATTGGCCCTTTTGCATGATAGAGTTTTTGGGAGGGTAAATCGGTGATGGATGGTGGACCTAAGGAGAAGATACAGGAGAACGGAGCAGTGTGATCTCCATACAAAATGAGTTGTGTCTGCCATCCAATCAGCCACCAGATAGCACATAATACCCAACGACCTTCAAGGTCATCCCCTTGTCTGGCTTCTGATTGGTCGTTTGAACCCAGGGGCATCCAGACCCAATACATCAGGGCCCTAATGAAGAGTTAGTCTCTTACTATCTGTGTGTGAGAGCGTGTACTTTTGAGAGTTCATGTCCAGTCACACATACACACTTTGATTGCCCTTGTTTGGCCTGGACATAGTTTATCATTCACCAACCCACTAAACTGTCCTACACTCTGATGAAAATGTACTAACCAAATCAATGATTCCATATCTCATTGGAAGAAAACTTTCAAAAACATCTGCAAAGCCCTAAATAAACTGGAAAATGAAAGCTTGGCTAAAAATTACACTGCCAAGAATGTCTGGCATGGCTGAGCTGTCATGGCTCTGGTACACTCTCCTCAAACAGCTATCTGCCTCCATTATGCCAATCAAACCTCAGGCACAACAACATTCTGACATGGACTTCCAACACATTAATTGTCATCAGTTTGTAAGCAAATGCATGTGTCACGCCAAGTACAGTTGTGATACAGATACAAAATAAATATATTCATTGCCTTTTTAAATATATAATATTGGCATTACATGACAAGGACTTTTCAGATGATTTGACACACTACAGATGATTTGACACCTGAATTCCCTCTATGGTCGACCCCTGGTCCGAATCTTGCCATATTTCCCGGTGGTCAAGGTAGCATATTGATCTGTGTAATGTGGCAGGTAGTGGTGGTCAGTCTGGCCATATAAGCACACTGACCACCCCATCAAACCCTTCCATTACATGTCGTATTAGCAGCCAATCATGATGCTACAGCACTTCCTCTGTCATCATATCACCATAAAGCCCAGTCATTTTCAGGTCTCCAGTCTTGAGCTTCTTTCATACATTTATCACAAAAAAATTATTTCTACTGACAATGACAGACAAAAAGATTCTTCTCAATGGTAAAAAAAGCAGAAACAATTAGATGATCTTAGTTAGCTTCTCATAATAATTTAATATGTGTTTGTAACAATTTAACCAAATTAATGATGATTCAGAATACTTATATTTTTGTATATTCAACAATTTGTCATCCAATATCTTTAAAAAAATCGCATTAAAAAATCTTGGATCATGTGGACACCTTTATCTATCTTATCTATCATATTCAATATGATGCGAAATGTTCCTAACTTCTGATACACCCCTGATGGCAATTCAATTAAGATTGAAACCATCAGACAGCGGAAAGAAAGAAATATGATACCCAAAACTCACACCACCTGTACCTATCCTGAGTGAATGCAACATGTCTGAATCACATCACCTGTACCTATCCAGAGTGAATGCAACATGTCTGAATCACATCACCTGTACCTATCCAGTACGAATGCAACACGCCTGAATCCCACCACCTGTACATATCCTTGGTTAATGCAACATGCCTGAATCCCACCACCTGTACATGTCCTTGGTTAATGCAACATGCCTGAATCCCACCACCTGTACATATCCTTGGTTAATGCAACATGCCTGAATCACACCACCTGTACATATCCTTAGTTAATGCAACATGCCTGAATCCCACCACCTGTACATATCCTTGGTTAATGCAACATGCCTGAATCCCACCACCTGTACCTATCCTGGGTGAATGCAACATGCCTGAATCACACCACCTGTACCTATCCTTGGTTAATGCAACATGCCTGAATCACACCACCTGTACCTATCCTTGGTTAATGCAACATGCCTGAATCCCACCACCTGTACCTATCCTGAGTGAATGCAATGTGCCTGAATCCCACCACCTGTACCTATCCAGAGTGAATGCAACATGCCTGAATCACACCACTTGTACCTATTCTGAGTGAATGCAACATGTCTGAATCACATCACCTGTACCTATCCTGGGTGAATGCAATATGTCTGAATCACATCACCTGTACCTATCCTGAGTGAATGCAATGTGCCTAGATAGCATCACTTGCACTTTCATAATTTAATTAAAGGTATATGATCACAATGAGTCACCTGTGGTAAATGTTGATTCCATTTGATGTGTATATATATAGCAAGACATGATAAGAAAACAGCTTGAACAAATGTATTTCTGATTGGCAATGGCTGAGATGCACACAATATTCTCTGAGTAACACATATAGCAAGTGCGATTATGAGGGAGGGTTGGGAATCTTGCAGCTGTTCACATATCAATACCATGTTCCCTTGTAGCCACAACATTTATACTTGTCTTTATCCAACGCTCAACATTTGTTAAATGCAACCCTTCTTTTTCGTGTTAAGCTAACTTTGGTTGGCATATGTTAGCTAATGCTTTGTGTATCACATATTACAATGATTTACAACATAAACATGCAACATAACAATTTATGTTTCTTTGTGTTGTATTGATGAGTCATAATACAATGGATAACTGTATAGATCAGTCTGAAGTGGGCATTTTCTGGGTATTATATGTCATCACTATAACAACACACTACCATTACTGTCTGATGGGTACACGTTTAATGTATTCCACCAAAGAACCAATATTAAACTAATGGATATGATATATACTTATGTTTGTATATCACACTCAAAGGAAAATATATTCTAACTTGGTACACATTACTATAAATGTGTTATGTGTTAATCTTGTTATTTCCAAAACATATCAAGAATTAAATTGACTGACTTGAATACTTGCATATTGGCATACAAGAAATTCAATAGCATTAGAAAGCACAGCAGTTTCTGAGGGCATGTTCCCATCATGCCAACCCACTGACAAATCACAATACACCGTCCTCGCACAAGTCAGGATTCCATCAAATATTCACACCGTCTCAACATTTCATTAATTTGTCCTTTTCAAAGAAGATACTTGTTGTAAAGAAACACAATGCACACATAAAATATGCATGATCTCTTTGATACTTGTAATGATAATGACAAAGTAACAGTGTTAGTACTTTGTTGATAAAACTAAATTAGTAGTTGAATGTAAAGAAAGCTATCAATCCATGGCTCATATAAGTTAATCAATCAAGTCTGCACTAATTGGTGATGTTCACTCTGTGGCAAATCTAAAATTATAATCTAAAAATTGTTAGCAATCTAGATAAACTCCCAATTAAATATAAAATAATAGAGATGTAATCAAAGGCAAACTTACCAGTGACAGGCCTGTAAGCTGCGCCTCAGTTTACACTGAGGTCTTTTGATTTCTCTCTGTTCTTGGCGTCCTTGTGTTCTCTAGTCTGGGGGTTGGTCTATAGCCATTCTGGACTGTTTTGGTGGCTAAGCTTGCATTCTATGTTGGCACTACATGGTGATGGCTCTGATGCTCACCAGACGCTATCTGTATATCACACCTGCAAACAGCAAGGTCAACATAACATATTAATCACAGGTCTGGAGACTGGCACATGTAATCACACTGCCTGTACCTCTGCTTTATATATCAGATCAGTGGACCAATAGACAAGATGTAGCCACACTCTCCTACTGTCTGAAGGTCCTCTATCTGCCCTTTATGTTCTCCATCTTAAAAATGAGTTTAGAATATCAATAAAAAAATCCAAGAAGTTGAGCTCAAAGTATATACTTCACCTCCATAGTTTCTAAAAAGCAAAACATATATTTTGCACACATATCTGTATCAAAGAAATGACATAAAATTACTCAGTGCCATCCATTAGTGTCATTAATACAGGTAAGTAACAAGCCAGGAGGGTGGCATAGATATACATACAATATAATATAACCTCTCACAAATGTGTTGTCATATTCAATATGTAGGAATTACAACACGATAAACAGCACCTCATGTAAGATTTAAACCTAATCATTTCTAACCAAGGTGAATTAGATATGATCCTGATACGCTATGTAAAGATATGACCCGTGAGAAAAATAATGCAATGTATTTCTTAAAATAATCAAAATACATCTTTGATTGATCATTAGATAAATTAGGAAAATGGTCAACATAAATTTCTAAATAATATTTAAAAGTTAACATTTCTGTAATAAAAAATCATAGGGCTGAGATTGAAGGTCTCTCTGAAGATGGGGGCTCCCCCTAAAGTTACTGCCACTTATTCTCTAAATTGAGAATGTTTGGCCAAGAATGTACAGAAAAGTGACAGGCAAGGGACTGCAGTGTGCATGACAGCCAAAAGGGCACAATTACTGTTATTATCCAAACGATAGGGAACTATATACAGTATGTGATCCAAAAGTGCGATTCTGGTGGCCACTGATAGGTGCATGAGGGAGGACTGATTGTCTAAGTCGGAGGCAGAGTGGTAAATGATAGGTGCAGGAGGGAAAGCCTATTTTTAAATGATTGGTGTTTGCAGTCAATGGGAAGAGTATGGTGTCTGGTGATAAGTGCAGGAGGGGGAGCCTGGTACCAATGATAGGTGCAGGAGGGAGAGCCTGGCACCAATGATAGGTACAGGAGGGACAGCCTGGCACCAATGATAGGTGCAGGAGGGAGAGCCTGGCACCAATGATAGGTGCAGGAGGGAGAGCCTGGCACCAATGATAGGTGCAGGAGGGAGAGCCTGGCACAAATGATAAGTGCAGGAAGGAGAGCTTGGCACCAATGATAGGTGCAGGAGGGAGAGCCTGGTACCAATGATAGGTGCAGGAGGGAGAACCTGGCACCAATGATAGGTGCAGGAGGGAGAGCCTGGCACCAATGATAAGTGCAGGAGGGAGAGCCTGGCACCAATGATAGGTGCAGGAGGGAGAGCCTGGCACCAATGATAGGTGCAGGAGGGAGAGCCTGGCACTAATGATAGGTGCAGGAGGGAGAGCCTGGCACCAATGATAGGTGCAGGAGGGAGAGCCTGGCACCAATGATAGGTGCAGGCAGAGAGTCTGTGTGGAGACAGGAAGTGATGCAGGACAAGGGTTTGATGGTCAGTACTGATTCAGTTCCTCAAAGGAAGGTGACTATTGCAAGACAATCTGACCAACTGACTTGCCATGATTAATGAGAGTCATTAGAGTTAGTCCTTAATGTATATAACCAAATTGTGTCAAATTGCAAAACTGAACAATTTACTCACAAATTCTCGCTATCTGCTCTCCCGGATTTTTAGCTGGTCCGTGAAAAAATGACGAAATTGGGGCGAGAGAGCCGTGCATGACGGGAAAGATGTTGCGTTGTAAACTTCCGCCTGCCTTGCTTCAAGATGGGAGGGAAATTTCAGACTGACATTGTACATTGACACGCTAATGTCAGCGCTAAAGCATGTTTGTTGTGTAATCTTTATATAAGTATATTGCAATCTACATAATTTATGTAAACAATATGGAGGCAAAACTGACAAAAACAACGATGGAAAGATGAAAGGCAGAGGCGTCAATGCCCCAAACAGGCTGTCGCCGCTGTTCCCGGATGTGCCGTGTGCAAAGAATTGGGTCAAATACGATCCCAGCGCTCAGAAAATGCAGCGTATATGGTAGAGCAGATAGGGTGAATTGACACAATGCCCTCAGTCTGTATGCACTGTTTAATACTGGTCTAGAGTGTTACTTACATGTTTAAAAAATGATAAAAATGATAGTTTGGTAATTGAATAAATAAGTTATTTTGCCTTATACAGTCAGCAATGATTGTGCATTGAGAGTATTGGGGATTTGTTGGTCCTCCTACTTCATTGATCTGCAGGACATTTTTAGATGAAGGAACTTCCTGCAGCAGAACCCTGCAGGACATAGCCAGCCTTTAAGGTCAATAAGGAGACACTCCACCTGCAGCATGTATGTTTAATGGGACCACTCACAGTGACAAGGTCACTGTGGTTGACGTGCACATTTTTCTACCTTACACAGGTCAATTTACTGCCAAAAAGTTCAAAATAACCCTCTGTCATTAAAATCAGACCTTCAGTAGTTCACTGAAATATGCTTGATAGGCAAACTCAAGCAGATAACAAGGAGGTGAATGTGATAGCTGTATCCTACAGGTAGCTTGGCCTTAGGGGGATGCTGCAGTGACAGTTGAAGGCTGAGCTATGTGACATGGGACAGATGAACACAAAAGTCCAGTAGAAAGTCCTTCCTCAGAAGTATCAAGTCACTTGTCACTTGCCCGAAGTCTCAATGTTCCAGACTTAGCTATCTCTACCACCAGATGCCACTGTTACGAAAGGCGATTTGAACTGCGAGCATCAGTGGTTTGCCTCATGTGTCTGACCTAGTCACAGGTGAATATTGCTTCTGCCATTGAAGAGTTCCATTCTGTGATTTCGAGTCACACAAGCCCATCTATCATCCCACACACGAATGTCACAACAGACGCCGCTTTAAATCCCTTCAAAAACGCCGGAAGGACCTTACATCTTTGAGAGACAATCTTGACTCTTACAAAGAAGACCATACAATTTACATCCCTTATGGCACCAGTTCCCACATATATGTTAAAATGTGAGGCACTGAAGGTCGGTGTCACATGGTCATTGCTGTCAATCTTACATGGCATCTGTACCAGCCTACCATGACCAAGTGGGAGTCTTACTAATGGTGGTCTTGCATGGAACTAGCAGCTTTTAGGGCGTCACACTGCCATCAGCTTTCTGTCATACACTTATGTAACTTTCACATTAAAATCCTGCAGCAGACAGATACTGAATAACACGTTCCATAAATAGCCAAGTTGCAAATCAAATTAATCAAATTTTAAAGCCGTGAAATGGGGCTGCCCTGATAGATTGCTAGCTGCATTTGGCTTGAGCAATGTTCATCAGAATGGACTTGTTGCCAGCCTTCCGCGTTGATTATGCAAAACTGGCACATGACGAGCCATACATCATTAAGGTAGTCGCTCTCATTATCTGCATTATTCTTATTTTCCTCATTAAGTACAAATGAGCACTAATGCCTTAACGAGATCTGGTAAAATTCACATTTTTGTAATCATAGGGTTAATTATGAATACTTGCATGCTATAAAACAGAAAATTGACAGATTTCACTCTGATATAACAAAAAAATCCATTTGTCATAATAATAAGACCATTTTCCCTTTCTGGACATTCTCTTGTCTTTGATATCACATCACATAATCATGTCTATATATTTACATTCAAAGATTCAAAGAGCAAAGCAAATATGCATCAGAATGATGCTTTATGTATGGGTAATACTGAATAAAAATATTTCAAATATAACAGATCAAATAAAGTATTTTGGTTGTTTTCTGCTCACTGAAGTAGGCCAGAACAGCCAGCTAATTACTTAGAGAGGAAGTTGCCCAGACGAAATCAGAAAAACATGAGCCATTTATATATGAAAGAACACTGACCTCAATCATAATCCTTAAAATTAAAACAAGCTACACAGATTTATTTCATACATATACATCATATAAATCCTAAATATCAATCCCAGCATTCTCTTTCATCAAACCATCTTTGATCCTGAGAATGAACAATAGATGTCTAGATGGCTTAAGGAAAGCAGCTGAGCAGAGTGATGGTCTTCCTCATTAGATGAATCTATCCCTGTGATGTCATCAAGGTGGTCGACACTGAGCTCATACCAGGATCTGGTGATCATTATACCTCATCATACTTGCACCAATTATTTCTTTGCAAATAATCCAATGATACGAATGTCAAGAATATCATGGGGCAGTATATTAGTGTATCAGCAATAAACCATTTATGTCAAATTACATCCATTTGTATCTGACCGCCAGACCCAAGTTTACAAGATTATAACAGACCTGCAATTTTCATATTTCTGATAGCCCTTCAATATAAGTTGTAACAAAGTTGCCATCCAGTAAGATTCTTCAAATTTGATTTGATTGGATCGGATTGTTTTTCAGAAACTAATTCTAGGGAGAATCTAAATGAATGTTCATCTTTTTTCCAATAAATTCGAATTTAAGAATTTCTCACAAACATTGGATCACTTACAGATCTGCCTTCTGATCTGACCTGGAAAATTCTAAAGAATCTTGTGCATGGGGGGAAAGGGGAGGTCAGAAAATGTGAGTGTGTGGTCAAATCTACTCAGTCATGTCATAATTGCAACACAATTATAATGTCAGATGAGAAATGCCAGATAATATAAATAATTATACTATGGTTACCTGCTGAACCCCAATTACTCTAGCCTGAATGACCCTGACTTTGTGCTCTGCCACTTCCGGGAGATATCTCAGGTGGCAAGGTGTGCACACCAATCACCTCGTGCTGCTTATCAGGCTTGGTTCTTCACACCTACATCAGCTAAGGTGTGGTGGTGTTGCTTGCACCAATCTCCATCATTTATTACAACCTTGACACTCTGGCCCTCAAATGCCCCCATATTATCAACCTTGAATTCTGGTCCTCTGTAATTCCTCCCACCAATATTCAACAGTCCTGAGAGCCTTTTGGCTTCCTGTCATATTAAACACATTCAACTGAAAGCTGTAAGGGTGTTCATTTATCATGCCTATGTTTTACAAAAACCAACTGCTAGGACTAAACAGGTCTACATTATTATCTGTGTTTCATGTAACATAACGTTTGACATAAAATGCACAGAGTTTTCAAGGGGAAGCATTTCGGTAAGGTGTGATGACTCTCTGCATCATCCGTAGTGGAGATTAATGTCCAACTCGCATGTCACCTCCACAAAAGCTGAATTGACAGAGAGGTCCTTCATTTTGTCACACTCCATTTCTACGTACTCCACACAGATTCTCTATTCCCATATATCTATTTCCTGGAATTACTCTATGAAAGAAGCTGCTACCAATATGAAAGAGAACCCTGCTGAGCGAAGCTAGGTGAGGTTAATCATGTGACAGGTCATGTGACAGCACCTATGTTGGAAGGGGAGGAAATAAGGCAGGACACCGAGGCAATCATAAGAAACTATTCCTCTCATCCAAAGTACATGATAAAATTCCATGCAAATGGGAGTTTAATCCTACAACAATTATATTTATTTTGATCTGTGATTGAAAGTATATTCTTTTAAACTTTTTATATAATTTATGAAAATGGAGTGTATTGATGATATTGGAATTAATGGTTTATTTGGAAAACCATCTCTAAAGTATCACATATTCAAATATCATTTTACTCTTTAAAATTATGTCTTGTGTTAGAAGGTCTAGCGTTAGGCTATTTGCAGACATTACTATGTGAGACTGTAAACATTTGACCGGCCTGTATGTCAGGATTGCCACACAGACCTGGCACACTCTCAAGACAAACCCAACAATTGAACATGCTGAGATGCACAAGGCAATGATATAACAATCACAAAACTGTAGAACAATGGATCAATACCATGGTTGCTGTGGAAACCAGTAGAGAAATTGATTTCTTTTTTTTTTTTACATGGTGAATGTCAGCCAGAGAAATGGAATATCCAAAATACAAGATCACTGAAAATGTTGTTGATGCCCTGCCAATAAAGTTTGTGTACTATAATTCAAGAACACAATTATTGTCAGAATATAACATGATGTGGCTAAAGTTTCTGTATGTCTAAAACATGATAGTTGGTGTTAAAAAATGAAAAATCAGTTTTCACCAAACATATTTATGAACGTATGCATGATGACTGCTGTTATATTTAATTATACACACAAAAGGAGAAAATCTACTGCCATCATTTACATTCTAATGGTAAAACTGTCCTGTGCACTGTTTTTTTGTTTTTGTTTTTGCTTTTGTTTTGGCAAACACTGAAACACTAATAAAGTATGCCGTATACATAATGCAAGATACTTTTATGGATAAATGGTGTAAAAATCAAAACATAAAATGTTTTAGGGATGAAAAAGCCCTTAGAGGGAAATGGGAATGGGAGTGCGAGACAATGCCTGAGCTCATGGGTGCCACAGACAGATGTCACATTTTTCATGTCTATTTATTATAGATAAAGCTAGCTTATAGCACAAATGTTTTGAGAAATATCTAAAATATCAACAACAGAATGTTTGGCTGCTGATCGCTGGACCAGAACAACATGTACCCAAACAAAGGGGTCAATATCTTTAGTCATAATTGTTGGTAAATTTGATAAAGTTCCTTCAAATAATTCTTCAGAAAACAATTTTGATGAAACTGGAAAATGTAAACAAATAAATATTTATTTGTAAAGAGTGTTAGAAAACTTGCCAGCTTCCTTGAAATTGCACTCAGTCTGTTTATCTAATCAACTTTTTTTTCTAATCAGCTCCTGATCTAATATTTAAGAACAAAATAGGCACCTAGTATATCCAAATATATTTTGGTAGATCTTCTATCATTTTCACAGGGCCTAGCATTAAAAATTCCACAATTAGTATTCAAAATAATCTTTTATTGAGACTCATGCCTCATTAGTTTCAAACCTCCACACAAGTTGTAGCATCTTTAAGCATAAAAAGGAAAATAAATGAGGTCAGTTTAATCACTAATTGACAAATTCACACTTTTAATTGAGCAAAAAAAACTGTTATGAAATATTTAGATTTGAACAACCTTTTTTTAATTTTAGAATGATAAGTTGTAATTTGCTACACATGCAAATTTCTCCTGTTTCTATGGAGTCAGTAAAAAGTGGATCTGTTTATGAATAATGTCCATAAATCTTCTGATTTTGTTATTAAATTTCTGTAGCATAGTAGCTGTGATATTCTCAATAAAAACAACATTCTAATTATCTGTTCTATGCGGCATCCGACGTAGAGTGCATTATTCAATCCAATTAAATGTTTTCTTTGTCTCTATGTTTCATGGTGAATTTTCATTCATTATCACTCACTCACCTATGAATGTAGAGTAGCCTCACTGTCTTCAGGTTCAAATATCTATCTGAGTTGCATTTACCAGAAAAGACTGAAAAAGAACCAAGAAAGGCAATAGTCAACACCCACCTTCATCACCTAATCCAGGCAATCTCTGAATTTGAACAAAAAAGAGGCGAAGTGACTTGTCCCTCAATACTATTATAATAACTCGAACCCTGGTATTGTGAGAGCAACAAATGAGCTACTATTTCTGTGTCAGTGTAATCAATAGGTGATGACAAAAACCTCAGCGTGCATCACCTTGTGTGCAAAATAATGCTCACTAGGAGAGTGGAGTGGTGCCAAGTAACTCCGACCTTCATCCAACCTCATGCTTAAAGTGAAATCATCAACATGCTATTTGTATCACTTTGTCATGGCCATTGTCATAATTATAATGAGGAATCTATCAAAATTTATTGCACATTTGCAGTTGATATTGGCTAATCATTATTAGACTCTAAGGTGGTTGTGTGACAAAGCCTGCAAGCAGACAGAGTGGAACCAGGCAAATCACACAGGGCTTGTCAACCTCATCTCTCATGACATGCGTGTGTGGCCACCCAATGAATGAAGGTAGAGCATTATGCGCTCCAGTAAGCACTGTAAGGTTCGACAAAAGGTTATGCCACAGTATGAAGGTCTGTGGTTAGTGATAAGGCCTCGGACCACTATTACTATGTCCCATTGAAAACCATAGTAAATGCCTCACCTTCAAAAATTCATAAAAAATATATGTATCGACCTAGGGTATTTTGAACAATATTTATCAGATGGCAAAAATATTCATCTTTCTAAAAGCAGAGTATGAAGTGAGGTTGACCATTGAAATTTTTTGCTAGCATCTGTTAAAGCGCCACCTACCTTGAAAACAAAGAACAGAACATGGCAATATAGAAATGAGCCCCTGATAGCAAAGATCAATATATAGTCCCTTCAATTATTCTCATTATTTTTCTAATAACTTTGACAAAACAAGCCATTATTGTGCTATTAAATATCACTATTCATTTTATGTCTAATGTGATCTGCATCTCGTTATTATCATGTATAATAAGGGGGAGTAGGAAATTATCAAGCACTACTTTCGTATGCCCTGGTCCCACATATCAAATAGTAGACTCAGGTCTAATAGAGATCAAATATAGACCTAAATGCAACTTTATGCCAATTATAGTCATCTATGATATTACCCTAATTAAGTGCAGGTGTTAAAACAAGCATGCATGCTTACCTATATACCATAGTGCCACCTATTGGCTCCCCTGGTCTTACCAGATTAGAGTACCATTCAGGGCATTTTGGTGCCACACAATAAGGGATGATTAAAACTAGTATTTCATTTTATATTGACTTCAAACTTTCAGAATCAAACTGTAAAGTAGGGATGCACATGTATAAATTTTAAATAACTACGCAAAAGAATTTTTTAACGCCAAAAAAAATCAAAAACTTTTTAAGAAATCATGAAAAAATGCTATTTTGTGCTGTAAAATGTTGTTTTGAGTCGATATTATAGGATAAAGAGTACAAAATGATACTTTATTATGCAAATTATTTAAATTTGAATGTTACCTTCTGATTTCATGCATAATTTATGAAATATTAAAAATAGAGATCCCTCTAAGAGCAATATATTAGGATGTTACACAGAAAACAGAGAGTCTTAGAGCATGCATTTTGCCTAACTGATGAGCATGAAGTTCACAATGGACATTTTATACAGTTTTTTCTTATACATCTTCACATTGTAAACTCTCTCTGCTGTGTATATTTATTATATAAAATACACCTGTTGACTTGTGCAGCATGTGGTCCAGGTGCCAATAGAGCATGCACTTCAATATAGAGGTTTATAGGGGTTGTTGGCATTGTCATACATTATATCAGGCAAAAAGGGACCTGATATGGATTAAACTACACTGGATCTATTTCCTATTTACATAAATTTACTAAATTAATTGACAAATCACTGCTCAAAAGATTCACAGTTGAAAGTTAAACTCCATGCTGTTTGCCTATTAGGCCTCGGACCACTATTACTATGTCCCATTGAAAACCATAGTAAATGCCTCACCTTCAAAAATTCATAAAAAATATATGTATCGACCTAGGGTATTTTGAACAATATTTATCAGATGGCAAAAATATTCATCTTTCTAAAAGCAGAGTATGAAGTGAGGTTGACCATTGAAATTTTTTGCTAGCATCTGTTAAAGCGCCACCTACCTTGAAAACAAAGAACAGAACATGGCAATATAGAAATGAGCCCCTGATAGCAAAGATCAATATATAGTCCCTTCAATTATTCTCATTATTTTTCTAATAACTTTGACAAAACAAGCCATTATTGTGCTATTAAATATCACTATTCATTTTATGTCTAATGTGATCTGCATCTCGTTATTATCATGTATAATAAGGGGGAGTAGGAAATTATCAAGCACTACTTTCGTATGCCCTGGTCCCACATATCAAATAGTAGACTCAGGTCTAAGTAAGGGAGGTGAGGACCATGAGCTGATTGCTGACAGAGGGCAGCAGAGAGCTTGGACACATGATATCTCTCTCAACCATCTGCCTGAATCAAGTATTAATAGAACCAAAAACCCCCAGCCCCTGGTGTTTAATTTGAAAACTATCATCTGAAACCTATTTTTCTTTGCAAACCTAAGTCAGATGAGTGTGTTGTTCTGATGTCATTGAAAACACAGGTTCAACTGCATCCACAGATGGCATAGTTTTATATGTTTTCATTTGTGCTGAATGTCTTAACGTTAGGGGGAACAGTGTCTTCTAAAGTTCTTTTTTCCCGCCAAAAAAAGTCATTTGAACCCCCAAAAATGACATGGTGCAAGATGATTGCTTTGTATAAAAATAACTACAAACAGGATTTCAGCCTTTAAGGTATCAAATGCTTAGGGATTTTTCTTTTGATTTGATTTTTGATTTGTTTTTAAAATTTTATCATTCTTAATCATTTTACATTTAAAGTTACAGTAAAAATCAGAAAAAGATGGTTTGTTTGGTTACAATTTTAGAAAAGATAGAGCTAACTTGAAAAACATTTTTGTGAACAACAACACTATCAATCTGTAGAACTAAGGCATTTATCTAAAGCTAGAATGATGTTATTTAGTTTAAATAGACAGAATTTTAAAAGACGTCTTATAATTCAAGTAATTTGTGTTTTAGTAAAAAAAATATTCAAATGAATGTAAATTTTTGACACCATTTGGTAATTTTTGACTTGATTTGAAGAAAGTTAGATATCTCAAAATAAATACCATTAATCAAAATTCCCTCTATTTAAACTAATTAGAATAATATTTGGAATAAACCTGTTCTTAAAATTTGGTAATTAAAATTGCAAAACTTCTCAATTTTGTCATAAAAAGCGTGGGAAATTTTGAGAAATATGATATTTTGTAAACTTTCTTTTTTGTATCACTGGGCAGTGATGAGGTCGAATGCAGCAGCTACTGGCTATTGGATTAGTCATAAAAGATTACTAAATGATGTTTCCATATGTATACAAAAACATTGATCCTTTTTCAACAGAAACATGTTATCTATTTAGTTAGCTTTGGTGGGTTATAATGGTGCACTATTTCATGTAGTTGAAGGAGCAATGACGTCATAATGGTGCTTTGGTTATTTATCAATGAAATAGTGACGTCTTACTTGTTGGTATCTTAGCAACCATCAACAACACATTTCATACACCTGTGATCCTCTGGATGAAGTGTACCTGTTCCCCCTAACGTTAAAACTGGAGTTTTTTGTCCTCATGGAAGGTACACAATTATTTAAGTAAAATTAAAATAGCAATATCCAATGCTAATTTTAATTGCTTTCACATTATATCATTCACAAAACATAGAAATCTAATAGTAAATTTGTCCTCTCTCCTGCTTTCCTTGGCTGACACTGATGCACACTAATATAATTAACAGAGACGTATATTTAGCATTATGTTTGAAGAAAATGATAAACAAATAATATAAGATAAAAAATTCTGTTTGAAATATGTGGGCTTCTTGGGACAATCCAATGTGATATATGGGCTCTTCTCTACAATATGATTTAATTGTTGATATAACTTTGAAGGAAAATGATCAGTCACAAAAATTCTAATAGGATTTGTTTGTCCCCATAAAATACTTGCCTGGATTACAAAAAAAAGGATAAAGTATGAGATGAAAAATATGAGAGGAGGCTCAAATTATCTGGATAACTTTGCCTCCATAAAATGTTGGAGGTGATATGGCAATATGATAAACGGGCTTACAATTAGACAGGTTTAGATCATACCGATAGCTTTATATTTTTCATTCCCTGGTTTGGATCATACTGACAATTTAATATTTTTCATTCTCCCACTGTATGGTGGCAGAAAAAATGCCACATTTAATCTAAGATGTATTGCTGAAATCTTGAAGTAATTAGCGCAACAACGCAAGATCAAAGGGGACTTCATAGTTGCCACGGACATTGTTATGATCATCATGACACCATATAGGTGCAAGATATGAAAGTTTTGACATAATTTTTTTTCAGAACTATTTTAAGTTATCAAAACCACAATTTAGAGCTACATATCTCGCAAATGAAATGTTTGTTTATTTATGTAGATTATGGGGATATAAATTTTATTTCTCTGCTCCAAGTTTAGATGATTTTATGAAGAGATTATAAGGAAATCATGTACTTTATTGTTATTTTTGTCTTTCCAGTTTATTTTTAATTATTGGCGCATATATTGACAGATTAGAAAATATACCATGTTGTTCAGTAAAAAAAATACTATCAGAAAATGCAATTTATATCCCGGCCGAAATATGCACAGACATAGATACTTTGTCTTATGAAATGTTATGTACTCATTTAAAATCAATAAAAAATTAACAATAAAAAACTGTAGCAGGAATTTATAAATGCTGTATCATAAAAAATATTTTGTTTTAAAAGTTTTTACAAAGTAACATGAATAGTGACACAATTTTTATAAACATGTATAAAAAATAAAAGGTTTGGAATATGCATTTTTCTTTTTTTCATCCTATTTATTAATGAAGCGTTCAGAACAGAAATCAACAGATTAAAAGTAATTTTGAGTGGATGTTATTGTAAGCCTCAGAAGTGCAACTATTCTGAAATTTTCTTTTAAAACAATTGACCAAAATGTAGTATAATACTTCAATAAAACATGATTGGCCAATTCATTTTTTTAAAATATGAATCTTCAATTTTCCACTGTTCTGAAGTCGGCAACTATGATAGGATCAAAGAATTTTTATCCATTGTGTGAAATAATCGTTGCTATGATGCCATAGTTCAAATAACAGCTGCCTCCATACATAATTACTCGAAGATGAAATCAACTGTAACTCACTTCCAAAGTTTTGAGAATGACACTTTACTGATGGAAATGTATCATTGGCGGGAGTCAGTATTATTATAGTGGCAGGTCCAAAAATGGTTGTTGAAAGGGAGTTGATAAACCAAATTATTATATATCATTTGTTGTGTTTTCCTATTACATGAGATCATTCTAAATGATTATGGAAACCCATTTGAAAAGGATTTAAAAACTAGTACAGAAAATGTCAAATCCTGGACCTACCAGAACACCCTATTGAAAATCACATATCAATGCACATCATACAGTGTCTACAACAAGATTTTATGGTGATTTTTTCCAATTTAGGCTGCCAAAAGGCATTGACTGAAATTTTCAAACTGATGTTATTTGAATAACTGTGACATAATCTTTAAAGTTTTCAATTTAGCCAAATTTACAATTTTAGATAACTTTCTTCAGGAAGAAACTTTAATTTTGCTGAAAAGTATTTCTTAAAGTTTCATAATCAACATGTTCCCTTTTGACATTTAACCTCCTATATCTCTAACACTCAAAGCAACATAATTGCTAAAAGTTGATATATAAGGCTTATTTTGTATTAAGGTATGGACATTTGCTACCAAATATTATAATATCAACTATCAAAAATATTTGATTTAGCCTGTCTAAAGCATCTTTTAATGCTATCTTTTGTTGTATGTCTCTTTCAAATTCTTAAGTAATGGTCATTAAATACCCATAAATGACTTTCCAAACTCATCTGTGAAAAGAAATCTAGCATGACAAAACATAATCATTCCAAGTCAAACATGACATAACATATTCATCACCCATGTTCAAATGTAGAATGACAGTCACTTGATGCAGTTGTATGTTACTTCCACTGTAAAGTACATTAAACTTGTCTTTCACCTTGCACTTTCATGTTGCTTGCCCAGACTTTGCCATGTCACATGAGATTTTACAGTAAGATTTTGTTTCTGTGAGATTTCAAACCATGAACCATCACATCTTAAGTAATAATGTTATGAGTAAAATGAAATTTGTATGTTACCTCTGAACTACAGCAGGTCCTTCTTTAATTTATTTTTGTTGTTTTGGATATTATCTCATAAAGCTTTATTTTTTTTAAGTGATCAGAAAATAGCCTTTTTTTTAACAAGAGACTGAACTATAAACTTATGGCTTTATCATCTCATATGTTTGGGAAGTCAAAAATAGGAGACAAAAAATAAAAAATAAAAATAACTACAAAAAGTAAAATGCAAAATTCAAAATTCATCTTATATGTACATGATTTGAAGGAATATTGAGGTAATTCTTGCAAACTTTCATTGAAAATATGAAAAATTCATATTTTTTTCTCATGATTCTTGACAGAACAATAACACCTGATGAACTTATTAGATTTAAATAAAATTTTAGCCCCTTTAAATATTTGAATATTTCCAAAATAGGAATTATTGGCCATACCATTCTTGTTTGATTCATAAAATGATTTAGAAAGCTGGCCTTCTGTTAAATGTATCATCATTCTTTCAGCTTTTCTATATTTCCTCTTCTAGAAGGCTTACAATGATTTTTTAACATCAACATGTTTGTCTTGATTTGCAGATAATAAATATGACACTCTTAAATTCATAAAAAATAAAAGTAAACACACAGACATCATACTTTCATTTCTTTCGTTCATATCTTACACCACCATTATCTATACCCAAAGCCATCATCAAAATAGACTTGAAATCCTCTGATTTTAGAAATACCTTGCACTGCGCATCCATTTTAACACACGAATCCTGTAGAACTCAACCTCCGGCAGCTAACAATCAAACAATTATGTGTCCTTTAACTTAACATATGATGTCAGTCCTGTCAGAAAAATTTCTTTGTTTTTTCTTGATCTCAGCATCGTTTCGCCATTGTTTACGAGTTTTTGCAATCAGGTGAAAGTGGGTCAGTCTAATTATAGGAGTGACAGCAATGATCAGAAGCTCCACAATGCAATGGTGCTTCTGACATCGTATTAAGTTTCTCCCTTGGTGTTTCCATGACGTCATCACTTGAACTCTTCTAAATGCCATTTCATGTTGTCAAGCTTGATATCGGGTAAAAAACTGAAGAAAAAACACTACAGAATGCACACAGATTTGTATTTATAGATATTATGACTGGGAAAGATAGTGGCATGGGTCAGAACTGCAACAGTCAATCGCCAGAGGTCAATTAGTCGAGGAAACTTCAATATGATGGGCAGTGCGTGGTGTTTCTAGAAACAGTGGATTTCAAGTCTATTTTGCCGATGGCTTTGGGTATAACATTTACTGACTCTGTCATTTTAATGACGTAAATATTTACAAATTGACAGGTCATCCACTGTCCGATATATTATAACCATACAGGGTGAAGTGCCAATGAGACAGGGGTGTTGATACAGAGAGACTGGCAAATATCTATATATGCTGTGATGTTATTTTCAGTATTTATTCAACACAGGACAACTGTCATGCGCACACTGACAATGTGACTGTCACTAGTAGTGTCAGTGTCACTGTCACTAGTGTCAGGTTCCAGTTTGATGATGTGCCTTTGCTTGGACTTGCTGTTCAACTTCTGTGTCTTCAGCTTACTTAAAGGGGTATCATGAGATAATAATTTGGTAAGTATGACAAAGTTGTTCAAGTTTTTTTTACTTAATCATTATCACATGCTTGTTTATATATTGAAAGTTACAACTTACCACATTCTTCCATTCTTCTCTGCCAGACTCTGGTCTTCTTTGTCAAAAGTGAGTTTTGAACGGAACCAAAAATACCGCTGCTCCGCACTCTTGTAAAACTAGGTCAAACAATCTAGAATAGAATTTAAACTTAGTCAAAAATATCCATAACTTAAAGTGAGAAATGTGGTGATAACTCGTAATATTATTTGTAATTTTGGGTGAAAGATAACAACAGGACAATTATTTATTTATCCATTTACAACCGGAAATTGATTGCTGCAGAGAGATTGGTGCTGTTGACGACATTTTAGCAGACGAACAATAATTAACAGAGATTTTTTTATAAACACTCTCTGGTAAATCATTTTTATTTCACTCATTGTATGGGATACCAAGATATATGGAACTGTAGATTGTTTGTCTTAAGGAACAGTTTGTTACACGGAAATGACTTGGTGACAACTGACATTGCGTAATCTGTTTTCGCAAGTGCATTCCACACAACCACACACCACCTCCGGCTCAACTGAACAGTGCACTGGTTCCAGTTCAAAGAGAATGGATCACTCACTGTACTAATCTGTAGTGTAGGAGCATGACCAAAAGCAGACTGGATATCATTGGCGAGAGTAGTACCTTTGAATATCAGAGTTTGTTCACAAATCATTGCAGCAATGTATTGGACCAGAGTCAGGGTGGCAGGATTCATTGGTCTTGCATCATGCACAGTTTATGGAATGAAAGTATTGCAGTTTGGTGAAAACAAAGATTCCCTCCTTCTTCCTTCAATCAATGCATTGGGTACCACTAAGAAAGCATCAGTCCAGAAGCTGCCGCCATGGGACCTGCCACCAAAAAATGGGAATGAAAGCGAGGAATTGCTGAAGGACATGAAATTGAAGAGCATTCAAATATTTTTTAGACATGGTGCTCGCACACCACTGAGACACATTCCAAATGTTGAAGAAGTTTGTATTAGTTTTTATCTATGCCTATGGTCTTTAAACTTAATAAAATTAAGTTTTTATTAGTTTTTATCTATGGTCTTTAAATATTCAATGACCAAAAAGAGTTTTCTGTGAATATTTGCATCAAGGCTTGAAATTTTCTTTCCAAGTTCTGAAGCTTTATTCTGAAATTGTATTTTTTTTATGATGAATTACTTTAGTCCTTCAGAATCCTACTGCCATTATAACTCTTTTTTTTTGTATGTATTGATCATATTTTAACAATTTTAATTACCGGTATGTTTTTGCAGGTGAGATTTGACAAAGAATGGCTTCTGGGGAAATTACCATATGCAGACTTTCCCATTGAAGTAATAACATTAGATGGACAACCCCAGCCTTTCCAGAGACTAGAAAGCATATATAAAAAAGTTCATTTTGAGGCAAGTATTACAATTTTTAGAGGCAAGCACTAAAAGTCTGGGAAATAATCAAATTCAAATGAGCCCATAAGGTTAGTAACAATTTTGATACGCAAAAGTAGTTTTAATGACAACCTTCCAAATTGCAATTAAATTCAGATTAAAGGATAATACTCTACAGAGCAAAACAGCAAATAACACAAGCAAAGACCTGTTCAGTCAATTGGTTTTAACGTTATATTGTTGAAGATAATGTAATTAACGAAAAATATAAAGATCAAATTTGAGGTATCACCAACTGCCAGGTTTATTGTCATTTAAGAATTATCATTATTTTTTATTTTTATTTTTTATTTTCAAGGGAGGATGTACAGCAGGAACATTGACTAAATTGGGTCAAGATCAAGCTGTGTGCTTTGGGAGAGAAATTAAAAAGAAATACATTGATAAATTGAAACTTATTGACAGTCAGTTTGATACAAATACCATCAGGTATGTTGCAGAAACATAAAAAATGTTCCAATATTACTCTAGGTTATGATATAATAGAGTAGTTTGCTTGAGGGAAAGATAAAGTGTGTTTATGATATATATGACCTTTTAATATTTATCAATCAGTTGCCCATTAAATGTTACTGGAGATGAAAATAAGTAATTTTTCTTCAAAAATTGTTCTTCAAACTTTTCAACAGCACCAATCTCGCTGCAGCAAATGCGATATCAGTGATAAATTATGGCCATTACTTTGATACTATTTTTAATCTAAGAATTTCACAAGGACTTTCCATTTTGTCTGTCCTGTATTTCTACTCTATAAATAACAACATCATTTATTTCAGGATCCGTTCAACAAATGTTAATAGAACCATTCAGTCGCTTCAGTGTGTTCTTGCTGGCATGTTTGAAGCCAAAAATCTCAGAAGTCAAGGTACAGTAAAATCTAGTTTAGTTTTCTTCTATGTCTAAATTATTAGTTTAACATGCTGCATTGGGCCTCATCAACGTACAATAATAGGATCTTATTAAAACATTCAAGCTCGAGGGAACACTAAAATATTGAATTTGATATCCAGTGAATGTAATGGATGGGTGATGCAACTTAAATGGTATCAGTGATGAAATTTATGCATGGGTGAGCAGTTATCCTCAATGAACACATCAAAAAAATATTGACAACAATTTTATTCAGTGGCTATTATTGATAGAGCTATCATTTTTAGTGAGATGATACATATTAATGAATAGCGAACAGTCACCCTTTTGGCTGGGTGATTCAACTTAATTTACAGTATTGGTATCAGTGATAAATGTTGTGCTTGGATAATACATCTTGATGAGTATCATTGTTAGTTTAAAATTGACCCATGCTTCAGTGAGCAGTTACATCCCATTTACCATAAAGACTTCAAAAACTTAAAAGTTTGATGTGTCTTTTATTTTTTTATTTTAGCTAATATACACATCTAAGAATTTTTTTCCACAATTTATGCACTCATATTTATCTGACTGATTAGTATCATTTGGAAGAAATGCATCTCAAAATATTAATCATTACTCTGTTGAATATGGAGAGTGAGCAAAATGAGGCAACAGGCAAGACCCTCATGTGTTTCTGGTTATAACAAAAATAAGAAAATTTGCAAGTTTAATTAACAAATCACAAGAATGGTTTTTCTACAAATATTGTTCTATTTACTTTAAATAAATGGAATTTTGATTAATTGTCTACCTGCATATTTTGGAATACTTAACCTTCTTCACAGTCAAGTCAAAACATGGGGTCAATAGTTTTAATATATTTTAATTATTTTATTTACAAACACAATTTAGATTGGGAGTGTAGATATTCTGAAGCTTTCGTGAAATCATGGAGGTCACAGGCAGTTTTATAGAGATTCAGGGTATGTTTAAATGATATGGGCCAGACATCATTTTTGTTCCTAGAGTTCTGCTCACAAAACATTAAATAATCACCCCATGTGGTCAGTAACATCACAACACAAATATATAGAGTTCTACACAAAGTGTGACATCTTACAATCACTGATTACCATTTAATTACATTTTTGTTCTCATTTCAGGTCCAATAAAAATATCTGTTAGCAATTCAAATGATGAAATATTACACCCCAACTTCAGGATGTGCCAGTCACTCATGGAAAGCAAACACAAAATGGACAGATGTCTGTTTGATATTCCCAAAGTAAAAGAGGTCACAGACAAGGTTAACAAAGTCATCGGTGAGGACCTCATATACAACATCAAATAGTTTGATTGTTCACTAACACCTGCAATAACAAATCCTATCAACATTCTTTTTTAGATTTTTTTTTTAATAATTCAATTTCGTGTTATAATAATGAAGTTCATTTAAGATTTTTTATTAATATTTTGCATATATTTCTGAAAGGACATGAAGGAGAACTGAACTTGATGATGTGGAGGGACCACCTTATGACCAGATTGGTATGCAAGTTAAAATTAATCTGGTCTTATAATGAAAACATCAGAGATACCAAGTTATTTTATATATTTGCTTAGTTTCATCTAAAAGCTTCAAATACGCTACATTAAATCAACAAATCATATATTTTAAGATCTGTACTCTATTGTCATATTTAGAATAACTTATGCCAATAGAGTTTTCAAAAAGCTTCCCTTACTTATCATCGAAATAAGTTACCCAAAATAATCAGGTTTGTAGTAAGTAAAACAAAATTCAATATCTTACATTGTTTTGTTAAGTTTGCAATTTCATAGCAATGCATAGGCATTGAAAATACCTTCATATATTTGTAAATCCGATCAGAAAGTTCCATGAATTTATTGTGTTTATTGTGTTTTTTTTTTAATTCAATATGGCAGCCACGGAAAGTCTCAAGCTGAAGCTATTATTAGTTGAAAAGAATGAGGCACTGGATATTCAGAAGTGTTATGTAGTATTGTCATGAGATGAATTCTATCTTTTTTCCAATAGTGTGATTTTTTTTTCAAATGTGTAATGATTTAAAAAAATACAATAGTAAATAGTGAGTTGTTTAGCACATGCATATTATACTTGGAACATCAAGTGCTTCACTTTATTAATCTGAATATGGCCCCAATATTGAGTACATTATTTTAACCACATTGACTTAAAAAAGCTGGGTAAATACTTATAATGATCATTTCAGAAACATTGTGCAATGTTTAGGCATTTCCAGGAAACGGAAATGTTCACAAACATTTTTAAAAAAAACCATGGTCAGCACAGCTCTTGGGCCAATGTTTTAAGCACATAACTAGTGTTGGGAGGATACAAAGGAGAGATTGTTAATGATACATTTTTGTGCCCTCATTCAGGTACATGGTCTTCCCATCCCACAGCACCTTATTAATGTGTGGGCAGACATTGAAGAAGCAGCTGTCAATCATCTGCAGGTGGAAATGTGTGGAATGCCCAGGTATGAACATATATAAATGTCAACACAGAGACCAATATTGGTTTTCTGTTTTGAATAAAAACAAATAGTGATAGTGGTTATCATTAAATTGTTTTTGCATGATTAAAATGTTAGATTTAATCAATACCTATGAGGTATTGATTTAATATAATGGAGAAAGTGTAGAATATTCAGTAGATAGAAGTCAGGTCATAAAACCTCAACACTCTGCTGTACTCAAATGTCCTTATAGTTCACTAGGAAGATATTACGATATATATTGTATAATCTGGCCTTAAGATTTTTTTCCATGTCTATTTTCAGTGATCGAAAGCATATTCTAAAATTGTCATCAGGACCAATTCTGCACATGATTAAAGAAAACATGGAATGCAGCCAAACTGACAAAAAGTAATTATACTTTATAGCTCTGCTGACTTCTGTTAAGTCGCAGAGCTTTTAGAGTGGGGAAAATGTCTGTTCAGTGTTTCCTAATAGCAAAGAATAAGGTAGGCAACCAGCGAATTCTGAAGCACCCAGTGCTTTGTAGTAGGTGTGCAATTATTGTGCATATCTATAAATGGGTGAAAAGTGACTGGCCTGGCCTGTAAAGCCTGCAGAAAGTTTGCAGCCAAGTGAACAAATCAAATGACTATTGCAACAGAAAATAAATAGATTGTGCATTTTTTATCTCAACACTTATCGAGAAGTTCGATATATTTTGGGCTCCAAGGAGCTCCATTTACAAAAATCAAGATTTAAAAACATTCAAGATTGATTCAAGATTGATTCATTTTCACAAACATTTTTTGTGTTGCCCAGCACTACATGGACTGTTACAATCTCTGTTACCATTTTCATGCTGTGAGGGTCCATCTTGATGTGGGGAGGGGGCTTGAAACCCAGTCAGCACTACACCCCAGTGTGCTTGTTTTCCTTTTCTGTCTTTTTGACCATCCAGCATGTGTGCATATTCAAAACTATATCTTCATTGACATCTTCATAGACATGACCAAAACCAAATTGTTGTGTGATTATTTTCAATATTATGTTTGTCCATTAGTTGATCTATCAAGAGCTAAATGTTGAAAAACAGCAGAAGGTTGATTTTCGGCTTCTGTGCTTTGTCCTAAGCAAGCCTGAGTTTGAGCCCTTACTTTACATTAATTATTCCTCACATCTAGATCTTCAATATTATATCATTCTGAATGTTTGTCTATGCATTCATTTGTCAGGATCATACTCCAGATGTTAATTTTGCTCAATTCTGCAACATTGATAGTTCATTGTAATGGCAGTTTTACTTTCAAATAAATATTGCCTCTTGCAGTAATGCAATCAGGCATTTAAAGGAATTGTGCACTCATTTTTAATATTTTTTAAATGCATCAAATTCACAAATGGGTGATGGATATAATTGGCTTCCATCTCTCTTTGTGCGTTTGATTGATGGATCCCCATAAGATTGAATGTATAACAATGTTCATATGTACATATGCTTTTGATATACCAAATTATTGGATTACCTTTAAATGACCATAATTACTCTGTTTTGATTACAGATCCGCTCGTATGTTTCTCTTCTCCTGCCATGATTCCAGCATAATTCCGCTCTTGTCTTCGTTAGAAGCATTTGATAATCAGTGGCCACCATATTGTGCCAATTTAGTGTTTGAACTTTGGGAAGATAAATCTGGTAGCCACTGGGTTAATCTGGCTTATTGTGGACAGGTAAGTTTAGGACTTTACATAAAACTGTTTTATATATAAATTTCATTCAAATTTTGTTCCCACTATTGTTTATTTCATTTTGTTTTTATA